>JAJJWW010010057.1:600000-825578 GCA_023531295.1 Papaver armeniacum | reverse complement strand
TCATGTGTTACTACAATATTGTTTGTTATTTGTCTAGAAAGGACAAGGAGTAAGGTACAGGAAGGTTAAATCATTATTCTAAGTAAATCTAAGGTGGAATTGCTAATAGTTTGGAAAAATCTTATTTAGAGTATTGCTTAAACCTATTGGCATGAAGTCGGCTGCGCGAGTTTTAGGATGCTTAACTTTGGAATTAAGAAAAAAGAAGTTTCATTTAGTTTTAAATTGAGAGTTTAGGTTTGATAACATCTTGAATTATGAGAAACACTGAGTTCCTACTAGTTCTGAAAAGCTGTCAAAAACCCATTTGGTCTAAAAATTTGATTGTTTGGATTCATTGTTTTAACTATATTCCATTACTTCGCCCCGAAGAATTGCAAGCTAACTTGTATTTTCTTGGTCATTATTCATTAAATCAAGCCCCATGATTCATGATAAAAAAGCGTAGGAGAAATGGTGAAAAGTTTAGTACTTTCCTAGTTCATTAACAATTTAGAGTTTTCTTTGTTATAATCTCTCATTATGATCGATAAAAATCAATCTTATTTCTTCCCCTTGTTTTTAAAGTTCTAACTAACAAAGTAGTTTTGTTTTTGCTCTCAGTTGCTAAGTGTCTTGATAATTGTTTATTATTCTATCCCAAAAGGTATCATAATAAATTTCTAGTTAGCATTTTATTCTTTGATATGAATTGTTTATTATGGTATTGATCAGTGAGCATTTAACTTCTCTAAAAAAACTAATTACATTTTGAAATTTTTTTTTAATTTGGGACTCGAAACCATTTTCCCTCACAGTTTTAAGATTTTGAATTTAATTAAAAATATATATAGTATCCAGTATTATTAATTCGGGTGGTGCAAACTTTCGTTGGTAGGATTTGAAATTTAATTGGTAATAAGCAGAATGTATGAAATTTGTCTGGAATCTTTTTGACCATGTGGTGTGAGTCTGAAACGTCCTAATAGTTTTAATAGTTGTATACGTAATGATGACTTGAAGTCTTTTTTACTCACAAACACACCTTTCATTAACAAAATAGAGAATCACAGCAGTGTCTTGAGTTTCGTTCTAATAAGAGAGTTCGGAAAAAAAGAGACGAAACCCAAAGACTCTTGGAGCCATGGCCACAACTCGGCGTGCAGCAAATTGACTAGGAGATTGATCGAGGCAGCTTAATGTGCAACTTTCAAGCTCAAAGCCAGACAAGAAACTAAACTCAGGCATTGCTCTAAGAGATCAAGTTCTCCATTGCGACATTTGAGCTGACACCATTAACAAATTGCACAAGGCGAGACGATCCATGCATGTGAACTTGACTTTAAGGGAGATTCATCTCTTACACCTTAAAAGTCGCCAATAAAATTAGAAGCGGCGGCTTGACACCCTCTAGCATCAAAAATCAATCGCAATATGATCACGAGCAGACAGCTTTGTGTAACATTTCCTGCCGATGTCACACCCGAAATACTTACCATACCACGTATTAAAACTTTTTGAAAGATCCATCAACGAGCATAAAGTGATCCACACGAACTGCAGGATCACACGTTCTCATAAGAGAAGCATGATTCATGATCTTTGCGGAGAGAGAGAGATATAAGTGTTGATCATTCTTTTTGTAGCCAATATGACCTTACTCAGGATCAATAGGAACATAACGGAAGATTACATCACACTTATCTTCCGAATACACGAAAAGAACAATGGCACCCACATCGGGCCAAGAGACATTAAAAGGAGAAACACCCTGTGAGTTATGCCAAAACGCAAAGTAATCATCGATCGATCAAATCCAAAAGAAATCATATCATGAAGGAAACTCCAAACCAAATTCGGCCGCTCTTCCGGGCCAGGTTTATAAACAGATGCATACTTGATTTCTTCATAGGCCAGACAAAGAGGGCAAATGACATCAACAACGGATTATAATCTGAAGCGAAGAAATTAGCGCGGCATATAAGAAAAATTTTCCCTTAAAAGAATAATTTTAGGAAAGCAGTCCAACTCCCGAGACTTTCCTCCAAGCGACTTCATCGGGAGAGAGACATCATTCTTATAAACACGATAAGCGAGATTTAATTGTAAACTCACCATTCTAGTATGCATCCACATTAAAGCATCATTAATTGAGATTTAATCAGTGTATAATCACTAGTTAATTCATCGGGCGTGAACAATTAGATAAAAAGTGACATTCAACCATTATGAGAATCAATAGCTATTTACAAACACATAATTAACATTATAAGGATGACCGGACACAGGAGGAATCGAATACCCACGGAATCAATTATCGTGCCAAATCTAATAGAATGCAAATTATTTATGTTTACCCACGAGTTAGCTTTGATAAATTTTAATCCATTCACTATACCTTTCCAAATCCAAGAGGAAGTATTGGCCAGGTTTATCAATTTCAAGCAAATGTGAATAGGGAAGTACTTGTCTTTCAAAAAAAAGAAAGTAATTTGTTAGGATTATTTATAATTCTCAGCAAGTTCTGAGATGAAAATCTAATAACATGAGTATTCCTAATACCCAATCCCCCATTAAGTTTATACTTACCTAAATCATCCCGGGATCTAAAATCATGACCCTCTTTGGATTCTTTTTTAGACCATGAGAAAATTCTCCGAATAGAATCTAACTTAGAAGTTACGGTTTTGGAAGAGGAAGCCAAATGATAGAGTGATAAGCTAGAAACATTCTTAGTAACCACTTTTCTTCCAGCAACATTAAGATTGGATTTTGAAGAACCCAACCTAGCATACAAATTGTCAATAAGAATTTAAAAGATGTAGTTTTATTCTTTCCTATAAAAAGGGGTTCCTAAGTATTTCTACTGTTAGAAACTTCATTTTAGAGTCTAGTTAAAAAATTTATATACTTATGATGCATCTTCCCACTAGTAATAAAGCTGATTTTCTAAGTTAATCGCTTTGACACAGAAGCTTTCGCAAAAACATTAATGATGTTGAGTAGATTCCTAGCATAAGAAGGCAAAGGAATCCTTAGTAAACAACATACAATCGTCTGAAAAAAGGTGAAAATAGATGGACTATTCTTCTTAAACTTGAAATCTTGTATCAACTTATCATCTTGACTTTTAAGAGCAATGAGACAAAACATACATACAAAGAATAAATATAAAGGCGGCAGGCAATCCCTTTTTAATGCTGAAGAGTAAAATGTTTACCATTAACAAGAACCGAATACGAGACTGTACTAATACTGCTTTGCCAAATCATTTGACACCACTCTTGGAGAATCCTAGTTTTTAAAGCAGCTGATAATAAAAGACCACTCCATCCTATCAAAGGTTTAGAAAGATCAGTTTGATAGAGTGACCATTTTTGAGTTCTTCTTTTTCTTTTTAAAAAGTGCACGAAATTTCATGAGTGATGACATTGTCATGAATGCATCGATTAGCTACAAAAGCGGTGAAATGCATGAAACCAAAGAAAGTCATAAGAGCTTCAAACTATTAGTCAATATTTTCGAAATTATTTTATAGGCGAGTTTGATAAACTAATGGGCCTAAAGTCATGAGGAGATGAAGCATTCTTGATTTTGGGGACTAAAGAAATAAAAGAGAAAT
The DNA here is from genome assembly GCA_023531295.1 of Papaver armeniacum. Lineage (NCBI taxonomy): Eukaryota > Viridiplantae > Streptophyta > Magnoliopsida > Ranunculales > Papaveraceae > Papaver > Papaver armeniacum. The sequence goes on along the minus strand of JAJJWW010010057.1, from coordinate 821,977 downwards.
TAATTTGCTTGAAGGAATACATTAGTGAAGAGCTCTGAACATGAGAAACCACTTATTGAACTATTTCCCAATTGTCTGAAAAAAAAACCCACTTTGAAACCATCGGGCCAGGAGGAACTCAATAAGCTAAATAATTAACGTATCTCTAATTTCATGCGGTGGGAATGACAATCAAGATAGAGTTATCTTAATCGAGATATTTTGGGGTTAACAAACCTTAAGGCTTCTCGATGTCAATATTACGGGGGTTAGAAGAAGTGTAAATCTTCTTAAAATGTCTAGAAAACAACTGAGCGACTTGTTCTCTGTTTTCTAACGAATTACCTTGCTCATCCTAATGGTGTGAATGGTATTGTACATATTATGGAAAAAAGCTATGTATTCTATCATCGAAGAGTAAAATAATTTATTCTAGACTTTTGCTTATGGAAACTATGTTCAATCTCATACCAATAATTCTGTGGACACTTAGAATAGTTCAATATATACTCTCAATGTCGAGAAGTAAGGCATCCCTTGAAGTTCTCTATTTCAATTAAGCACATATAATATTATTTTAATATGCTAAAAGAGTTTATGTTCATTTACTCGGAGATCAAATTTCACGTTCTTAATCTTATTAACAACTACAAAAGTAGGAGAACCATTAACCCTCTTCGACCAAAAAAAATTCAAAAATGTCTTTGATTTGGGGTTGAATGCCAACATTTGAAGAACTATAAGAATATTTACGTTAGTTCCGGTGAAAACATTTAACCAAAAAACGGTTGTGATCGGAGAAATTCTTCCTAGATTAGTAACTCTAGTTTGAGGAAGGACAATGACCCATTTATCCATTCATAAAAGCCTATCTAACTTTTCAAAAATCAACTCACTCGGATTTTAAATCTTAATTGCACCAAGTAAAAGGATTACCATAAGATAAAACTTCATTCTATTAAATCTTTAAAAGTTTTTCTCTAACAAAATTGGGTGCAAAAGAACTATTAGGGTTACCACCTTGTTTCACGAGTTATGAAAAATGAAGTTAAAATCTCCTAAGTAGAAATAAAGTTATTGTTGTTGTCATTCATATCACTAAGAAATTCCACTTGATTTTACGTTTGATCAAATTTGAAACCGTAAATTAAGGAGACCACACAATTTTGATAACAGGCGAGACATCAAGATATGAATCACTTCGCGAATAACCTAACACTTCAATATTGATTTTCAAAGTACCCAAGACGAAACCCCAGACTTACCAACAACGGGAATGATAATCCATGAGTCGAAAGGTAGATCGTATATTTTCTAACGGTGTTAGCATCAGCCATTGTTGTTTCAAGTAGCGAGATACTATCTAATTTAAACTTCCTAAAAGGCTAAATAAATGCCTACATTTCTTATCGAACAACGCATTAATGTTCCAACTTAAAAACTTCATGATGAAAAGCGACGAAATTAATTAGGGATAAATGAAAACCGAAAAAACGAGCGGGTAAAAAATGAGATCAAAGAGCAAGAGTAATATGACAAATTAGCAAAGATAACTTCTTGGGTCATGAGTCATGGAGGTATCTTCAGCCATAGAGTCATCATCCATCATCATGAGATCAACTTCTCTTTCAAACTTCTCATCAGTAACAATCGGTTCCGGTGAAAGAGAGGCAAGTGGCATTGGTTTAAAAATAAGAGAATCCTTGAAATCCTCATCATTCTGAGAAGGCACTCTTGACAGTTCTAGTTCAAAACTATGAGGCATAAATCCTTGAAGTATAGTTCATTTAAGAGACTGAACTACGGGAAAAACTTCGAAGACGAAACCATTCGATGCAGTAAACGGTTGAACAAGAAGTAGCCCAACAAACATTATTAACCGAGAACCCGGTAGATGATGAACCTAAATTTCCAACATTGAATGTTGACGCCTCGGGAGGTTAAAGGAGGTGTGAGCCCGGAGAGCCAACGAGTCGGCATCATGATAGAGGTGAAGAAAGGAGCTAGCCTCCAAATAGACCGATTCAAAACGGTTCTGGCCTTTGCACCTTTCTATCATGCACGTCCCATTATCTCCCCAAACTAAAGTTATCGGGCGACAAAAAACAAGGAGGATTTCGGGTATAAATGGGGGAATATAATCGGAAGAGGAACATCTGAAGGCTCCAGAATAGTTAAGTCGAACACAAGTTAGTATAGTAGATGAAAAAACAAGCTTGGAAAAAAAGATGAGCTCTTATTCCCAGATGTGCTGTGATAGGTGGCCAATTGAGAAGCGGGCTTGGAATGATCCGGTTGTGAGCTCTTCTTTGCAACTCAGGACTTTGAGCTTTCACCAACAGTTGCGCCTTAGCATTTATGCATGGCAACATAAGTAGCACGGAAGTGGGAGCATGAGATCCACACGACAAAAATCCTTGATTGAAACTCCTGGCATCTTGCCACATCATGTGGTACAAACAAAACAACTCTTGCAAACACGAAATGGAAGTTTAGGGTAAAGCGAGTCATATAGTAAGTTCTCTTACTAGTGTTAAAAAACAACATTCCTTGTGAGGGGAGTCCTCAGGCATTTTATCCTCTGACTTCAAACCAATTCCCTGCGGGAATATCGAGTACAACAAACTTTCCAATTTGATCAAAGACTTTACTTTATCTTCCTTTGACAACGAGATCTGAATGGATGATATACGCAGCATAGAGTAACATCCAAACAAAGGTCAAAGATAGACTCCGAGCACCTAAAGGCTGCACAACAAAACGTTGTCCAAACACTAAGTTGGCTTAGTAAGAAAAGCAATGTTCTATTTGGACTCTTCTTAACTTGTCACTACAAACAAATTACAATTACCCATTTCTTGAATATAAGGTTTGGCAAGCTTAAAATCGGGGAGCATGAATAGGCCAAATCTATTAAGGTGATGTTTCACAAAGTTTTGTGATAACTTTCTTTGTCATCACCGCAACAATCTGACAAACCTAAATGGGAACTCTTAACATCTTAAATCCAAGTATAACACTCTCTGTGACGGCTGGCATTGCCTGTGAAAACACTAAATGCAGAGAAAAAAATAAGAATAGAATCGCGCAAGAGAGCGTAGGCAGATAAGAGAATTGTTGAATAAATAGACTTTCCACATGCGGCTAAATGTGCGTCTGAGAGAATAATAAGCATGGAAAAGCTGCGATAATGTCTGAGTGAGCTTTAATGATGATGTGATAATCAAATGCGAGTGGGTGAAAGAACTAAGGAACTAAACACTTCTCTCTTGATCAATTGAAAGTGAATAACAATGCAGTAGCATGCTGCAACGGTTATGAATTGACAACACTTCCTTTAAGACAGTTGATTAATGAGAAAATTAACAGGCAAATAATCTTAATCTCAGCACCCCGAGAGAACAAGTGACAGAAATTAATGAAAAACATAAAGACAAGTGTAGCAAATCATCAAGAAGTAGCCACCCTCTGTTAAGATTCCATAAACTAATCTTTATAAAACACACAACTTTGAATTAATAAAACCCCAATTAAGATTAAAAAAGAGTAACACAACTTTTGTATGCCTTGGTACAAGTAACAACCCAATAAGCAATCCTAAAGCCAGAGATAAGACTTAAAAACCTAATTAAACTAGTTTGAAATGATTCATAAGAAACTCAAAAGCATCATCCAGAGAAAAGAACCTTTGTTCTGATACCCACTAGTTGATATACAATTGATTTCTATAATCTATTAAAAAACCATCCAATCCCTACAAGGTAGGATCTCCAAATCACCGGAAGAGGAATCCCCAACAGTCGTCTTATGGAACCTTTAATCCATTCAAGCTAAACTAATCCATGAAGTTGAAGCCAAAGCTGAATGAATACCCAAAAAATCGAGAACCATACCCATACGCTTATAAAGCACATACCATCCCAATAATCACTGGGATTAACGAATCTCAAGATGACTTCCAACCCTATGGTTGTACCTCCATTAGCTCATGACCTAAAATAGAAAAACGAAGAAAAATAAATTAGATTCAAGCCAAAGCATTAGACTATGAAGCACGGATACTTCAAAAGTGGTGACGTGTCGTATCGGCAAGTATCGGTATCGGATACTTGGGGATGCACAGGGATGCGTATCGGATACTCCATTTAAAGTGTCACATTTTTCAATTACAAAAGGGTAGGGGATACTACTGGGATACCTCTCGGATACTGCAGTAAGGGATACTTCCTATAATCTAACATTTTTTATACAAAATCTATATATTTATAAATTTATACATAAAATCTAAAATTCTAAATATTTATAGTTATTTGTGAATCATGATCATATTGAATAATTATATCTAAACATAACTAAGCTTGTTGACTATAAAGAAAAAAAGACTTAGTATTTATTTTTATGGTGCAAAAAATGGTGCTAGAAAAATTTAAGGCTTATTAGTGAGTCATGTTTTCATGTTGTTTTAGAGAGAAATCGGAGTACATGTGATTTTATCCATTCAATTAACACAAAGTAAGACTGAAACCCAAAATGCGAAAATTTAATATATTTGCTCACTTTAATAATCAAAATAGTATCTATCGTATTTTTTTATTTTATGATTTTTTAGTAGAGTGAATTATTATTATATTAAATATTTTTTTGATAAATACACGTATCCCCATTTTACGAAAATTGACGAATCCCCGTATCAGTGTCACCGTATCGGTATCCCCGTATCAGTATCGGTGCATCATAGCTATTAGAGCTGAAATAGGAACTCAACAGATTAATTAAACAGTTCAATCATTATGCAAAACTAGGTTTTATAAATTGAAAAATAAAAGTCGTAAAATTAGGTCATGAACACAAACATTCCGAAGCTTGAAATAAATACAATCAAAGTATAAATTAAAGATTGGAAATAAGAAAGATTCAACTGAGGAACATGAATATTAGATTGAAATCCAAAGGAGAAAACTAAGTCAAACGAAGAATCGAAGAAAAATTCTAGTTTGACTAAGAAGCATCCGTCTGACTTTTTAAGCCTCATGAACCCTTTAAGCGTTATCCTCCTTGACAATTGTTTTCTCGGTGCAATGTTCAATCCAATGATGACTTGAAGTCAGTGATGGAAAATAATATTTTCTTGGAGCAACATTGTTACGTTTGAACGGAAGTTATTAGCAGAATTTTGCAGCTATAGGTGGGTGTATGCATGGTGTTAGGCGAAAATTGATTGATAGAAACATATTCAAGCTAAATGTTAGTTTCATGGCCGTTGACGGATGTTACAACATACTTTTTTTTTTTTTTCATATACGATGATTTATAACACCAACAACCAAGTGGAATTTTTCTATTCTTTATTCCAAACAACTCATTGAAACAATCCATTGTACACTTTCTCATCACGATTTCATCAGCCAATTCTTTTTGCTCCTATATGAGTTGGGGAGCTTCAATATTGATTAAACATTATAATCAGACAAAAACAAGTTACATATTCTAATTTAACTGACATCGATAAAAATGCCCAAGACCTACCGGTTTTTGGGTTTTACCGGGAGTGGGGTAGAGATTCGATCACTTTATACTTTTTTAGTTGATATAAAGCAAATTTAGTTTTATCCAAAAGTTCACAACAGTTAGTTTTGCCTTTGTGATTGCTAGTCATGTCATGTATAATGTAGGATGTCACGGTGACCGATCGTGTTTTATTGCCTTTGACAATGCTAGTCATGTCATGTATAATGTAGGATGTGCGAGTGACCGGTCGTGTTTTTATATAGCCAAATATCATGAAAACGAAATGGTCATGCAACTCTTGGGGACAATAATTGTCTGTAAATTGTTTTGGCAATTTGCGCATATTGAGTGTGAGAGATTTTAATGCAAATATTTGGTTAAAAGGTGGGGCCCTGTTTGGATCCGTTTTTGTGCACATGGTAGCCTGGCCTGTGTCGGTTGTGCAGGTTCCTAAAATAGCTAGTAAAATAATATGGAAAGAAATGTATTCTGCCAAGGTCACTGAACGGTTTTTTTACTACACACAGGTCGCAAAACCGCCAGCTTAAGCCATAACTGTGATCATAAGCTCAACTTCTCGATAGAAGTAGTACTTTTGTTGGAAAAACGTATTATGACATGGCTAAATGGAAATTGATGTGTTCATGAGAATCATGGTGGACATAGGTGGTGCATTTATATGGTGTTCGCCGGAAATTGCTTGACGCAAATATATTCAAGCTAAATGTTAACTTTATGGTTATTGATGGATGTGAACACGGAAATCGGGTATGCATCCACGTGTTCACAAACAATCTCAACATGAATTGAATACACGCATTAAAGTGTGAATAAAGTATAATATGCCTAGGTAGATGATGATTCGATTCCAAACCCCGGGTTTGTCATGATCTCCTCATCATCCAAAATGGTAGATCTAAGACGTAAGAAAAACACATAAATAAAGGTATATGAATCTTAAATGTAAAGGAGACGATGATTTACGTGGTTGACACTAAGGCCTACGTCCACGGATCGGGGATATTCACTATAAAGTGAATGGTTACAAAAGCAATCACAAGATCTTTGGTATTCATCAACCTCATAGGTTGATACTCATCTCTTCTCACTATTCTCTCTCCTATTCATGATTCTGTCTCGATCCCACCTTTACGTGGAAGGATGTACATATATCTAGCTAATCGAGTGGGGTCCGGCGAAAGAGGTGTTGAGATCTTATCTTCTTGTGCTGCGTGCATGGTGCGGACTTCCTGTCACTCCCGCGACTTCTACAATACGAGTTCATTCTGTGACCAACCCTCGTTTTCTTCGTTGGTCGTCGACGCGTGCCCTCGGCGACGTGCGTCGAGTGGTTGGGGGCCCGGTCGATCCCAGCGCCCGGGCGTGTGTCGGTCCTCCCCTTGTCACGTCTGTGTCGATTGGGCTATCACAGTACCGTTACATACTCACCTCGTGATGGGGTAAAGTAACTCTTTGGTGTTGCAGCCAGGATTACCTACCTTGGATGCTCCCTCATCTTCGACCATTGGTCTTGGCGGATGGCACGTCGTGCAGATATCATGGATGCCCCTCGTGTCATCCCTCTTTATGGCAATGGTTTTACGTGGGTTACGCTAAATACACGTGGCGATGGAGATAAATGAGTGTACTTACAATGGATATTACGACTCATCTTTCACATTCTGAGAGATAGTTTACAGATTCCGAATTTAGTATCTACAATCACGAAAAATCATTCGATCGGTCCCAATGTTGAAACAGCTAATCATTGAGAAACCTTTGTTTTTTAATAAAATAAATTTAGGATCTTCTCCAGTGCCACTTCATCAACCAATGTTTTGCTTGCAGTAGTAAATGATTGGCGAAACTTCACGAGTAAATTAAACATTGTAATTAATCAAACAAGGTATCTAATTACATATTGTAGATGAGACTCCCTCTTTGTTTAGCCGACATCAACAAAAATGTACCTGATACTAGTGAGCTCGTACAGTTTTTACCCAATATTTACGGAAAATCAATCACTTTTGGGCTCTTTTTCATAACACAAAGAAATTCAGTCTCCTCCAAATCCCATTAAGGAAGTTTGACTTTGACGTGCTAGACTACAGGTCATGTATATCCAAGGAAGTGCGTGGAAAGACGTTCATCTTTTTTATAGCCACATATCATGAAATGGAGATGGCCGCTAACCATCTTAAGGGGTGCAATTTTTGTGATTTGTCATACGGCACGTCAGGTGTGAGATTCCAAAGCAAAACATTTTGGCAACGAAAAACACACTCATGGTTAAAGACATTAATTTGGTGCAGTAATTTTATCCGTTCTGTATTCGGGAACGGTGGGAAGTGGATGGTTAATTTTGTGGCTGTGCTGGGTCCTGTTTGGATCCGTTATTGGTCGTGAACTTCAAGGAGCTTTGTGCATGCAGCAGGCAGGACAGTCGGTGGACTATTAAAACACTTACAGTAAAATAAATGTTTCTACCAAAATATTGATAACATCATTGGGCTCAAGAATAAGAAGCATGAGTGGTGTTGTTTTACTGCACACAAAGTCGCAAAACAGCATGGCCTCGATAAACCATGTTTTCAATTTTCTAAATGGTGTCTCTTGCCTTGGATTTTTAATTTTTCGGAAAATGGGTCATTTGTCCAAAAAAATTTAAAACACGGTTCAAATGGACGAGTAAAAAATTTTATGGGTGAAATAGACAAAAAAAAATATAAGCGGATGAAAGCTGGATTAAATCAGAGCAAAAAAAAATAAGCGAGATGGCGGATGCATCACATGTAAAATAAAAATAAGAAAAAATATTTGAAAATGGACGGGATGAAAGCTGGTTACATCATAACTATTTTTAAATTTTTGTCCATTTAAACAGTATCTAAATCTGACTGTCCTTTTCACCCAGGAAATGTTGATTTTAGTCTTTTTAACCAATTTTATGTTTTAATTTTATATAAGAAAATGGGCTATACGCCCAGAAACTCCCAAAATTTAGTTGTGGAGATTAGTAAAACATTTACTCCTATTTATTTAGTTTTTGAATTTTTTGGCAAAAGTTTCCACAAAAACATAATCAAGCTAAATGTCAATTTCATGGCGATTGATAGATTTCTGACCTACTCCCTCGCGTCCCACATATATAGGCGGAGAGAGACAATTCTCTTAGATTAAAAAATTGCATGGGATTCATAATTTTATATGTTTTTTTATTGTTTTCTGCTTAAGTATTATCTCAACACAATTACTTTATGTGATAAATATGGGTATATATATGGAAAAAATTAAATCTTGGAAAGCAAAATCCGCCTGTTAGTGGGACAAATAAAAATACAAAATTCCGCCTATATATGTGGGACGGAGGGAGTATTTTTCATATCATACTAGTTAGTGTACAATTCGAATTTAATACTTACAACCAGAATCATCCAATTCTTTCGATACGACATTGTGATGTTATTTTGTCACTTCAAATTAAATAAACTTTCCTTTTGTGTTATCAACCAAAATCTTTGGTCGTATGAACATTGTAATAAGCCATGTACGAACAGATCCATGCAAATTTAACTGATATCAATGACTATGAACCTGAAACAGGTTATCGAACTCAATCTTTTCCCAGTGTTTGTGTGTCTATACCAAAGTGACTACGAAAATTTTTGGGACGGAGAGAGTGTTTGTTTTCACACAGGGTAGTTGACCTTTAAAAAGGTTAAGTCCATAGAGGATCGTCATAGGTTTCTATATTATGTTAGCACTCTAATCTAGGGTAAAAAAATATGAAAACCGAAATATGGTCGTTATCTTGATCATCATATACCTTAACGATTTTTTATGGCCTTTACATGCATATGAAAAATCGTTAGGGTTTAGGCTTGTCGAATTGACGACCCTTTTACTGTAACTGAAAATTTAGCTAGAACTACTTAGGTTTAGAACAAAGAATAAACTAGAAGAAGATGTCAAACAGAGCCGAAGATAACAACTTTTGATTGTTAACTTTCATAAAACCGTATTGAACATATTACAATATATATGCCACGATTTCCTTGTGCGGCAAAGGTTATCATATTTCCTAAAAGCAGATTTCCTAATATACAATGGACTGACCATCTTGGTCGAAGGGGTATGAGATGTGTACCACGCGTGCCGGACTATGTGTTAACACCCTCCCATGGCGTAACGGGTTATCTGAGCCAGGTGGCAGACAACTAAACTAGAAAAATCGATCCCTGGATAATGGTTTTGTGAATATATCCATGATTTGATCCTTAGATGTGATAAACACGACATCGAAACAGAAGCAACGATCACGAACAAAATGATAGTGATCTCAATATGCTTTTGTTCTTGCATGAAATATGGGATTGTGATGAGATAAATAACACGAGATTATCACACACCCGCAAACGGAGGAGCGATTGAGTGGATACGAGATTGAAAGAAGTGATTGAATCCACATAATTTTTAGCGATGGCAATGGCAAGACCCCCTAGATGTTCGGCTCTGATGGAGCGAATGATTTACGTTTGCAGGCATCAGAAATAATATTTCCACCTAAATAGACATAATACCCACTAGTAGGCGGCGATCATCAAGAGAACCCATTGTCCCAGTCGAGTATATGCAGCAAGGATAGTTGTAGAGAAGGCGGCAGTAAGAAATACCAAAGGTATGATATTCTTGAGATAGCAAGTATTAAAGCAACTAAACTCGATTGAAACTTCGGTAGGGGCATGCATAAAAGTGACAAACTTTATTGGCGGCATATGCAAGATCTGGGCAGTAAATGTTAAATATTGCAAAGCACCAACAATATTTGCGGTATTAATAGCATCGATCGATAAAGTCGCTACGATCGGAAAATATCTCGAAGTACTAAGTGGGTATGAATTGGTTTGACACCATCCATTTTGCTTTCGAATAAAGAAGATCATGAGCATAACTTTGTTCTTTGAAAGAAATAATCCGAAGAAGTACGAATCGCTTCAATGCCAAGAAAATAAGACAAGGAACCAAGATCTTTAATTGCAAATTCTTGTTGTAAACAGGTAAAGTAGTATTCTGTGGTACTAGAGCCGATGTGATAATATCATCCACGTAGACCAGCAAATAAATATCAAAACAAGTACCGTGTAGATAAAGAGATGAAGTCACACTTGATGACAAAGCGATTTAGCAAAAGATGTTAAGTCTTTGATACCACGCACGCGAACTTTGTTTAAGTCCATAGAAAAGCGGTGTAATTTGCAAAAACATGTGTAGGAAAACGAGAATCCGCATCGGTGGGCATTTCATATACACCTCTTCTTGAAGTTCACCATGTAAAGCATTCTGCACATCAAGTTGATGAATAGGCCAATTGGAAGACAAGGCCAATGTAAGAATAATACGTATAGTACATGGTTTAACAACCCGGACTAAACGTTTTGAGTGTCGATCCCTTCACGGTGATTGTAGCCTTTTGCAACCAAAGCCAGATTCTGACGATGCAGATTCTGCCATCGAGGATTTCGTTTGATACGAAATACCCATTTGCATAATAATATTCATAGAGGATGATATGGTACTAGTGACCATGTACCATTTCGAATCAATGCATTAATCTCGTCATCAGGAAAATTAAGCCGTGCAGAATTTTATGGGGCCCGAAATACAAGTAGGCTCGAAGTGAATCACATACCGGTCGTATTTTGAATTAGGCTTAAAAATACCATCCTTAGCTCGAGTTTATCATTGGATGTGGTGTGATTAAGCAGGCGCATGATTGGGCTGAAGTAGATGCTTGCAGTGGGTGCGGTACCAGACGTTGCAGCAGACGTTGGCACAGATGATGACACGGAAAGATGTTGTCGACTAATATCAATACATGCATGTGCAGGTGCAGGCGACGATACGGATTTTGGCGGCTGTAAAGAATTTGTCGTACGCAAAAATTTTGGCGTAAAAGCCAGCCCAACGTCAGCATGCACGAGATGTTATCGGCTGCATATGAAAGTATTCTTGCAAGTGGCGGCGTAGATGAAAACTAAAGCATTTGTAAATGAGAAGAATTCTAGCGTGTGGAAGGTGTTGATGACTGACGGGGGAGCAAGGTCTGTCGGAGCCAGTCTTGTCGGTTTTATGGGTGTGTAATCTTGCCAGCAGTGCGGACAAATCTTGGCCCGGTCGAAGTAATTGAATTTTCTAGTAATACGGTGGTGAATTCAAACTCGGAAAGTAGAAGTTAGTACTGTGAAGATGCCAATGCGGGAGAAGGTGATGATGCGGACAAAAGGAAAGTGGTCTCATCAAAAACAACATGACCTTTGACATAAATTCGTCTGTAGGAATGTGAAACATTTGTAGCCTTTAGGGATGGACTATACCCAATAAAAACACAAGGAGAAGAAAGCGGTTCCATTTTATGAGGCAAGGTATGGTGAAGTGAATAAGGACAACACAAACAACCAACACACGAAGCAAAAGTGTAGTGGGTGGAGAGAACCAAAAAGAGCTTCATAGGGAGAAGAATTATTGATAGAAGTAGAAGGAACATGGTTCATTAGATAACAAGCGGTGTAAAAAGAATCATACCAATACGAGGATGGTACGAAGCCATGTTGAGAATTGTAAGACCGGTTTCACGAATATGACGACTGACGTTCCACTTTAAACCATTTTGTTCGGAGGTATGTGGACATGAAAATCTATGAAAAATACCAAGTTGCTGAAGATGCGGAGTAAAGTTTCACGATACTCAAGTGCATTATACGATTGAAAAATTTTGGTTTTTCTATTAAAGAAGATTTTCAACATGCTTTGAAACAAAAGAATATAGAAAAAATGTCGGTTTTGAGACATAGAAACATCCAAGTAAAGCATTAAACGCATCAATAAATATGATATAATATTTGTATCCTTCATTAGATAAAATATGAAGGTCCCCACACATCGGAGACAATTAAATCTAAAGGATTCAGATAAGAAGTAGTTTTACTAGGACGAAAGGTAACCTTACTCTAACTCCTATGCTCATGACAAGATGAACAAAACTTAACGGTTTGACTAGAAAGTGGAAGTGGCGAAAACGACTTTCTGGCTATACGCATCATTGGATGTCCTAATCTAGAGTGCCAATCTTGTAAGGAAGCACGTTCTCTATCAAGCTTTAGGAAATTTAGGCGAACCATCGAGTTGATAGAGACCACCACCTCCTACTGACGCGAATAAGAACCTTCCCGTACACGATCCTTCACAAGACAAAAATACGGATGAAATTCAAATAAGACATTGTTATCGGGTGAAACAGCTGACAAAAAGAGATTATGAGAAATTTTGGGTGCATAAAAAGGACATTCTGAAGGCTGACTTACGATCGGAGTTCCCAAACGGAAGATCAATATTAGAAATTGGAATAGAAGAACCATTACCATCCCGAATTTGATCGGGGACAGTATACTCGGTTGAAAATGAAGGCGAGAAAGATCATTAGTTATATGATGATCTGTGGCGCCACTATCGAGAGTCCATGAAGGAGTTGGAAGCAAACTAGTATCACGCGATATAAGCGCGCGGTGCGGAAAGTTTGGTGGTTGACGACGGAGGGGCGAAAACTTGATCAAAACGATTCCAACAATCTGGTGCTTCATGATTAGGGCGACCACAAAGGCTGAGGAAGCTCGAGGCCAGGAGTCGGTTGGTAGTAGGAAGAAGTCAGCGAGTTTTTGTTGGAAGATCATTGTTTGCTCCATAGTTGGGCTGGAAGAGTCGCTCCATAGTTGATCGGCTAGAGAAATTGGGCCTTGATCTTGAGACAAATGAGTATGGCGGGGATTGTAGAAAGCGAGATGAATTTGATGACGCTCCTGCAGTTGGCGACGACATTGGCTACGAGCTGTGCATCTGGCGCTCTTTCTTGATGCTCCATACGTAACTCAAAAGTAAGAAGAAAAAGTGAAAATCTTCCATTGTGAGGAAGAACTCATTGTGGTAGTCAAGGATGTAACAATAGCATCAAGAACTGTCGAAAGTAAATGAGAAGAACGATGACAGAAATTCTTTAATAGAGTAGCAGATTGTATTAACGGCTAGCAAGATTATCCACCAAGTCTCGAGCATGATTGATATAGTCGCGCATGGTCTTTGAACCCTTCTTAAGAGTACGTAGCTCACGGTGAAGATGATGAATTTGAGCATCAGTTTAGAGGCATATAGAGCTTGAGAGTCCCATATTGCTTTGAAGTTGTAAGACGGTGAACATGACCCAAAGCATGATAGGTGTAAGGAGGAAAACAACCAACTTACCGGATTTTATCTGTTTTATCCATGAAAGAAAACGCGGAGTAGTAGGCTGCATTATCAACGGGGAGATCTTTGGCGGGGTTTTGTACCAGTAACATAACCATCGAGATCGTAACCTTGAAGATACGACAAAAACTGAGCTCGCCACAAAGAATAGTTATTTTCATCTAATTTAACAGTAATGATATGATGAGGATGAGAAAATTGGGCAGGCGCCATTTTTGAAAGTAGAGAAGGAGAGGTTGATTCAATGATCGCGTGAGTTGTGGAAGCTGCAGTAGACATAGTTTTTGGGAAAGACGAATCAAAAATAGGGTTTGAAAGAAAAAAGGACCTAAACCTATCTGATACCAAGCTAGAACTACTTAGGTTTAGAACAAAGAATAAACTAGAAGAAGATGTCAAAGCGAGAGAAACAGAAGATAACAACTTTTATTGATTAACTTTCATAAAACCGTATTGAACATATTACAATATATATGCACGATTTCCTTGTGCAGCAAGGTGTCATATTTCCTAAAGAAAATAGATTTCCTAATATACAATGGACTGACCATCTTGGTCGACAGGGTATCGTGTGTGATACTACACACGTACCAGACTATGTGTTAACAATTTTCGGGTGAAGATTTTATTTTTTTTCCTTGGAGTCGTTAATGGAGGAGAGGAGAAGAGTCGAGAGGGTGAGAGGGAAGGGAGTGATCTTTTTGTTTAGAACTAGAAATGAATTGGGGCTTAGGATTAAGGGTTAATAGGTTTTAAAGATTTATTTTTAGTGAAGGGTAAAATAGTATTTTCACAATCGGTTTAATACGCCCCTGAAAAATTTGGGTGCAAATAAAATGTCAAGGCCCCCAATTAATATTTATGGCCCCCAACCAAACGAGGAAAATAAAGCCAACACAAATGACTCCTTATAAAACCTACATATCATATATATGTATACAAATATAAAAATGTCATGTCTGACACACGAAAGCAAACACCAAAAATTCATAAATGATTTATAGTATTTTAGAACTATATAAATGCAGCTTAATTTGTGATATGGATGTCCAACGAATTTTCAAGGTTGCATCCGGGCGATCCGTTGGATTTCAAAAATTCCATCCACATCCAACCCATTAACGAACGGTCCGGGCATCCATCCGCAAAAGAACGGTTGGTCCCGGTTAAATCCGCGGATTACGGGCCAAATGCTCACCCCTGCAAAAAAGTAGTAGTTCTGAAACCATTTTCGTTCCCCCAACCCCCAAAGGCCCAAACATACATTAGGTTTTTGATCTCAATCACCTTTGCTTCACTTTGATACCTTTTTTCGAGTCATCGCTCTTCTAGTCTTCTATCCCTTTTGTTCCATATAGCGCAACGCACTGCAAGTACATCGAAGGGCTATTTTTTCCGCCTTTGTTTTTGCTTCTTCTAAATTCCCATGCATGCATTGTCAGATTTTCAACTTGTGTCCATCTGATATTAAAACCTCAACAAAGTAATTTCGTATTGTATGGGAGAGTGCTTGATGTATCAACAGATAATTTATAATTTCTGGTTGAAGGTTGCAGAGTCAGCACATATTGTTTTGAATCTGACGTCCTCTTCTTAGCAAATTTTATGTTGTTGGGATAGAATTTTGAGCTGCAAACCATATGAAAAATTGTATTTTAGGTCGAACTTGCCGAATCTAGATGCAAGAAAATGAATGTGTCAGGTAGCTGCTCCACAAGCCATTTATAACAATTTCTTGAACCGAATACTCCAACTAATGTGCATTGCAGTTTATTTTATGTTTCTTCAATAAAGGTTGGAGGGGTACCCAACAGTCCAACACTGCTTACATCTCAAGCATTTCAGGAATTTCACTTTGAATCACATTTCTTCTTAGTTTTTTTTTTTTTTTTTTTTTTTTTTTGACTCAAACTGAAATTCCTGAGATGTTTATAGTGTTGGGTACCCCTAATATATATTGCGGTTGATCATGATTTTCAATTCAATTTATTATAAAAGGTCTAGATTTATTTCTCTTTAATATACTAATATCATGGTGAGTTACCAATTCTCTCAATTAAAGATATCCGAATCATTCCAGTGTAAATCCCAAAGGCTTAACCTCATTAATTAAAGTGTTTAAATCACTACTTCCAAGTTTTGGTATTACCTTATGGTTTCTTTCATTCCAAAAGATCCAACACATTTTGATTCCAAAATTATTGTTGGAAATTTTGGGCTAAAACAGAGGATGAAACAATAAGAGAAATGTTGTACTTCCGGCTTCAAGGCTCGATTAAGATTCTTTTAGACAATTATTTCTACCCTCCTCCCAATATCAATTGGCGATTACAACGGTATGCGAAATATTGCCGTCAGGATACAATGAAGCCTATAACAACGTAATTGGATTCAAGGTTTGTATTGTACCCCTTGACCCAACCAAGAACACACAAGTATAAGATTAAGATGATGCTTAGAAGAAAAAGCAGTATTTGATGTTTTTCATTGTTTGAATGAAAACAAATCATCACTACTTATAGGGAACTCATGCCTATTGGAGATGCCTCTTCACTACCAAAAGACATCAATAGTGCCTTATGGGAATGGATGTGTCTTTTTGTGAACCATCACACCCTTTGGAGATGCCTTTTCATCTCAGCAAAAATTCATTGCATCTATTAAGACCTAGGATGCTCCACTTGTGATAGTGGCAAACCAAAAACGAAAAACGTTTTGTTTTCTATGTTATTGAAAATATCCAACAATTATTAACCTCGGACTCATGCCAGACTTGAACTTGCTCTTGAAAGGAAGAAGGAGAATACACTACACTCCATTTTAACCGTTGATAAAGTAGTCACACACTTGGTTGGTAGCAGTACAATGAAGTAGATTATGATCAATTGATATTTAATATTAGTAGTTGCAAAAATAAAAACTTGTATTTGTCAGACCACCCCAAATGAATAAAAACTTGTACTTGAATGGAACATGTTTTTTTTTTTTTTACAAATGCTGAAATTGAGGTATCTCTGCACTAGTTTATCCCGATAGTAATCAAAACTTGTTCAACCGAATATCAACAAGAACCTAAGGCTTACTCTTCCGGGGGGAAGGGGGTACACTTGCACAATGACGCCATGAGTCTAGATTTAAGCTTTCTTTCTTCGATCTCTGTAGTTTTTGGGTGTTTTCCCTCACAGTGATTTGGGGATTTCCCTCTCTTCCTGTGGTTAGTGGAGGCTAACGTGGATCTGTACTTCAATGGTGAGATGTGCTGGGGAGTGGTGTTATGTTCTATCTTGATTCAAGGATTGGGAAGAGATGACCTGTTGGGGAGCCATATTTGATGTCGGAATCCATCTCAATATGGTGTATTAAGGTTTCATCTCTGTGGGGTTTTTCGAAGCTTGAATAAGGTGGAAGCGGTGCTAATTTCTGGCTTGTCCCGTCGCTGGTTAGTGGAGGCTAATGGTGGAGCTGTACTCTATTGGTGAACTGTGCTTTGTGGTGGTGCTATTTTCTACTTTTATTGAAGCGTTGGGAAGAGATGTCCTGTTGGGGAATCATGTTTTGTTGATGTCGGAGTCCATCACAACATGGTGTATTAAGGTACATCTCTGTTTGGGTTTTGGAAGCCTCAATAAGGTGGATGCGGTGCTATTTTCAGGCTAGTTCATCGCTGGTGGTTGCAGTGGCTAGTTGAAGAAGGTCATGATGAACCAAAGAAGATTCTGTGTTCGGGCATAGGAGGTGGTGGGGAGTGACGTCAATCTTCCATCTGGGGTTTTGCCAGAAACGCTTCTTAGTGTTTTACGGCTGTTTAGTGGTGTTGAAGTGCAGGAAGGGGAGCCGCCGTCAAATGGAGGTTTTTCATTGATTAGGGTAAAATTGATTTCTCTTTGAGATTAGGGTTTTATGGGCTTTTTTAAAGCCTCTCCATTGTCAGTGTAAGGCCTGGGCTTATTATAAGTCTTGGTATCGGGTTCATGAGATTTTCCTTACAAGTTTATCTCACATGTAAAGTCGAGTTTTTCCTTACAAGTTAATCTCGTGGGTTGTAATCTGATAGTTTATCTATCCTTTGGGTTGTACTACTTTTCTTTTGCTCACCTCTGGTGGGCATTTATAAAATTATCTTTGCCGAGTAAAAAAAAAAAAAAAAAAAATGACGCCATGAGTCTCATGGGGCGGTAGGGAAGTTTAACATGAGCTATGAGTTTGGGCGAGGAATAAATCCTTGTTTTTAGGATTTTATGATTTCAAATACATAAAATGGTCTCACATTAAGTTTAATTATTAATTTTTAAAAAAAAAAGTTGCGGAATCCAATTCTCGCTTTCCACTTATTTTGGTCGAGTATTCAAACCTCGTCTGTCTCAAACTTCCTTCTAAACTTTCCCGCTTTCGAGTTGAGAGAAAGATAAAGAAATTTTAGGCGACGGTTTTACGTCCCCATCGTCCCACAAAGTTTCTCCATAAGAGACAACTTAAGAGTAGTTAACCACGACGCTTAAGTAATCCGTATCCCCGAGAACATCCCTTTAAACTGTGTAACTAAGAAAAAAAATTCATTTCATGATCTAAGTTTAGACAAAAATGGATTACTAACTTGTATAAATTTTCTCCCTCTCCTCTAGCTCCTTCTCAAAACCTAAAAAAAATCTCACCTCCATTAAAGCTTATTGCTCATATCTAGTCTATTTTGGGCTAGATCTGAGCAGGTTTCTTTGATTTTTCTTGTTTTCTTAGATAGCTAATATTTTAGGTTAAATTTGTTTAAGTTTTTGTTTTATTTTCGATTGTTTTTTCGGTGCTTTTCCCTTTTTTTTTTTATGTCTTCTCCTTTATGGTGATTCTCTACGCGCTCTCATGACGTTTCTTTGTGATTTCAATGGAGATTGTGTGGAAGTTCAAGTGTGATGATCAAGATTCAAGAATTTGGGCATATTATTCTCATATTTGTATGAGAATATCTTTTTTTCAAGAAGAAAAGAACTTATCAAAATGGTTGGATTATAATCCCAAAACCATTATTTAAATTTTCGGATTGTTTGGTACTCTTGTTGGTAGTTCGTTACTTCTCTTAACGAATTACTCTTTGTTAGTATCTTTTAATTGTATTTCAATATTTGATCTTGATGTTCTTGAAGTCCATGTAATCTCAACTTTAACATGAATAAAATTCTATGAGATTTGTCACACAAAAAAAACCTTTCAGAGACACGATTGTTAGTATGTGTAAAGAGATCGGTTCTAAAATAATGTAAGAAAAATGTAAGCGTAAAGAGAGAAAAGAGCTATGCCTCCTAGGCATACATGGTGACGGATGGTATAACCGTATAAGTGTATCCCTGAACTACATTAGCAGTTTTGCAAGTCACAGGAGAATTGTACTTTTTTCTTTTAAAATAAAAAACTCATTATTTTCGGTGTATTTATAAACTTTATACTACCTAAATTTCAGGAGAGACTGTAACTTCATTTCCTTTTTTCTTTGGTTTCTTTTGGCATAAATGCAACATGTGATTGCGTACTTGGGTTAAATACAAACCATAATGATAGATAATTTTTTTGTTAACCATTATAATATAGGTAAGTAAAATCTACTCTGCTAATAATCATTCAATATTTATTTTATGATAAATCTAAATTGATTTCTTTTCTCCGGTAACTATAAAGATCCTGGATTGATTGGGGGCCAGACCTTTTAATTGGGAATGCCATGATATTTTATTTCCACCCCAAATTTTTGAGGCGTATTAATCCGATATTGAAAAAGACTGTTTTGCCCTTTACTAAACACAAATCTTAAAAACAGTTAACACTAATTTGAAATCATAATTAGGCCCCCCAATTCATATACCTAAACTAAACAAAAAAAAATCATTTCTTTTTTTTTCTTCTTCTCTTCTTCTTCTCCTCTTCCTCTCCTCTTCCTCTCCACAACCACCATTAACGACCCCAAACGATTTTTTTTTCTTCAACCGATTCATCGTCGATGTTAGAAGATAATCGACGATTACCTTCTTCTTCAAACATGGCTCGTACAAAGCAGACCGCTCGCAAAGAACGTCAAATCCCCAATCTCCTCGACGCCGTCAAAGGAAGGTAATCGTGGGAAGAACCCCAAAACCCCAAAAATCGAAACCAAAAGAAGATATGGGTCCAATTAGAAGGTATGTGAAGTTAAACCCACCTTCTATGCGTTTTTTTGTTGTGTTTTGATTGCGAATTTGAGTGCAGTAGCTGAAATTTTGCGGTTTCGATTAAAGGTCGTTAGCGATCTGTTTGGATACCCCTAACGACTTTTCATTTGCATGTTTATTTTATGAAAAATCGTTAGCCTATTAGGTTGAAGGTGACGACCCTTGATACCTGCTACTTCGGTGAATTTTGCCCTAGAATAGAGTCGTTACTCTTTTATGTTGCGAGATGACGACTCTTGTTTACCGACCCTTATTTATTCACTAACGACTCTATATGGAACTCGAACAGCCCTCTGTTCCAAAAATTGATAGGGTCGTCATCTCATTCCCCTTGAGTCGTCACTTAGGTATGTGCCCTAGAGTCGTCAACCCAAATCGTAGGATCGTTATCGTCTTTTTGTGACCCTTTGTTGTTTGACGGGTCGTCAACATATTACTTTGGTCGTCACAATAATGCTTCGAGGGTCGGTTGTGTTTTAGATTATCGTATTGACGACTCTTGATCTCGATAACCATAAAGTTGATGTCTTGTTGGGTTATTTTTGTTTTTTTGTTTCGAAACCAAATGCGGGAACCAAAGGCAAGGTTCCAATGACGATAACTCCACCTTCCAACCTCCACGCCATGATAAATTCTTACTTGCCGGTCCATTACGCGGTAGAAGCCGAGTGAGGTATCATTTTCTATCACCGAACCAAGAGACAAAGGTCTTTGAGTTGTCGGATTCATGAATCGAGACTCACATGTTATTTCCGCTAGCGGTAGTGGTGAAGAAGAAGAAATCCAACAAGAGGAGATACAAGAAGATCCTCCCCGTACGAGGTGAAGAGGATGTAGAGAGTGACAATGATGATGAAGGTAATGTTAGTGGTGATGATTCGATGATGGTAATGGTGATGATGATGACGTGGAAGGGGATGGAGGTAATAATGGTGGTCATGAGGAGGAAGAGGATGAAGGGGATGATGGTGGTGGTAAGGATGATGAAGAGGATGATGGTAAACAAGATGTAGAAGGTTGAAGAACGAGGATGCAAAGGCGAAAGCCGTTAAAGAGGTTAAGAAGGATGGAACTGATATTGCACCCAGCGCGAGACACGTTCCCCGTAATCGTTTGATGTTGGAGCCTCTTCGAAATGGTAAACCAAGAGGAGAACCTAGAGATGGGGGCAAAGTTCTATTTGGATATCTTTGGATCGTGGGCTCATACCATCTATGAGACAATCGTAAGAATCCCAACTTTGCTTGCTATATGATTAGTTTGTTGATATTACTTTTCTAATATGTTTTTTAATACTTATTTGTTTATTTTAACGGATCATAAGAATGCGCACGTCTCTTCAGGCACCAATCTTCTTTTAAGAAAATGGAGTTGTGGCGCTAGAAGGTGAATGTGCAAGGTTAAAAGAATATGTTGAAAACTCCGGTTTGTACAATGCGTTGTGAACTGCGTGATTGCGTATGACAAGGTCGCAGTATCTAGTTTGTGAAGGTATTACGGCTGAAGTCGACACATTCCAACTTCCTTTTGGCGAGATGGCATTGACTCTGATGATGCGGAACGGATATTAGGGTGCGTCGAAGGTAAATCAACCGATGAGAATTTCAGAGAAGGCCTAGTTGGGATGAAATTTATACATGGACCAAGAACTTGTTTGGTGGGATAAAGAGAAGGCGATGGGCTTTTCGTGCAGGAGCTAAGTACCAGAAGAAGAGTTCAAACTTGTGGACATTAGGCGGATGTTTGCTTGGTACCCACGAGAGAAGGGGAAAAAACGGAGGTCTCTACGATATGGAATGTCGTTATGCGGCGGCTTATTTGTTGTACGTCCTTGCATCGGTTGTATTTCCGACAAACAAAGTAACGGGGTGAGCGCCAACCTTCTTCGACTTTTGGACCCCTTAGAAGATGTGAACAAGTACTCTTGGGACCCATAGTTGCACATCCGAATGGTCGGCTTTCCCGGGATCTCGCGACGAACTTCTCAAATTAATGGGAATTTGGCTCTAATCCGGTATTTGGATTGATGAAAGTTGTCTTCTTTTACTATGTTTTTTTCCTTCGATATATTTTTATGTTTATTTGATTGTTTAAAATAGGTGTGGATTTATGATCATTTCCCCTCACTTTGTTCAAAGACAATGAAGATGTGAAAATCAACTCAAAGTGGAGCCCAGGTAGTCAACGGAACCGTTGGGTGTACTCAGGTTCTCGAGGATAGGAACAAAGCGATGCCTTGATAGAAATGCGGAAAAAAACTTGACAACATCACGGCGGAAGAGGTAATCTTTAGTCCTTACAAGGATGCTAGAGTTGGCGCAGATGGAAGATGTCGTGTATTACCATGGCCCTTTGTTTCACCCAACGGTTTTCAATGTACAATCCTTTGAGAATCATGCGTCAACTTGGGTTTGTTCAAGATTCACCCGATGAAGACGATGTACCTCGTTGAAGCACAATTTGAACAAATGTGAGGCAAAGGAAGTGAAATAAAAGTGGTTCTGAACCTGCAACCGATGTCAAGCATTGGAATAATAGACATTCTAGCCTCGTAGACATCACATTTTGGGTGCATGTGGATAAAGGTTACGAGGCAACAACGGATTACTATCAATGGCACGAAGCTTCTCCATGGTAGGGTGTCTGGATCGATCGGGTTACGGGTAGGAGGACCAACAGAGCATCCACATCTTCTTCTCAAGTGGACGGTAGAGATGATACTACCATTCTCAGAGAAATTCTTTTTACTCTCTTACGAAGGATAATATCGTCATTAAAACATTTCCGGAACTCTGAAAAATGTCACTTATCTATTGGGAGATAGCTAACATCACAGAACTCACATTCTCCTCCAATCGTGTCTCCATGTAGAGTTTCTTGATTGACTCCATATTTTCCGGGAAATTCTTAACGGCTTTTTTCAGCAGTTTTGAAATTTCTGGGAAACCATGGTTTCTTCATCTTTGCAACTAAACTCTAGCTTTTCTCTTTTTCTGTCCCCAAATCAAAGGATTTACTCAAATGGGTCCATGCGTTTTCACAGGATATGGAAACCATCTATGTGTTTAAGTGCAAAACCCACTTTAAGAGATGGGAACTTAAAGATTAATGGCAATGAAGTACTGACAAAGGTGCCGGATAATGTACTTGTAACACCGTGGACTAATGGTTCGGCGTTTGTGGGTGCGACTGCCAAAGAGACTAGTAGTAGGCATGTCTTCACGCTTGGAGTTCTTCAGTAAGTATTCTATTCTCAACTTAAGATTTTGTTATTCAGACTATGTAATTGCTGGTTTATTAATTTTAAGTAGTTTTTGTACAGCAATAAGTTTTGAACATCTTCATAATCAGTTGGGTCATATAGAATTGCTAGATTATTGCCACTGTCCATTGCAGGGAATATTGTTTCCATTACCCACCAAATGCTAATTTGTGGTGCATTTAAACATTGCACATCAAGTGGGTTTAACAATCCGCGTATATGCTTATTTCCAGAAAGAAAGTCGCATCTTATTTGAACTTTTGCTATCCTCGCGAATGAATGCAATGTTATCCTTACCTCTGGTTAGGATGTGAATTAGGTTGAAATGTACCTTTTATCTGATAATTACTAGATAAACAAACTTTTATAGTCTTTTTTTGTGTTGCAGGGATGTCAGATTATTGAGTTTGTTCCGCTTTAAACTTTGGTGGATGATACCACGAGTAGGGAATTCAGGGAGCGATGTACCCGTTGAGACACAAATGTTGCTCTTAGAAGCCAGACCAGCAGAAGAAAGTGTTCAAGGATCTAATGGGAGCACATCCTATGTATTAATTTTACCCGTGTTAGATGGTGAATTCAGAACTAGCTTGCAGGGCAATTCTGCCAACGAGCTCGAGTTTTGTGTGGAAAGTGGTATGCTATTCTGAACTAAACGACATATACTTTAATCTTTCTGTACGGGCTGTAACAATTTTCATCTATCTGTCCGAAAAAAAGAGGTTGAATATAACTTCTAGTTCACGCTTTAATTCACATTCTTACAGGTGATCCAACTATAGTTACATCTCAATCTCAAAAAGCAGTTTTTGTGAATTATGGTGATAATCCATTTGAGCTGATGAAGGAATCTATGAAGTAGGTCGGCTCCCACATCTTATGATTCAGTTTCAGGAAGTGTTAGAAATGTTTTAGATTAACACTATTGCCATGGGATCCACACTTGATCCTGTTGCCAAAAATTTCAACATGGAGCGCATATTCCTTGGTATTTTCCTTCCACGGATAATTATTGACTTGTGAGCTCATGCAGGATATTAGAGAAGCATTTGGGAACCTTTGCTCTCCGTGAATCTAAGAAGGCAAGGGGCTTCACCTCTTCTCATTCAGCAGACTTTTCCTCTACATTACTATCTCAGACATAACAGATGTAAAACTTGGGGGTTCTTCTCTTTAACCAGATGCCTGGAATGTTGGACTGGTTCGGTTGGTGCACCTGGGATGCTTTCTATCAAGAAGTTAACCCTCAGGGAATTAAAGAAGGACTGAAAAGGTTGTTGAGTGTATTTTCATTCGGTAATGTTGTTTGTACCGCAAACGTCCAATGCAGCTTCTAAGTTGTTCTATGGGTTTTTTCCTTAACAGCTTATCTGAGGGAGGCACTCCAGCGAAATTTTTAATTGTAGATGATGGGTGGCAAGATATAGACAATGAGTTCCAAAAGGATGGTGAGCCAATGGTGGAGGGATCCCAGTAAGTTTATCCATTCCCCCTTCACATGTCAATAAGAAATTACTGTTCCTCTGAACTTCTGATTTTATTATCATGGCAAATTACAGGTTTGGAGGCAGATTGGTCAGCGTGAGAGAAAATAGTAAATTTCGTACAGAAGGAAATGAAGCTCTTAAGGAGGCAGCCAGTGATCTGAAGGGTTTTATTGCAGACATTAAACAGAACTTCGGCTTGAAGTATGGTTTCTTTGCTCACTAATTCCAGTTGCTGTTTTTATGTTTAAACTTAAAAGTCTCTACTTTTTAATCTTCTGAAATGAATGGGCATAGGCTCCTTTCAGAACTGAAATGACACCTACAAACCTAAGTTAAAGTTCAACTGGTAGCCATGAATCTCATTGTCAAGACCCATCGATCCGTCAGTGAGCCCCAACTCACATGTAGATTTGGTGGTTTAATCAACTGTGATTTGGTGGTTTAATCAACTGTGTTATTGATAGGGTTACATAGAATTCATATTTACTATAAATTTTGAATGGAAACTTAGACCTTGCTCACCTCAAAATTGTAGGTATGTGTATGTATGGCATGCACTGATGGGTTACTGGGGAGGAGTTCATCCAGAGATGCCAGAGACTAAGAAATACAACTCAAAGCTTATCAATCCTACTCAATCACCTGGAAATTTAGCAAATATGAGGGATTTATCAATGGATTGCATGGAGAAGTATGGTGTCGGTGTGATCGATCCAGATAAAATATCTGAATTTTATGACGACCAGCACAGCTATCTTGTTTCACAGGATGTAGATGGGGTTAAGGTTGATGTACAGAACATACTAGAAACCGTTGCGACTGGTTTAGGAGGTAGAGTTTCTCTCACACGACAGTTCCAGCAAGCGCTTGAGAAATCCATAGCTGCAAACTTCCAAGACAACAGCATAATTTGCTGCATGGGTCAGAGTACAGATTCTGTTTATCAGTAAGGAAACTCACTCAGCTTGATTTCACTTTGATTAAAATTCTCTTAAGAAAATTGGTAAGTTTATCTGACTGAAGCTTTAATTTTAGCTCGAAAAGAAGTGCTATTACTAGAGCATCCGATGATTACTGGCCAAAAGACCCAACAAAACAGACATTGCACATTGCTGCTGTATCTTTTAACAGCATCTTTCTTGGCGAAGTGGTGGTTCCTGACTGGGATATGTTCTATGTATGATCCAACCTTTGATATCTATGATGCTGCTTTTTACTTTTTCTTTACTTCTCAGGCCTAACCATTACCCTCGGGGAATGTTTCAGAGCAAGCATTATGCAGCTGAATTCCATGCAGTTGCTCGAGCTGTGGGGGGTTGCGGAGTTTATATTAGGTAAGATTTATGAGGAAAAATATGAAAAAAGAAAATAGAAACCTGCAACAAAAATGCATTACTATCTGTGGGCGAGAATATTGAGAACACGAAGTGTTAAGAGATGTACTCCGATGGGATCTGACTGGAGAGATTCTTTACCTGACGATTAATCACAACCCTAGTAGCCACCCTTATCTTTTCTTTTAGGAATATTATCCAATTAATTCATCTTTGTTCTGACTGTGCACTGCAGTGATAAACCTGGTCAGCATGACTTCACAGTACTTAAGAAACTTGTTCTCCCCGATGGGTCAATTCTTAGAGCTAAATACCCAGGGAGACCAACCCGGGATTGTTTGTTCACTGACCCAGTTATGGATGGAAAGAGGTAATGCTTTCTCCTTGAACTTTGTAGCTTACAATACACTTTGCACCTACAGTATACAATTGAAAGTAACTACTTAGTTTTTGTTCGGGTTCATGACTGAAGTCTTCTGAAGATTTGGAACCTGAATAATTACTCTGGAGTTCTGGGCGTATTCAACTGCCAAGGAGCTGGAACATGGCCTTGCATGGATGATTCTACCACTGTTCAGAGTGATACTAGTCATGAATTAACAGGGCAGATCAGCCCCAGTGATGTCGAGTATTTTGAAGAAGTTTCTGGGGATTCATGTACAAATTATAGTGCCGTCTATTCATTCAACACAGGTATATGTAACCTTCAACACAAGTACTGAATTTCATGATAAAAGAAATACGGATTTCTCTGCTGAGCAAACAGAAGTTCATGGTGACTTGCCTTTGTTGATATAAATGTTGTGCACTCTGCACTCTTCCCTTCATTAATCTGTATCGGTCTATACATATGGAAATCACGTTTATGGAAATTTAGCATTTAGGTGGCAGTACAAGCACGTTTACTGCATATGATATCAAGTCATATAACAGATTTTTTCTAACATATTCGTTATGCCCATGCAATTTCAGGATCTCTTTCTAGATTGCCAAGGAAAGGATCTCTGGAGGTGACGTTGAAGATCTTGCAATGCAATATTTTCACGATATCTCCAATCAAGGTTTTTTTTCTCACAGTTGCATCTGTACAAGTTCTCATAGTACATTTCTCAAACCATAACCTCGCTCTGTCCTGGTTTTGTACAGGTTTACTGTGAAAATTTCGAGTTTGCACCCATTGGGTTAATAGATATGTACAATTCTGGAGGAGCAATTGAAACAATGAATTTTTTCAGTGATCCACCACATGGTAGTAGAATTGACATTAAAGGGAGAGGTTCGGGTCGTTTTGGAGCGTATGCAAGCGCAAAACCAAAGATGTGCACTCTAAACTCTGAAGAAGTGGACTTCGAATACAAAGGTGATGATAACTTCTTAACATTATCAGTTTCTCACGACATCAGTTCCTGGGATATTGCTATTTATTTATGATCCCTTTACACATTTGATAACATGTATAATATGAAAACATTATTTCACAACTCATAAGCATAATATATGAAAAATGCAATCAAACCTTGTCATCCATTACCCATGTATAGGAAATTAAATTTGGGATAGGCATTATAGGACTAAGTGGAAGTTGCCAACGTCCTTGAGCTAGGGAAAGTGCAGTTGCGTTACTGTATGTGCTATAGTTTTATTAAGCTTAGAGTCTTAGACTCGCATTTGTTACTGGATTTTGAGCTGGTACAATTGCCTGCTAGCATTACTAGAGACTAGAGAACGAAATATATGACATTTATATTTATATATTTACTGAGAAAGTTATCTGATTACACCTCTTTTTCACATAAACCCCTCACTTTTTAGAAATATTACAATGGGAATCCTCATTCACTGGGAATATCTCTCGAGTCTTCTGCTTGTTTTGAAACTTTTAACTGGCCCTCAGAAGCGAAAGTATCACAGGGAAGGTCCTTTCTCAAATCAACAGGATGCCTCTGATAAAATCTGATCCACTTCCAATGGCAAACCATTTTGAAATTCAACGTACGGATATGCCATTGACTGGTCAACACCTTCAGGTTTCCATCTAAAAAAGATTCAGGAATTTAAGTTGAGATTAAAAACTTCAGAACAAGCTCATTAAGAATAACTAGAGATGGCATAGCTTTAACCCAAGATTAAACACAGATTTGCTGAGTAATTATTACCTGAAATTAAGAACAAGATGATGGAGAAAGAATGCAGTTTCAACTTTAGCAAGTTCAGATCCTGGACAGAATCTTGGTCCTCCACCGAATGGAGTGAATTTTTTGCATGTTTGGCTCTGATTCTGAAATTTTTAATATAAAAATTTAGTAATAGATGATTTACAGTAGTAAACATTAAAGTATTTGAAATATTCTTTAAAGGGTCCAATAATAATTCAGTAATTTGAGCTAAATATTAAGAAATTTAAACATAAGATGCTCTGATCCGATTACAAATAAATTTTACAGGAAAAAATATATATAACTGAATAACCAGATGATTATAGATTAAAATTGTTAATTAGTGAATTACCTCCCATCTCCAAGGATGGAACTGAAGAGCATCATCACCATGAAGAGATGGATCTAGATGGACTGCACTAAACACTGGTAGGACCTTCCAACCAGATGGAATTATATAATCTGAAAAATAAAAAAAGAAACAAAATTATTAGAAATCAATAATTATTAAGAAGAAACTTTAATTATTCTCCTTCTTTTTGAAGCTCATGCATGCATATGCAATATGATTTATTGTAAAGGAAATAGTAGTAGCTGTTTAACATGTAAATGGAGATAATGCAAATCCCAGTATACCTTTAAATCTAATGTCTTTGAGAGCTTTTCTATGCACAAATTTGACAATGTTCCCACATCTCAAAGATTCACTGATAACCTACACATTTTCAAAAAAAAAACAAGTACATTTAACACCAACAAAAACAAAAAGCCACATTAGCCATTGTTGACAACACAGTCTAGAAAGTTTTATAAAGCTAGAAAGAGGGATAGATTCTTTTACATTTTGAGTAAATTCCATTTTCTTATAGTCTTCCCAATTCAAGTACTCATTTTCCTCCTTGCCCCTTCTTATGTTTTCATGTTCCACCTGTAAAAAAGACAAAAACAACAAAAGGTAAGAAATTTTATATAGGATTGATTATAGGTTGAAGAATCAGGGGAAGAGGGAGAGCAATGGGTCACCTTTAATTGTTGTAATGCAGATGGTGAGTGACCAAGAAACTGGACAGCCATGGCCATCAAGAGAGAAGTAGTTTCATAACCACCAAGTAATGAATCAAGAACAAAACTCACTTTCTCATCCTCAGACAAAGTGTTAACTGATATCAGCATATCAAGAAAATCACCATTATTCATCTTATAACTATTATTATTATTATCACCCTCAATAATTCTACATTTTCTTCTTTCTTCTACCATTGCTTTGACAGTAGTAGATATCCTAGTCCTAGCTTGAACAGCTCTTGCATATGGGGTTCCAGGAATATACATTGGAAAAGAGATCAATCCTTTCATAAAAGTTAGGAAATCTTCTAATATCTTTGATGTTTGTGGATCATCTGGTGTTAACCCAAGGATCTGCTTTACTATAACATTGAATGTGAACTGCAAACAAAAACAAAAACATCATAAAGATTAGCAAAGATAAACATCTGAACATTGATAATCTCTAATCTTCAAGAATATATAAGGTTTTGGATACCTTTCTAGCTTCTTCACAAAACAAGACTTGTTGCTTTCCTTTCCAAGTATTTAGAATTTGGATAGCTGTTCTCTCAATGTCATTCAAGTATTCTGGTTTTGATTTAGTTGTTCCAACCAGTGTAAGAGCCATACTTCTCAACCTTTTATGTGTTTCTCCCACAACCACAAGCATGGAAGAACTCCCAAGTACTCCATGAATGGGTTTTGGATAACTGCATTGGAACAATTTGTCTTCATTTTGAAGTATGAAGTAGTTGAGTTCTTGATCACATGAAACAATTGTTGGGGAACAAAACAAATGGGATTTGAACACTTTCCCATACCTGAAAACAGCAAATAATTATGCATTATTTATTATAAAAAACTAATTAAGATCAGTAATATATGTTACTAAATGAATGATCTATAGTGTAATTTATACCTTGAAATGTGGTTGTGAAGGAAAGAGCCGATAGAATTGGAACAATGAGGTTTTAAGAAAGAGAGGGTTTCACCGAGCAGAGGCCATCCAAAAGTGCCCTTTGGAGTGGGAAGACCAAGATTCAACAACAAAGGCAAGAAATGGTTGAAGATGAGACCCAAAACAAATCCAACCAGACTAACTAAGAGAACAAAACAAACACCTCCAACCATTAGTGATATATCTTATCTATCAAGACTATATGCTCAACTCACCGGCCCTCTCACTATCTGTCGGTCTCTTCTCCATATATATATATATATAGATAGATAGATGTCTCTCAGCTTTAGTTTTTGAGTGGAGTGGGATGAAATGAACAAGGAGATATGATGACTACTTGAGACTTAGAGAGAGCTAAAAAGAGACTCTCTCTTCTCTCTCTCTCTCTCGCTCTGTCTTTATCTCTATCTCTCTCAAAGACTTTGCAGCTGATATGAGATTGCAAAATACGATGGTGTGGGTTGGGAACAAGAAGGCAAGAAGCATGCAAAAGCTAGTAGTATCAAATTCCCATACATAAAAGACAGGACACAGAGAGAGAGGGAGAGACACTATATTAATTTATTAGTATATACTATTATGACCTTGACTTTTGTTAACTTGTATACCCGTATACATGTTAAGGTTTAATAAACAATTATTTTATTTTATCGGAAATTGTGTTTTTTTGTCTTATTCTATTAGAAATTGGTTATTCTTGCACTAAAAACAACAAATCTTGTTCCCAATGCAATGAATTACTGTTTTCAATGCAATAAAACAAACAAATCTTGTTTCCAATGCAAAAAATTGTTATCTTAATAAACCTTAACATGTATACGGGTATACAAGTTAACAAAACCATATCACCTTATTTACACAAAATAAGGGGCTGGAGCTGGAGGAGCTAGGCAGAGAACAGAAGACAGAAAATAGGCTTTTATGCAGATGATGATGATGATAAGTTACAGTCTTCGATGGTAAAAATAAAAATAAAATTGCTCAGAAGCCTAGGAAATGAAATCAACCTAGAAGTCTAGTCTTGGATATCTAGATACCCCCTACTAAGATGGAGCCAGACACCGTGACAGACTAGAGAGAATGACCCATACTCATATTTTATATTATTATATTATCAAACACTTAATTAATCTCAATCAAAACAGTGGATGGCAAACACAACAAAGAAACTATTCTACTACAGAGGTATTTAACTTGTGAAAATAGCAGTGATTACTATTTAAAGAGTGGTATTCTGTGGGTAAAAAGTCCAAATTTGCACAACAGATCCAGTTAATTGGAACATGAATGTGAAAAAGTATTGTGATGAACGATCACTACAGTATCTAATGGTACATTACAGTACTCTAACGTTGATTACTCGAAAGAAAACCCGATTTTCTACTTGTTTTATCTGGCAGATGCATGTATCCGATTTTCTACTTGTTTTATCTGGCAGATGCATGTATCACATGTTAGAATCAGATTTCATCGGCATCTTAGTTTCATATCTTCCGTCTGTTTAGAGTCTGAGTAAAAACTTGTACAGATAAAAACTTGTTTTATCTGTGAATGCCGTTACTATGCTGCACAATGAAAATGGGTCCTAAAGCTTGTTTTCTTCACTAAACTAAAATTAAGCTAAAGAGTAAACATTGTATCTGCATGGTTAAGGCCCTGTTACTTTTACAGTGGATTTAAAAAATTACTAAAATATTATTCTGTTTGTGATTAAAGATGTCTGACTATTGAGGTTTCTTAAATGAGCCGCACGAGTTTGCAGTACTACTTTTTGCAGGTATCAAGGTTCAAGACTCGAGACTGTCATCTTCGTCTCAGCTTCGTAAGATTAAACAAATTAATTATTTAGTAGTGATTAATAATGGTTTCTTACTTCTTCTTCTTTCTCTTTTCGAGGTTTCTTCGTTTATACGTTCTATTACGAATATCTGACATACACCTAATTAATAACTCCATTACACGTCCTACATACTTATTCCAAATTCATTAAAATTAAAAATTAGATTACCCTACTTTATAATCTTGCCCATGATGTTACAATTAGCATTTTCACGATCTCATCACGTGAATCTACGTTTTTCTCTTTGCCAAACTGTGCACGGTAGACGGCTGTAACCAAAGAAATGTCGTTGTTGCTGGCTGCTACATGGGCTACTAAATCTCACGAGAAGCCCTGGAAATGAGTTTTCGTACAGGCAACCTTTCGGTGAACGAAATGTTATGGTGTAATCGTGATAGCTAGCTTTGGTAAATGATCAGAAACCATGAGTATTTAATTCATTTTTAGTCCATCCGACAACGGCTCTGATTACTTGTTTAGTTTCATTTTCCATACAACCACCAAAACACTCCCTGTACGTACTTATTTTATTGTATTTTATCTGTTTCTCTACGTTTGACCAAAATTATAGTCAAATCCCACCATTTTTCCGGCTTCATTTGCATCCAAAGACAGAATAATACCTTAAAAAACCCAAAAAGGAGAGCTATTCGTGTCGAATTTCTATTGGGCACTTACATATAATTATTAGTATCAGAAAATAATAGGACAAATACTTGTATAGGCATCGAGCATATGGGGATACAAAATGAGCAAAATTGCACATCCAGATCCAATCTATATTACTTTATAGAGGTTTAGTTGATATTTACGTAATTTTATTACTTATTCCCTCCGTATCTATTATATAGGCAGAATTTCAATTTTTCCTTGTACCACTATATAAGCGGAGGCCAAATTTCAAAACGATTTTTTACTTATATTATCCTTATTTATTTGCTCGAGAATCATCACAATTGAGTATATATCTCTAACATTGGGAATATAATTAAGGATAAAAAATATTGAAATATATAAAAAATCAATAAAAATTTCATAATCTAAGAGAATCGGTCCCTCCGCCTGTATATGTGGGGAGTAGAATTTTAGGTCGAGTTTAACTGGACGCGCATCACTATCCTTCGCACGGTCTTAACCCAGTATAGTCGTGTAAGAATAAAATTATGTGTTCCGCCTGTGATAATATCTCAGTATCCTGGAGGACTGAGGGAAAACCGAGAAAGAGACCATCTGACGGGAAAGAAAGATGATCATGGAGAACACGTGTAGACAAGTACATGAGTTGCATGCGTTTGATTTGGGAATCCAATGATCTACGACAAAACTCAAGTCAAAACAGGTCATGAATAATAGTCCGGATGATCAGCTACTGATGAATGGCTAGGGTGTTTCCTGTCCTGATTACTCAAAATTAGCAAAGAGAAGTCAGGATTTTGTGATCATGTGATGTATAGTCTTTGTGCATGCGCTGAACATACTAAACATAGTAATGGAGCAGAGTCAATAGTCCTATACATAGTCAGAATGATTCATCACGGTCTGAGTCTGATTTCAAGACATGGGTTTGGAAACCTAAGCAGTCTATCTAAAATGAGCTACATTTTTAGAGTTTATTTTCAGCTTATAATTGTCCTTTTTGTTTTTACTTTGTAGACTTGGATGATTCATTCATTTTCAAGAAAATACAATGTGCTTTCAATTGATAAACCAACAAGCCTTACAAAATCTTCAATATAGATATGTAAGTAGATTCTACTATGAGTTGTACGTGTGATGGGATATTGTACTTTAATTTATCTTTTTTATTTAGCTTTATCGTTTGCTTAAAATATGATTCATTTTCATTCATTCATAAATGGATTAAATATACGAAATATAGGGCAGAAATAATACCACTTCTGCTGTCTCTTGTACCGTCGTCCAACAGGCATTATTATCAGTTACTATCACTACTTCCTTAACAAAAGAAAGAAAAAGATTAATCGATTGCTCATAAAACCAATAATTATGTTTGTGTGGTAGTGCTCGTCTGTTTTGTGACTTTGTCCGTAGTTCAAGATGAATTATGACTTGCGAGTAGTAGGCTCTACTTCATACTACGCTAAATAAAATTTGCAGTCTTCAACATAATAAGATGATTTGGAAGATTTGGAGTGTACTTCGTGTTGCATTATGATGAAATATTTGGAAAGAATTACAGATAGTACAAGCATACAACAAGAAATTTTGATCAACTAGTTTAATGGGAAAATACGAATGATTTTATTGCTTAATCAGATAAAACATTGCCTTGGATACTTTGAATTGATCCAAGTGGACCAATTTTCGTACCATTCCAATCTATCTATTTGAATTCTTGTAAATTTCGCTAAAGAATCTGCAAAACCAGTTGTATCTTTATGGACATAAGAACAGGACCTTGAATCAAAATGAGAAAGAATACTCAGAGTATCATTGATGATATTATTTGTTATCCGTTTCACCGTTGTTGTATGATCTTGGATAAATTTCACCATATTGATACAATCCCCTATGAGATGTACATTCCTTAGTCCTCTTATCTTAGCTCACACAATCGCTTCTAAAGCTCCAAAGCCTCGGCGTTCCGAGTTTATCTCCTATTGAGGGACATCGCACTCCATCATATTCCCATCGGATTTTTGCAAAATTTATATATTTGGAAAATTTATCTATGTAATGAGTATTAGTTTTTCCAATTATCAAATAATGTTCTATTAAAGAGGCACCAAAATCTATTTTTTTCCACATGAGATAATGGTGGTTTCCAATTACGGGAGTTGAATGACAACTCTAATGATACTTTGATTAGTTATCAAATTAAGTCTCATTCTCTAGTTATCTACTAGGGATAATTGGTGTTTAATACTCAGGTTTTGACCAACACTAGGCTTTGGTCTAACATTTGTCCAACGTTAGTGTTTGGTACCTGGACCCGACGTTGACCCGTGTTGACTCGGTTAAATTTTAACTTCTGTTAAGAAATTATTAAAAACCATATATAAAATCTAATTAATAAACAAATTTACTATCACACCCTTTACTTTACTAACATTTACATAATAATTAGCTGTAACCCTAATACTCTCTAAACTTTCTTCTTAAGGACCAAACCCATCCGGACCATCACCACCACCCACCACCATCCCTTTCTCTGCCACCTTCTCACTAACTGCATCACGATTACCACGGTCACAGAACAACCATCTCACTTGTTGTTGCTAACCCATCTTCTCTTCTATTTCCAAATCCAAGCAATTCTTATATCAAATCGAATCCATTAATTTCTCTATTTTATCTTCTCACTTTCTAAGGTTCCAAAATTGGGAAATATAATGGAAGAATTAATAATCAAATTAAGAATACAATGACCAAACAAAACATTCCACCAAACCCTAATTTCATCAATTCTACACAAATTAAATCAAAGAAGAGCAACGATATGGAATCACAAATCACAAACAACATCTCGATATTACGGCAGTGAAGAAATTTGTTTGAGGGGCATCAAAACTTGTTTCACGATTTTTTTTTTTTTAAAGACATCTCTTTTTCTATCTCTGATCTAACGATTTGATTATCATGTTGTGTTGTTGTACATGTTATCAAATTGATTTGCTAGAGGTAAGAGCAAGAGAAGGAAAAAAAGAACAGCACCCATATCTCAAATTAGATTTATAATGATGGGTTTGTGCTGGATTTTATATATGAGAGTGGGTTTGTGTTGCATTTGCATTTGGATTTGATATTTTCTTTTTTGGTTGGGGTGGGTGTTCTGTTTGTTAATGGGGAAAGAAGATTGGGTTTGAAACTATATCGGGAGGAAGAATAAGAAGTGGTGTAGAGAAATTAAATGTTCGATCTCACCGTAGGCTATATGCTTTTGCTAAACCGTTGGATCCTTGGCCATTTCAAGGGTACATTTGTAATCTCAACATTTTTATTCTATGAAACTAATTATAGCCTGGTCAAATGATGTCAACCACAGTCAACGTCGGGTCCAAGTACCAAACACTAACGTTGGACAAATGTTATACCAAAGCCTAGTGTTGGTCAAAACCTAAATATTAAACACCAATTATCCATATCTACTATTGTTTTCAGAGATTAAGTTGATCCATCTGCACATTATCAAATTATTTGATCATTTAGCTTCCCACACATACCAAGTAAGAAAACTGACAGTTACAATCATTTTGTGGTCAACCGGGACTCCTGAATTGTTGAGATTATGCCACGTCTTGTCCCAAAATAGTCCCAACTCCCAACCCCTATTATTCGAGTTGTAGTCAGGTCAGAATTAGAAAGAGACATGCATCAGTTTTTTGAGGGCTTCATGTTAAGCACATTGATATGTAATTAGGAATTTTTGTTGTAATTGGTGACATTTATGCAGAAAATGGGCTATATAGCCAAACATGCAAGTTTTCTGGGCCATATGGACTGGTAGGAATTCGTCCTGGGTCAAATGACCAAAAGAATCTTTTTAGTGTGGAGAGACGGTACTACCCTTTTGTAACCGTTCGTCCACCACATTCTCCTTCCCTCTTCATCAAAACCACCCCGTTCTCCTATCTATTCAACAAAAACCAGAACCCCCAAGTTCATCTTCATCTTCTCAAAAACTCACAGAGTTTTCAAACCACCAAACTCCTCCACCGTCTCCCCACACCAGAAACTAGTTTCATCCACCATCTCCTAACAATCTTCACTACCAGAAAATCATTTTCCTCCACCGTCTACTAACAATCATCACTAATAGAAATCAGTTTCATCAACCAGTTCACCACCATCAATACTACCAGAAATTGGTTTCATCCACCGTCTGTTAAAACACCATCAACACTACAAGAGGGGTTTCTGAGAATTAGGGTTTCAGTTATTTCAGTGTATTGGAAGAGTTAGGGTTTCAATCAATCCACAGAATGTCTCCTAGAACTCGTAATTTTTCAAACCCTAACTCTGTTTTGTTCTTAATTTCAGAATTGCAAGATTAATTTGTTGAATTGGTTGTTATTAGTTTCATTTCAGTAGATTAATGTGTTGAATTGCTTGTTTTATTTTCATTTCAATAAGTATGTTTTAGATGAAACTTGTTTGCATCTGGTTGTTTAAGTATTTCAACTGTGAAATTGGTTGAAGTGAAATTGGGTCATCTGGGTATCCGAATTGTTTCAGCAGGTTTAAACTAGGATGGAACTGGTTTCATCCAGTGTTAATCTGCAGTGTATATTGTTTCAGCAGATTAAAACTGGATGAACCTAGTTTCGTTCAGGTTTAAAGATACATCTTCAGTGAATATAAGACTATTAGCATGATAGTATTGTATGTTAGGATGTAGACAATATGAGTTGATTCATTGTGAATTTTGGTAATAAATTATAACATGATTTAATTTGGTTGTTGTATGAAAATCTATGTTATGGATTGAATCTAGTTATGTTTTGGATGGATTGCATGAAATTGGGTTTGCATTTGGTTACGAAGTGATGCTCAGCGGGTGTTTGAAACTGGTTTTCATCAAACTTTAAGTTAGGATGTAACTGATCTGTTGGTGGTATTAAATTTAATGATTATGGGACTAATAACATCATACTATAATGGGTTATTTAGGATGTAGACTAATTTCAGATGATGGATGAAATCTGTATAGTTAGGATGTAGACAATATGAGTTGATTCATTTTGGAAAAACTAAACTAAACATCTCAGTTTAAGTTTGTATGTAAGTGGGGAAAACACGATGAAACTGAACTAATCGGTGGTCTTAATTTGGTGTTAGGAAGTGTTTGATGGTTTGCATATTTCGGTGGTCTTAATTTGGTGTGATTATGGGACTAATAACAGCATAGATATCAGCATAAACTCCTTGTCTTTGCCTTCTTCAGACCATGTTAACATGTATAATATATGCAAAGTAAGTCATGTATAATAATAGATATCAGCGTAAACTTTGGATGTAAGTGGGTTTCATCTGATACCTGCAGAAACTTGGTTTCATCTAACTATTATATATAGGATGTAACTGGGTTTCATCTCTGCAGAAACTTGGTTTCATCTAACTATTATATAGGATGTAACTCGGTTTCTTCTGATACCTGCAGAAACTGGTTTTCATCTAGCATTAAAGATGAGATGTAATTGAGTTGCATCCACAGATTTAAAATATGACTTAACTGGTTTCATCCAAATTGTTGCAGGAAGCAGTAGCAAGAAGAGTAAGAAGAGTACCGGTGCTGAAAGAAAATCCAAGAAAAAGCATGATGTGGACGTGGGTGGTGAGTCTAACACGGAGAATGTGGATGATGTGGATGCCGAAATGGATGAAGACAAGCCAAAGGAAAAGGAAGGAAAGAAAACGTTCCGGTCAAACATGAAACCGACAGTTGAAGTGTTGGAATCACTGTATTTACTGAAAGACAAGAGGTTGTGTTAAGGAAGACTAAACTCTGGAACTTTATTGAGGCGATCAAACAAGGAAAAGTGGGCAAGGCCAAATGTAGCAAAGCTCCAAGGGCGTTAGATTTCATTATAAGAAATTTTGACCCGAAATAGTTGGCATTCAAGATTGGTGATCAAGTTTTCAAGACCGATCCAAACCATCTTGTTGTTATTTTCAAAATGCATAGAATACATATGAGTGAATAAGATAAGAAACTTTATGGACCAAAGGAAGAACCTAGTTTGAAAACTTCTGAATTTTACACCAAATACTTTCTGGAGCCAATGAGAAGGGATGCTGAAAAGAAGAAAGAGGAAGGTGGAAAGAAGAAAGCCGGAGACAAAGAGAAGAAAAGCAAAGAGGCGAATATTGGGGACAAATTGCATAAGAAATACATCCTCGAAGGAATACAGACTGCTATGAATGAAGAAGGCAAAGAAGAAGACTTGACGATACTTTTGTTGTTGTTCATGTTCTGTACAGTATTTTTCATAAACACCGGAGGTATGTATGTCCACTACAAGTATTTGAACTGCCTACAGTCAATCGATACAATTAACAGAGTATCTTGGCAGGATTTAATCCATGAGCATCTAATGCAAAGCGTTAAAGCCGTGCACAAGACACCTTACTCTATCAATGGTTGCAGCTTTTATTTACTGGTGAGTATCGTCTTCTATCTTTTGAATATATTTTTTTTTTTTTTTGCATTAAATGAATCATGTGGTGATTATTAACTTCTATCTTTTGTTGTTGCAGTTATGGATTTTTGAGCAAGTGAAAGGCGAAGGCATTGTTAGGAAAGCCAACAATGATGCATGGCCAAGGTTTGCAAGATGGGACTTGTATAAAGTATCTTGCGAAATTGAGGGGAAGCTTGAAACTCTTTCAAGCAATCAGGTAAAAATCTTGTTGTTATTATAACTAGATGAAACCAGTTACATATTATGTTGATTAAGTTTAGATTCATTTTTAAAATTCTATCCCCTATAATAACTGGATGAAACCAGTTACATCTTATGTTATTAATGGATGAAACCCATTTTCTACCAAGTTACATCATGTGTTATCAGTGGATGAAACCCGGTTAAATCATGTGTTATCATATGATGAAATCAGCTACATCCCGTGTTTATGTATTTGCAGGTTGTTGACTTTGTTGGTAGCTGGAGTGAAGAGGAGAAACAATTATGCTTGTTTGATGATGAAGAAGAAAACAAAGATGAAGATGATGTTTCCAAGTTGAAGAATGAACTAGCTGAGAAGGACAACATTATCCGTCACTTGAATGCCGAGTTAGGAGCAAGGATTGCAGAGTTGGAAGCAAAGGAGGTTGAGTCTGAAGCAAAGGATAAGACGATCTCGGACTTGCAAAGTCAAGTGGAAGCCTTGAAAGTGCAACTCAAGCCTCAACCAGGAACTCCGCAAGCTTCACCTCTTGAGATTGTTCTTTACACTCCACATGAGAACTATTTCAACCTTTAACATCACTCAAGAGATGAACAAACCAGTGGAGGGTGTTGTTCCTGAAGACGCTAGCAAGGCAGGTGAAACCAGTGGAGCCGCAAATCCAGAAGCTGACGATATTCTCGAAGCAGAACCTGTAACACCAGTTCCTCGAGCAGAACATCTAGCACCAGTTCCTCCATCAGAAATCAACCAAGAACAAATTCTGGAAGTTATGAGTAAACTTGGATCGATTGAGAATAGAGTGAATAGCGTATATAAAAGGACTAGACAGAATAAGTTTGTAACAGATGAGGATGAGCGTGCAGAGAAGAAGCAGAAGGACGATAAGTTGAAGAAGTTAACAAGGAACAACAAGATGTGGAAAAATTACTTGAGTTGCGGAGTAAGACTAGTTGAAGAGAAGTTAATAAAGGAGTACTTTGGAACTGGAAACTTAAGGTAAGTATCCGCATTCTTTTGCTGTTATTTTTTTTTTTTACATTCTACTTTTCTTATTTCTGTAAAAGTACTGCTAAGTTTATAATAGGATGTATTTGGTTACATCATGTTAAACATGAAACCTATGTGCTTGTCTGAAATTAGATGAACTTGTTTAAATGCAGCGACTGCGTTTGGAAATCCAATGGAGGTGTATGTATTAGTGGAGAACACATCCAGCAACTTGTTTTCAATCAGCCATTGGTGAACACTATTTTGGAGTTCAAAATCGAAAAATGGAGACAATTGTTTCAATCTGGCGGTGATACAAAAGGATACCTCAAGTCGATCTTTCTCAGCGTGCTTGCATGGGTAAACATTTTGAATACTACATTTTAAAATGAATGAACTTAGGTCTGCAATTTGTTTTCATATAACTTTAAGTTAGTGTAGGATGTACCTGGCTTGCATCTGTTGCTTGAAACATAATTCTCTCACTAGTGTAGGATAAAACTGAGTTTCATCTAACTATTATATGTAGGATGCAACTGGTTTTCATTAGATACTTGCAGAAACTGGTTTTCATCTAGCATTAAACATGGGATGTAATTTAGTTTCATCCATATTAAAAATATGGTTTAACTGGTTTAGATTCAAATTTGTCTTCAACTTGATGTGATTGCGGGGAATGAGCTGAAGGCTGCAAAGATGATAGTTGTTGAACTGGAGAATATTGATGTCGAAATGCAACACTTGTTCATCCCAATGCTGAACGAGAAAGAACATTTCACATTGCTTCACTTTGACATCCATGGCAGAACTTGGACACACTACAATTCTCTCCTAGGTTCTTCAAACTATTTAGAGGATGCTAAAATAATGGCGCAAAGAGTAAGTCAGCTCCTTAGCATTCAGTTTGAAAGTACTAGTATGGATGACATTGATGTCGTCGTGAAATCAGATTGTCCACAATAGGGTGAAAGGTAGGTCGTTAACTCTTTGAACTGAAATTATAACATTTTTCTTTCTCTAGATCGGTAAAGTGACATTACATATTCATTTGTCTTGCAGTCCTGATTCGTTAATGTATGTTATCTACTTCATGGAATGGGCAATGACAAACGGTTACTACTTTGAAGGCAAAGATACTTTTGGAGAGGAGATGGGCACAAGTCGAATCAATCTCGCATATGAAATCCTAACTGATGAGAATAGCTGCTGGAAAGTTTGATGTGTTTAGGTTGTTTAGAAAAAATTTATTAATGTAGTTCATACGGAAGTACTTTTTTTTTGTTGGACTATGTCTTCGCATACATTTGTGATCCGTGGATTCGTCTTAATTAAAATATGAACTTTTTTACTGAATGATGCCTATACTTCAATTTCATGATAGTTGTGTTTGAATATGTTAGCCAGAAATGATTAAATTTGCAGGTTGAAAATATTTTTTTTTTGTCAGAATGTAACCAGGCTTGGATGAAACTAGTTACATCCTAGCCTATATAAAACTGCAATTTTTTCTCAGAATGTAACCAGGCTTGGATGAAACTGGTTACATCCTAGCCTGTATAAAACTGCAATTTTTTCTCAGAATGTAACCAGGCTTGGATGAAACTGGTTACATCCTATCCTATATAAAACTGCAATTTTTTGTCAGAATGTAACCAGGCTAGGTTACATCCTAGCCTGTATAAAACTGTTTTCAGAGTGTGCAGGTTGAAAAAAATAGTTTTTTCTGTCAGAATGTGAAGGATGAAACCAGTTTCATCCTGTACAATTAAATTTGAATCTTCGCAAACATTCAAATTTTACGGTGAAAAAATCAAGGGAATGTACAATTAAACTAAATCAACATAAGACTATAAGATATATACTATAAAACTGAAGAGCTATACTTGAAAAAATAATTCCATAAAATATGTTTTTATGAACAAAAGAAACAATCCAAGGTAAATACTAGTTGCGAAAATATAATTCCAGGTAAATGAATCTTAAATGTGCAACAAGAGGCTGCAGAGAAGAATAAACTAATAAAGATATCATGGTAAAAAGTTGCACAGAATGAAGGCTGGAGATGTTCTTAAGCAGGTTCTTAACGTTGCTTTTTCGCAGGAGGATGAGGACACGTCGTCTTGTTATGATGTGCCTGAGTATGGCAGTTACCGCACGTAATTGGTCTCTTGAAACTTGCGCTACCAGTGT
The DNA here is from genome assembly GCA_023531295.1 of Papaver armeniacum. Classification (NCBI taxonomy): domain Eukaryota; kingdom Viridiplantae; phylum Streptophyta; class Magnoliopsida; order Ranunculales; family Papaveraceae; genus Papaver; species Papaver armeniacum. Next base: position 779,372 of record JAJJWW010010057.1, on the reverse strand, counting down.
TAGGAATCCGCTTCTTCTTCGGCCTACCATTTTTTTTCCTAGGACAGTTGGTGGGTTCACGAGATTTCCAGTAGCAACATCAATAGGCTTGTCGTAATCGGGAATGGGCTTGATAGCACGATCATACGAAGCACGGAAGCTAGCAATTCTTAAATACGGATTAATGTACTCGTAAACATTGATCTTATTTGAATGCATACACGCAATAGCGTGATCACAAGGGAACCGCCAAGAAACCAAACCCTACAAATTGCAATGAAACTTCGCAATATTAACAGCATGCGTGTGCTTTCCATCAAAAACTTCCCACTCCATGTCACCAGACTTGGTTATTCTCCACTGGACACCAGCACGAATGGAAGCCATTACTTTTTTCTCTAGCCTGGGACAAATGAATCCTTTATACGTCGCCCACTTCAAATTCCTTTTACTCATCTGATCCATAATCTTAAGTGTAATCCAGTTAACAAGTGTTGCAATAGGCATACCTTTTGCTTCCTTAATCCAAGAGTTGAACGACTCTGCAATGTTTGAACACATGTCACCATAACGACAGCCAAGACAATGTGCATTGGACCAACATTCCACTGGAAGGTCACTCAAGAATTTGTGAAGACCATCACATCCCATATCCTTCAACTTTTGCATTCCTTCATGAAAGCCTTCATGCGTTGATGAATAGAAACATTGTTTGAACAAATCCATCGCAGCACCATGCTCTCCCTTTTTCTTGTTGGTCTTACCGCGGACATTATTCTTCAAATGTTGGTAACACCAACAATGACGGAAAGTTGGAAAAACATCACGAATCCCTTGGATCAAACCCTCATGGCGATCCGAAATAATAGTTAGTACACGAGGACCCAAGATAGTTTTTAATTTTTCCAAGAACCAATGCCAATTCTCAATAGTTTCACCTGATACGATACCGTATGCCAGAGGAAATATTCCTACAGAAACAAAACAAACACAAAAAGAAAAAGAAAAAAACATATTAAACTGACTGAAACTGTTATTGTACAGAATGAAACTAGTTTCATTCTCTAGTCTGACTTCACAAATTAAGGATGAAACTGGTTTCATCCAGTGATAATCTGACAATTTTTTTTTTCTGAATTTCATTCAAATTTATAATCTGACATCAAAAGTTGAAATCTAAAAATAGAAGACTTACCATTATTCGCATTCTTCCCGGTAGCCGCCATAAGACAACCCCTAAATTTTCCAGTTAGGAAAGTTGCATCCAAGAACAATACCGGGCGACAATATTCGAAACCCGAGATGCAACCATCGAAGGCTAAGAACAAACTCTTAAACTGGCCCCCTTCAACAACAAAATCAACCCTACTACCTTGATCGTGTTTCTTCACGGCTTCACACCACCAAACCAAGTCGGTGTATGACTTAGTGTCCTCGCCATACAATTCCTTCAAACATAATTCTTTCTCGGCATGTGCCTGATCGTAGCTCAATTCTAACCCATAATCACTTTTGAATTCTTTAACAATATCCCTGACTTTCTTGTTGGGATTTTGTTCGATCTGGTCAAATATCAAGCTCTTGACAAGTTCGCGCGTAACTGAGTCAGCCTTTGTTCCGTCACTATAACTAGCACAGCATTTATGTTCCCCGTTATAGGCCTTGAGGAATAAATGACCCTTCACATTGGAAGTCTTCGGAGCTGCATGGAACATCCAGTCGCATTCCAATTTTTCCTTGTAATAACATTCCACCGTATACCGTTCTGGATTGCTCTTGACAACTCTCACCCTGCGACCAAAAAAATGGTTATATTTCTCAACAACAAGACGAGCTTCATCTCGTCCTCCATAAAAATCTTGACCAACACCTTTTATAATAAACTCCCATTCAGCCGCCTTGCAAGACCTTTTAATTGCCAACTTTCCATTGAATGCACGTTCTTGAGACATGGGGATATCTTGAGACGAAACAAGCTCTTGAGAGGAAGGAATAGGTGACTGATCTGAGCTATTGCCTTTACCTAAAAGCAACTCCGTCATTGTAGGTGTACGAGTAACTTTACTGCTGCTCGGAAGATGACGAGGAATAACCAACTGATCTCTGCTAGGGTCTGGTGCTAAACGAAACTCGCTCATTGTACTGCTGCTCGGAATATGACGAGGAATAACCAACTAATCTCTGCTAGGGTCTGGTGCTAAACGAAACTCGTTCATAGTAAGTTAACGAACAAAATCAGGAGCACGAAGAGGAATACGTTCAAATAAATGAAGCTCCAAGAAATACAACTCCTTAACAATATACAATGATAAGAAAGACCGGAGTTTCACATCACTGTCAACAACATTGCTTCTCCCCTCATAGTCAAATACAAACTTAATTGAGTCTGGTGAAATGATATTCCAATAAGAACAAACATGCGACTTCAACTCATCAATTGTTGACTTCACATTAACATGGTATGGGCATGCATCGGTACCCTGGATAACCACACAGAGAAAATGACGATCCATCTACAAAAGGAATATACAAACAATAGATGAGCTTACTGTTGAGCTTACTGCATCTCTAAAAGTAACAGCATGGCATAAAGTAGATAGTCAATGAAATATGTTATGAAGTAGTATCTGTGGTAATAGTCTGTTAATAAAATATGTTATGAAGTAGTATCTGTGGTGATAACTTGGCCAATTGATGTAATAGTATGTTCCTAAAACTACTGACCTGTCACATATAATCAGTTCCACCCACCGAATACTTGATTTCAAAGAAAATCTCTAGCTTCAATCTATCGTTTATGTTTCAAATCCAAATCTAACACTATCAGTCTTCTACTAGTCAATCCATATCTTCTACACTAACCAATCAAATTCATACCACAACACAACTTATTAATTTTCTCTAGACAACTAGCTCAATTCACTAAATTCATACCAAACATGATGATATTATAGCAATTCAGTTCACATCCAAAACAATGAAAAATTACGGAATCAACTTCAGTCAATTTGGTTTGTTTTCAGCAGGTATAAACTAAAATTACTTTGATGAACAATCAATCGACTACATAGAAACAAATAATCAGGTTTAGAAGCACCAACTAAACCCAAAAATTGGTTAGTAGTAAAACCCTGGATAATCACCAACTGAACCCAAAAATTAACAAAAATATGAAAATTGAACCCAAAATCAACACAAACAGAACGGCGTTACAACAATTAAACCAAAATCAAATTAAAATTGGATGAATGAAACTAAATCAAATCTTGGTGGAATTGAAAGTTGAAACTTACTGATTTCCTGATACGATTTTTGAAGGTTGAATACTGTTTAACTTCGATTCAACAAACGATAACCACCATGATTGATGATTGATCTCTGAAAATCGATCCCAGATATGAAAACCCAAATCTAAAATCGTTCTGAAGAAGAAGTAATTGACGAGAGAGGAAAAGAGAAGCTGTTGTGTTTGGTTGGGTTTAAAAGCTTGTATAGTGGGGATTATTTTAGGTAGAACCTATTTATTTATTTATTTTTTCCTGGGTGAAATATCCAAATTGCTTATTTAAACAGTATATTTTTGATTTTGGCTATATAAACAATATCTAAACTTAGAAATCTATTTCACCCAGGAATTCTTGCTTTTGGTATTTTTGACCAATTTTGTGTTTAATTTTTTGTTGCTTTTGTATATTTTTTTAAGGCTTATTCACTTGATGAGTGTTACTTTTAATAAATTTGCCTTCTCTCTTGTATAATAAAATAAAATAAACAAATCCCAACCCTCTTATAACTTGTGCATTTTATGTGCAATGCAATACATATTTTCAGGTGGTTTAATAGTAAAATTGATCTTTTGTCTTAATGATACGTAAAAATGAGAAAGAAAAAAAAAATACATTTTAGCCAAAATTTGATCAGGGGAGTGGCCACCAACCTACAAGTAGATGGTCGCCCGTTTAATTTGTGCAATTTTTGGATTTTAAATTTCTTTTAAGTTTCAGACTACAATGTACATAATCGAGTAAAATCTTATCGTACATGTTGGAGAATGGAGATTACTGGATATTTCAATGGATGTGTTACTTCTTATTAATACCAGGAATGAATGATGTCCATCACTAAAATCAAAACAATAAAAACAATAGGTTACTTCATGTTTATTGGCATTATCGGAAATTCCATTTACTAAGTTCTTGGTTGAAGGTCTAGGACTTGATTATATTATGGAGTTATTTATGCTTGTGTTTAGAATTTGGAAGTGTTGTTTTCCTGTGTAAAAACATGTTATGTAAAAGCATTGAAACCAGATGTATAACAATCTCTATTCCGGACAATCTTTTTTTTTATAGATAAATGAGAAGAGAACCCCCTTACATAATTAATAGTTTTCTTAATATATCCTTCAGTGTCACTAACATGGATATCCCTCTGATCAAGCAACCCATTAATTTGAATACGAGGATCCTTAAGACTACTTTATATCCAACAATTGAAATCTGGGATGCAACTTCCTATAGCAGCAAAGTTAACATATTTGTAAATCTTCCTTTGATAACTTCAAAATGCAACTCCAATAGCAGATGGAGTGCTTGATGAGAGTTTGATTCGATGTCCAGTTTTTCTCCCAGAGTAGTTGTCTATCAGAAGGATTTATGTGCCATACCCTTCGGACCTTGTTGCGAATCAATGTTGGATAAGATTCTTGCTCCTATGCAATTCCTAGCAACATCAAATATGATTAGGCTTATCCCATTTTTTCCTGAAAAGTAATTATATAGCTAGCATAGTTTATTTTTAAACTAGAAAGTGTAGCTTTATCTAGTCCATTCTGAATTCAATAACTCTTCTTTGAGCTTGTTCAAAGATGTAGGATACATGATGATGGAAGTAGTTCATATGAAAATTGGTCATAGTGCTGAGAACTGCTTGTATATGGGTTGATCGTCCCGCCTGATTAATAATTTCGCCATGCCATCCAAGTAATTTAGATTGCATCTTCTCAATAATAGCAGTAAAGCATTGTGATTTATTTCTGGAAGTGGATAAATATATCCCTAAGTACTTCTCATTGAGTGTCATCTGATGCATATTGAGCATGTGCAATTTATCCTCACAAGTTGCTGCAGATAAATTAGAGCTAAAACAGACGCTTGATTTTGAGTAATTGACCAACTTGCCAGAAAGTACACCGAATTTTTGAGAAACCGCCATTAAATTATGAACATAGTTACCTTTAGCTAAGCTAAATAAGAGGTAGTCGTCAGCGAAAAATAACTGAGTAATTGTTGGTCCTTGGATAGCTGCTTTCACTCCTTGAATGAGCCCTTATGATTCTGCGTGTTGTATTAATATACTAAATCCTTTCATACAAATAATAAATAAGAAGGGTGATAATGAATCACCTTGTCTCACACCACGAGTCAGGAAGAAAGCTGGAGTAAGGGAACCATTCACCAAGAGAGATAGATCTTGTACGGATGAACTGGCGAATAATTTGACACCAATGAGGACAAAAACTCATTTGCTACATGATCTATAATAAGAATGACCATTCCATACGGTCGAAATCCCATATCTATTTTGATGCCAAAAACACCCGAAAAACTTTTTGTCCGCTTCATATATGCAATAACTTCATGAGAAATTATTGTATTATCTGCAATATTTCTACCGGGTACAAAGGCGGCTTGCTAAGATGAAATTATCTTAGATATCATGGGTTTTAGTATGTTGGTAAGTAGTTTTGAGATAATTTTACAAGATATGTTGCATAAACTAATGGGTCGAAAATCCATGGGTCTATGAACTGCTTTAGATTTTGGTATGAGAATTTAAAAAGTATGGTTCAATTGTTTTAAAAATAACCATAGTAGAAAAAAGAGTGGACAATATTTTTGTAATTGTATATCATTATATGCCAACATTGCTGATAAAAACCGGTTTGGAAACCGTCCGGTCCTGGTGTCGTCCTAGTTAAGGAATTTTAGCCAGATTGGAGTTGCCCTCATCTGTAACTCATTTACGTATAAGCGATAAAAACTCCGCATCTGTCAGTGTGTTGGAAGAAGTACATATTGACTGAAAATTAAAGACCTTGAGGAAAAAACCAACATCATGTATATATTGATGCCCAAGCCTACAGTTCAAGCAATGTGTAGAAATCAAAGGCAATATTGGTGGAACAAGTCGACATCTAAAGGTACTTATAAATCCTGAAACTCAATCTGTTTTCCCAAGAGGCTTGGGGCCTCGGTTTTAAAAATCCTCATTTATTTAATCTAGTTAACCAAATTGGCCTTGAGATTAGTATAGAACTAAATGCTCCATGGGCGCAAGTTCCAAGAGCTAGATATTTCAAAGATAAAGATGTACTTTTTGATTAATTACCCACCAATGATAATTGGATATGGCAGAGTCTTCTTAAGGGGAGTGCGACTTTGTGCACTCTTGTTAACTCAGGGTGCACATTCCTCCTTTTCTTATTGGTCATTCTTTAATCCCTAGTTAGTTATTCATTTTTGCTTTTAGTTCTGGGAAATAAGAGAATTATGAGAAACAAAAAAGTGAGCACTGCAGCCGAGTTCCCTTTCCTTGGCACGTTTCTTTACTTGTTTCTTCTTCTCATCAAGAAAAAAAGTCTCTTGTTAGTATGATTTAGATTAATGAAAACTCAAATCAAATAAATTTCTATCGGTTCCTATTAAAGAATCAAATTAGTATTCTTTCAGTATTTTTTTTTTCTGTGATTATATTATACTACGCATTACGTCGATGATGATAGTGAGCTACTCTTATTCTTCCACCCAACAAAATACATTTTAACACTTGCATCAATTGCACTAAAGAAGTCGTTATCAAAGCTGCTGATAGTGGATCCATTGATCCAAATAGAACTACTACAAAGAATTCAATGAAAACCAATGTTGAAAATCCATTTTTTTTCCTGCGTTTTAAATTAACGTAGGTTTCTATTGTTACATACTTTCTGCATGGATGCAGCGTTTTTTGGAGAGTACTTCTTTAGTTTTGGATTATGGTTAAATGAATATTTATTGAATCGAGTTTTTTAGTGATTATGTAAATCAGCATGGTGAAAAAATATGTTTGTAGTGAACATGATTCTCGAATATTATGATTGAACTGTGAGATTGAGTCGAGGTTTGGGTAGGTTTGGGTAACATTAAAATATCCACCTGATATTTCTTACCACAGAGAAGCGGATAATAAATTAATGGAGGATAGAGCATCTTAATTCCATGAAGATTATATTCAGAAGAAGAAAGAGAAACGAGGGAAGCGTTGAATAGAGAGAGGAGAAAGATGTATTAATGGTATCTTAGTTTCTCTTTCTCCAATTCCCCATGTGTTAACTAAGGTCAGATGCAAGCCAATAGTAATGGGAGGAATGTGCACCCCTGGTTTAGAGGTGGTGCACAAAGTCGCACTCTCTTAAGGGGCTACAAATTGTTATAAAGCATTATATTTGGATTGTTGGTGATGGCAGGTTCATTAACCTTTGGAAGCATAAATGGTTACCAAACTCACCTCTTGAACCATACAACTTGAGCTCTCATGCATCCTTTTATGACTATATTGAACCATTTTATTGGTCAGGAGTGGAAACTTGATCAACTTCAACACTTTTTCACTCAGGAGCAGCTCAAGCAAATCCAGCAAATCAGTTTATTTCCTCACACTAAAGACTTACTTAAGTGGTCTCTCAGAAATCAGAATCATCCTACACCATATACTAGAAACTTTTGGCTCAAATCATGGCATTTGAAGCTCCCATATAAATTATTGTTATTCGTATAGAAAATTTGCCATAACATTCTCTCAGTTACCACATTGGTGTTCAGATATTCCAAGAAAATAGTTCTAATTTTTCCTCTTTGTGGCGAAGCAAATGAAACCATTCTACATCTATTTATACATGCACATTTGCTAGAGCTAAGTAGTTTTTTGTTTCTGAGTATATTCTTCATTACTTAATAACAGTAAGAAACATCCATGAATGGCTACAATCATGGACGAACGGGCATAATCTTATTTCATTCAAGCATCCTTCAAGGATTAATTTAGTGGTGGTTACATTATGGAGGATTTGGAAAAATCGGTGTTCTTTTGGTTTTCAGCATATAAGACCAAATCCCATTAATACAGTTCATTGCATTTATAACTATTGCACTTCATATCATGTATACATTTTCCTGAATCATTTAATACATACTCCCTCTAGGTCCATTTGTTGATGGTGGTTTTTAGCTTAGGGCGAAAACTGTAAAAGTCTGTCTACCTGACCCGGCATCAGAAGTAGTTGACCTTGATATATCTATATTTCGCAAGGAATTTGGAGAATATATCAAAATCTGATGAGTGCCTATGTCTCTCTTCACATTATATTGAAACTCAAGCTCCTAGATGAATTGTTCACTAATATAAAGCCTAATGAGTATTTAAGCTCCTAGTTGCATTACTCACTAATGCCGGAGCATGCCTAGTATTTTCCTATGCTATGTTCTCAGCTGAACTCTCAATATTGACATGACATGACGATTAATGTTCACTCGCAACGGAGTAGCATAAATCTCCAGAAGTATTAATATTGAGACCTGCATGAAAACACTCACATAGGCTACATCACCCTCTGACAAAGAGATCAGCGTGTTCACACACCTTTTAATTGAAAGTTAGCGCGATCGAACGCGTTTAAATTCCTTAAGGGAAATCCAGACTGTCCATATCAGTCTTAAAAAATGATCAAGGACGCACGATTTGGCCACACAATTCAATAGGCCTAGTCTACTCCTAGCGGAACTAGGCGATCATCAGGATGACCACCGGCGGGCCCACTAATACCCCAACTGGTCGGACTCCACCTAGCACACTCTAACGTCATCAAATGCTAACCCCAAACATGGGTGATCGCGATGTTGAAGAAAAGAGCTCAAACGAGCTAATACCGGCCAAAATATTCTCAGAAACATCTCGACCGTCCAACTTAGCTAGCCTAGTTGGACGGCTTAGATCTTCCTTCGAATGATTAAGGAAGTGCTAACGTGTTCACCGTCGACCCAACTCCACACTTGGTCGATCGACTTGCTCATAGCAAGACCAGAGCGCATCAAATCGCTGGCCCAAAGTAGGTTGAACGCGCTGTTTGCGGCAACACACTACTGTCGCAAATCGATCATGACCACCCATCTTCTCCAGCCGAATAGAGTGTCTTAGATCTAATTTTAGATGGCCCAGGATGTCAGCGTGCTCACGAGTGGCCCGTCTTTTCACATGGCCGAACGATCTGTTCAAATCAGCGCCCAACGCTTTGATTTGATTAGCCAAAAGAGGGTTAGCCGCACGACTTCTAAACCCTAAATCGAACAAACGACGTTATGCAACTGCCGCAAATCAATCGTGTTCGTCCATCTTTGCCAGCTTAGTCGAACGACTTAGATCGGATTCTAGATGGCCAACAGGGTGACGTTGTGATCACCGGCCGCCCCTCTTCCGTGAGGAGCGATCGGCCAAGCCACAGCTTGCTTAGTGGCCTCCGAGCGATCACCCAAAAGTGGCCATTCGCACTACTTCAACAGCAGTCATTAACTTCCGTAAATCATCTCAGCCACTCAACTTGGCTAGCCGATTTAAGCGGTCCAGATCTAAACTGGATCGACCAATAGGATTTTAGAATGACTACCAGTCGCCACTCTCCTATAGGGCATGACCGGCCACTCCCTGGGATGCGTGCGTAGCTCCTACCAACTCCCCGAAAGAGGATGGTCACGCTCCTTTTAAGACGCTCAATTCGTGACTGATTCAATCGAGCTCTAAAACTACGATGCATCTAGCACATCGATTATTTTTCAGCTGCTTGTTTGAAAGCGATGCTATGCAAATATTGATTTCATAAATAACTTATTATTTAACCTAAAAGCACTATGTGCTGATTTTAGCGGCAAGTCTCATGACTTGAACCATTCACTCGAGACATCAAACATGTCACAAACTGGGGGATACTCACTGGGGTATTGGTCTCAAGCGGTTTACGGCGTGCGGCGTGCAATGCGCCCATTACGAAAAGTGTCGAAAGGACGGACGGTTAATCGATTATGAGAGTAGTGGGTGAAGGTGTGACCGGTCTTCCCTTATAACGGAAACATGATGATCACCACCTTCCACTACTTAACTTCCTCCACTTCCTATGATTCCAATAACTTATATTAACTAAATTAATAGTCTCCATCTTCCTATTAGATCGATAAATTAATAAATTATTATTATATCGCATACCAAATTTAACTTTAAATTTATAAAATAAGGTTTTCAAATATCTATTTAATTTGCAAAATAATTATTTTATGGACAAAATGTTATCAACACAAGAAAATCATTTCAAAACTTCTCATAATAGTAAAGATGAAGTCTATATTATAAATGCTCCAAATAACTAAGATCAACCCTTCTCCTTCACTTATTAATTTATATATTAGTTGGGCCGAAGCTTAAAATTTTTATTATCTTATAAATTTAGCAAGGTTATTAATTTAGCCATTTCTTGGTTTATCTTAGCGAGTCTTAATTTATCGCGGATTAATTGATCTCTCGACCTATTTCAAAAATGACAAGTATCAACACAAGATCAACCCGTGCTTCCCCCTAAGATCATTTGTTTAGGGTTTGAATTCGTTTCTCATCAACACACCCAAATTTACCAAAAATAGCAGAATCAGTTTTTACCCCAAAACACCATTGTACAAAATTTGCATTAGTCACCTCCTCCTACAGGATGGTTGCATCAATGGGTCTTAATAATAACTATTATGGTTTGGGTATTGTTATCTGAAATGATGCATGCGAGTACTTAGTGCCTGATGTTATTTCAACTACAAAGAGAGATATTGACCAAGCTGAAGATTTTGATGTTTTGGAAAGTATACAATGGGCTCAACAAATGCAGTGTAATAAAATACTTATATAAACTGATAATAAAGGTGTGGCAGAAGTTGTTTTTAGTTTTATGGTTGTCCAAAAAAAGATATCAATCTTTTCTCTCATATTAAAACTATGTTATCTTCTTTTTGTTCTTTTGTGGTTGCTTTTGTCAATAGAGTGAGTAATAAACCAGCTGATACCCTGGCTAAGTTTGCTCGTAAGCATATGTATACAAGAGTGTGGCGCGTAAATCCTCATAATATGATTATGAGGCAGCTCTGCTCGACAGAAGCTAGTTTGGACATTTCTTTTATGTTAAATAAAGGCTGAATTTTTCTTTCAAAATAAAAATAAAAATGTTGGAGTGATATTATGACAGCGGTAATTCAGGCACATCGTTTATGTTACAGCACCGTGTGGCCTGTGTACCATATAGTTAAATTGGTCTGAGATGCTGGATATGAGGCTGATTATACCCTGAGAGATATTATCAAGTCCTTGTCACAAGAAGGAGTTGGTGTGCTTCTTCTTGTACGTGTTATTGAGATAACTGCGAGATCTTATGTACTTTTCCCATTTTTATCGGTATTGATGTTTAAAGCTATCATTAAGTCTGGAGAAAGATACCTACAATTAATAAGGTTATCCAGATTTAAAGGATGGTAATATGGGAGAATAAAATCAAAACTTAAATTTGTTGGAAACTGTTAAAAAACGAAGGAAAAATGTTGGCTTCCTATTGGTCCCTCACGCTCCTTTGAATTTCGCCTCTTGAATTTTTGTGTATCCGAAGTTTGCTATCAACGAAGAAGGGATTATTTATCTAAAGAATAAGGATTTACAACGCAAATAATCATTTTCTTTCATATTTTTTTATTGATTTTTACACTTTTCCATGTCAATAATCGGCTATCGCTACCCGACTTCTATTTTGAGCACCCATGCACAAAATTACAAAACCAATTTTTAAAGTTACAAAATATTATCCGGTCGCCTTTATGTCTAATCCTACATCAGTAAATTATAGAGCTTTTGTCTTTTTTTTCTTGGATACGTGCATATTTTCTCCAGAAATTGTTAATGTCAAACACGACATTTTTAAGAAACGATATTTTTAAGAAATTAAGTATGATTTTCGAATGGGACCTTTATATCTCAAATGCATGGGTAACCGGTGAAAATAGGGTAATAAATCGATGAAATCAGGGAGATATCTGAAGTACCATTTAACAGGATCTGTCTCTCGATCTTTGCTCTGATCTATACTTATTTCCCGTCCATCGAGATGGCACGAGGACATGTCAGTTTCGACACCAACGCTGCCCCTTTTGTTTTCTTCCGGTTTGACTTCATTCTCTGTGTCTCTCTCTGACTCTCCCATCCGTCCGAAGTAATTACATCTTTACTGCACTTTGTTTCCTTTGTAATTCCATCTTGGCCCATCTATTTGAGGTCTAATAAAAAGTTTAGCACAACACTATAACTTGTTTGGAAGAACTCCTTGAAATTTATATATCTAAGTAAGTAGTCCTTAGATACTACTGGGGCTTCTAATCCTCTTACGAGTTACCAGTGCAACGAAGCAGCCCTATGTTTGGCCATAGTGGCGGAGGGTGCTTAGGGCAACGAGAGGCAGTGAAAGTTGTAAATTTTGCTCTGTCCTGGTGTAGGTGTAAATAATCCACAGGGACAGGTGGAACGATCCTAAGCCATGGCGTACCAGAGCAAAACATGTATCTAGAGTACCGGATCGCCTCTCCGAATCTGGGCGCAAGAAAAGAGGAGCAGAGACAAATCGGAAAGTCGACGAAAAAGGGGAAAAGTTGTGATGCGATGGACATCGGGTCTGGAGCAATAAATGCGGCCCACGAGTTGGTAAGAAGATAAGAAGAGCTCGGTCAAGGAAGACTCGGCCAAGGATCCTAAGGGCGACATCGATCATCCCCACCAAGTGGGCGACATCGGGTGACGAGATAGCGGAGAAGAAGACATCACTCGGCTTGACGTCCCGACCCGAACAAATAAGAACATCGGTGAGACATCGACCGATCACCCGAGAGGAACATCGAGGAAGCTACGCTGAGCCTAACATCGTAGTAATTGATGTATCATCACTTGTAACTATAAATAGAGACCATGTAGAGAGGAAGAACTCAAGAAAAAGTGAGGAAAGAGAGCATACTCATAGCATTGAGAAAGAGAGACATCCATCTTGTAACCTTGAATCGAGCAATAATATCCTCCTTTAAACCCCGTGGACGTAGGTAATCATGCTGAACCACGTACATCTCGTGTTCTATTACCTCTCTTGTTTGTTTTGCTTCCTTGTGTATGTGTTTAGTTACCTTTGGATGTAGAGGTAGGATTTTCTACATCTACATTCTGGCGCCGACTAAGGGGACCGTATAACATCTCCGGATACCTTGAAATCGGACACCAAAAGGGAAATCCGAGCTCCCAAGCCACCTTGTGTCTTTGGTTGATGCTAAGGAGAAACCCTTCTCAGTGATCTTCGTTTTTCTTAGCAACATCTTGTCGAGATTGATAAAAGTTAGCTTTGTGTTCTTGTTTGTTATCTTTGTCTTCGTAGCATCTTGTCGAGATTGATAAGAGTTAGCTTTGTATTCTTGTTTACTATCTTCGATTTTCTTAGCAACATCTTGTCAAGATTGATAAAAGTTAGCTTTGTGTTCTTGTTTGTTATCTCTGTCTTCTTAGCAACATCTTGTCGAGTTGATATAAGTTCGTTTTGTGTTTTAACTGGTAGTTTCCATTTTTCCAAGCAAAACAAGTTTTCCGCTTAAGCAAAGTCGTCGAGACAGCTCCGTCGCGATAGGCTGTTCGCTTAAGACGCCTCAAAGAGTTATCGGATGACCCATGAGCTCCCTAAATAGCATCTTTCGATGTTGGTAGAAGCTAGAAGGGGATCCCATCTCGTTGACCGTGATCTGTGGCTTCAAACCCCGTTGCAAGAGAGACTCAACAGCTCCTATCGACATCCAGTAAGGATAGTTGATGCTAAACGAAAAACTCTAACAGGCGCAACGCGTAGGTTACTAGGACTATCTTCTAGGGAGAGATATTGTCGCATCTATCTCCATTTCACACCTGTCTTCATTTTAGCAAGGTAAACGAAGCACGATAATGGTGGAAACAGGGCTAGCTCAGAATCGTTGAGTCTAGTTCTTGGAAACCATGGCCGGCGGGATTATGGTGAACGGCCTGAGTCTCACCATAATCCTACGCTAAAAGCCTCACAGCATCAGTGAAAAATTGTAGGAATCTTGCGGCCATCGGCACGACGGTCGTTAAGGGTCGTCGTTGCCACCCATCACCGCCATGAAAGAAATCTTCTGATTCAACGCACGAATGATTAATGATTTCTGGCGCTGGGAATGTTAGGACAAATAATGATTAATGCTTAGGAAGAGTACCGAAAGCGATGTGTCAAGACAGCTTTTCAAAATTTGTCCTTTTGCGGCAAAAACGATTTGACTGCTGAGACCGACACGCTAGCGTAAAGGGAATCGTACTATAAAAAATCTTTTTCACTCTGCACTGAACTGCTGTACTCCATCCTTAACCTTTTCGAAAGCAGTTCGAAGTAAGTGTTGTCTACTTTGCTGACGTAGGAACGAGTGGAGAGGCGAGCCGAGAACGAGGACGATAGCAAAGGCGATGGCAAGTACCTCCCGGGACGAGCAGGATCCTCGAGAACCGAGTCACGGCGGGATCTAGCGGGCAAGAGGGACTTACGGATTCCCAGCACGGAGATCGTCGACCTAACGACCGGGGCGAGACTCAGGCGTTGATCAAAGGCATGACTACGGTCGACGAGGAAGTCGATCTGGGCCGAGATGACGACTTCCCACCCGGGAGGTTGAGGATTAACCCAAGTCAGATGGGGCCGAGGAACGAGGGCAGCATGGAAGACGGGAGAACTGCATCGGATACGGAGGAGGAGGAGGAAGTCCAAACGATACACGAGGAACGAAGGAGGGAAAGACAACCTACAGAACACCAAAGAGATTTAGAACGAGAGGCCGAAAGACTTAGGCAAGTACACTTGGCAGGAGGGAACCCTAATCGAGACGTCCCCCCAGTAACGGCCAACCGCCCCCCAGCTTCGGTTGTTCCCCCAGTAGTGGTCGATCACCCAACGGCCCCGATCGTCCCTCCTATCGCTCTCACTACGAGACCCCCAACCGCACCCCCTAACATAACGGGACACCAAATGAACGGTCACTCCAGTCACGAGAGCACCGACCCGATGTTACTCGCCATATTGGCAAGCCAAAGAAGACAGGAGGATCTAATGAGAGAATTGCAGAGGAGAAACTTGGCGCTAGAATACGAGAATCACCAACTCCGCAATAGGAGAACGGGGTCGAGGGGATCATCAAGCCGAGGCGCCTCTAGCAACCACACTCCACCAAGGGACGACCCACCCCCTTCACCGAGCCGAGGACGAGTACCCGATCCTAATCGACCAAGAGAAGGGTATGGGCCATCCGAGGATTCTTCGGCCGACGAGGAAGCAACCAACGAGAGTACGGACGCGTCCACCAAACAAAAGATCGAACGACTCGAGCGGATGGTTAAGAAACGACCGGGAGACAACGAGGATGATAAGTTAGCGAAGTAATCAATGAAGCCCGAGAAGACACCGTTTACTGTGGAACTGGACCGAACACCATTTCCACCAAAGTGCACGTTGCCAATCTTCTCATCTAGGTTCGAAGCGGCACGGTGCGGCGCGGGAGAACACATCAAGATGTACGGCATGTCCTTACTGCAGTGGAAAAATCACGATGTGGTCATGTGCAAATTCTTCCCTGCTAGTCTAGAAGGAGAAGCGAAGAGTTGGTTCTATACCCTGCCCGATAAATCCGTTGGGAGCTACGCGGTGTTGGTGGAAACCTTTCTCGAGACATACATGCATAACAGCATAGCCCGGCCCAGAGTCGACAAGTTATTTACCCTGGCACGAAGACTCAGGGAGCCGCTGCGGTCCTTAACGGACAGATGGAGGAAGTTATGCACGGATATAGGGAAAGCACCGGTCGACCAACAGATATTCGGCTTCGAGAACTCGCTAAGGAAGTCGGATCCCATTTGGGTGGCAATGTACACGAGAAGCCCAAGACGCTAAGGAGATCCGAAGATGCGGGAGCACTATATCGCCTTGGAGGAGATCCGGGAAGGAGCGCAAGATAGGGGAATACAAGAGGCGAGCACCGCAGAAGAGGCTACCCCGAGAGAAGCCACGAAACGATCCGAGAAAAGGCCCGGTGCCCAGCCCCAGGGTGAGAACAAGAAAGTTTGGGTCGAGAGGGGAAAGAAACCTCGCCACGAGCCAAGGCCATACACTCCGCTCAATGCACCCTTGGAAGAAGTGTTCAAGGAGGTGGAAAAGAGGAACGATATCCGTTATCCCAAGACTCGGGGAATCCAATTCGACGGGACAAGGAACCACCCGGAGTTCTGCCATTATCATCAGTTCCGCGGCCATTCAACCAACGATTGTAGAGAAGTGAAGGACATCGTCCAGCACCTGATCCACGATGGGTATCTACGGCATTTCGTCAAAACGCCGTCGACACCGGCCCACCCAGAGGTCCCAAAGTACACCAAATAAGAATCAATCGCGGCGCTCAGTTCACTTGTAATACCATATCACACTCAGCAACACAAGGATACGATTTAGGGACCGGTATCACCTCGAGAATACACAAGAGGGACAGATCGGGTAGAGAAATCTTTAGCGTGGCCAAGACCCTCCCTATGGAGCCGTGGATGATGCAGCCGATTACTTTTTCGGCGAAAGATGTCCCATTAAACGGACAAGCACATGGGGATCCCTTAGTAATAACCCTGATGATTGAGGAATGGGGCGTCCGCAGAATATTAATGGACAGTGGTAGTTCAGTCGAAGTTCTGTTCTATGACACTTTCAAGAGGATGGAATTGTCCGATGACGTCCTGATCCCATCGACTTATCGAATTTACGGCTTCAACGGTACGGTGACAGTGCCAAAGGGAGAAGTCACTCTCAGAGTCTCGGACGGGGAAGGGTTCCTTGACACATTGACCACCTTTTGCGTAGTCGATGTCGCATCACCATATGAGGCGATCCTGGGACGACCTTGGATCGCAGGGATCAAAGTCGCCTCGGCCTACCATCGAAACCTGCGCTTCCTTCTTATCGCGGAGTAGTAGAGGTGCTAGGCGACCCCCAAGCGGCAAGACAGTGTGTGCGAGATAGACATCCAACGAACGAGGAAAGACGGTCGAGGAAACGCCAAGAAAAGAAGAAGTCTAAGGAAATGGAAGCGGGAGAGGAATTGGAAAAGGTGATGTCACAAGCCATCGCCACCTACGAAGCAGGCGAGACAAAAGTCTTATAGCAATCACAGGAGCCGGCAACCGTCGGCGAACCAAAGCAAAACTTCTCGGCCCTAGAACCAACTCCTAGCAAGTCAATCTGGGCACCGAGGAGGAGCCGAGATTGGTGAGAATAGGGTCACGCTTAACGAACGAACAGTCCCAGCAGCTGATAACCCTCCTTAAGGAACACATGGATGTATTCGCTTGGCAAATGCACGACATGGAAGGAATCGACCCAGAAGTTTGCTCACACCATCTGCGGATAGACCCCAAGTTCAAGCCGATTAGACAAAAGATGAGAAGAATCGCACCCGAGCTACAACCGCCCGGAGGCGGTTGAAGAAACCGTACACGGCGGGAATCATCCGAAAGGCCCAATATCCGCAATGGATATCTAATATGGTGATAGTCCCCAAAAGGAATGGGGCGTCCGAATTTGCGTCGACTCGGCGACTCAATAAGGCATGCCCAAAGGACAGCTTCCCTCTCCCCAGCATCGACCAGCTGGTGGAATCCATTGTCGGGTATAAGGCGATAACACTCATGGACGGGTACTCGGGATATAACCAAATCCCCCTGGCCCCCGAAGATCAGGAGCATACATCTTTTTTCACGCCAAGAGGACTGTGTTGTTACACCAAAATGCCATTCGGGCTGAGAAATGCGGGCGCTACATATCAGAGGCTGGTGGAGGACATGTTTGAGGACAAAATACACGACACCATCGAAGTATACGTGGACGATATGCTAGTCAAGAGTAAAGTAGCCGATACCCACATCGACGACCTTAGAGACATCTTCCAGACCATGAGGAAGTACAAGATGAGGGCGAATCCGTCCAAGTGCACCTTTTGGGTCACCTCGAGCAAGTTTCTAGGATACATAATCACCGATAAAGGGATCGAGGCAGATCCGAGATAAAATCGAGCCGTAACGAAATGCCATCACTGTAGAATGATTAAGGCGTGCAACGGCTGAGCGGGAACTGGCGGCTTTGGGGCGATTCATTTCTCGATCGTCGGACAAGTGCAAGGATTTCTTCGGGACGTTAAGGAAGGGAGAAAGTTTAAATGGACCGAGGAGTGTGAGGAAGCATTCCAGAAAATCAAGCAACATATGGCAAGCTTACATGGTGTTGCAAAGACCCGAGTCCGAAGACATACTAACACTATACCTCGGGCGACCAGTCATGCCATCATCAGCTGTGTTGGTCAAGAACGAGGAGCGAGAGGAAAAGCCAGTATATTTCATAAGCAAGACCATGAACCGGCGGAAAAGAACTACACCGAGAATCGAGCAACTCATACTAGCGCTAGTATTTGCAACGCAGAAGCTCCGGGACGTATTTCCAAACTCATAAGATTCGAGTGCTTACCAAGTCCTCCATAGAGTCGGTGCCCGACAATGCAGCTAGGTCGGGCGGATCTCCAAATGGAGCGCACAAATAAAGCGATTCGATATCTTTTATGAAATGAGGACGGCGGTGAAAGCGCGGACGATGGCCGATTTTTGCGTACTTCCCCCTCAAAGTGACGAGGACGAAGTAGAGGACATCCCGGAATGGAGGAAGATCGAGAAGATTCACCCGATTTACTCGAGACCTGCAGCCCGACACGATGGGAGGTTTTCGTCGACGGGTCATCCAATAAAGACGGGTCAGGTTTAAGACTGGTCTTCACGACACCGAAGGGCAAGAAAATGGTCCATTCCTTTAGGCTTGAGTTTAAAGCAACCAACAATGTCACGAGAATACGAAGCGGTAATACATGCCCTACGCTTGATCGTAGAAATGGGCATCCAAGAGGTACGATCCGACAAGCGACTCCCGGCTAGTTGTGCGGCAAATCAACGGCAATATGCCATACATGACCCCTTGTTGCGAAATATGGGAGCTTGCCCAATCCTACATCGGGCAAATACCAAGCATCAAATTCCGACACATCTGCAGAAAAGACAATCGGCATTCGGATGCCCTGGCATATATCGCTTCCATGTTGACTGACTCAAGCATTGAGGGTATTAGAATAATGAGGATCCTAATGCCTTCAGTACCCGAGAACGTGGATATCGGCGCACAAGTCGCGGCAACCACTACCGATCAATATCGGGCCGACGATTGGAGAAAGCCGATTCATGAATACCTCGAAACGGGAAGGTTGCCCAAGGGGGAGACCCGAGATCAACAAGATCAAGAGCAAAGCCGCGCGTCTGCGAACTTAGGGATGGCGCCCTATACCGAAAAATCATACCTAGGACCATTGCTAAAGTGCCCGAGTAAGGAGGAGGGGAGATGATCCTTAACGAATTACACTATGGGGTCATGGAAACCACGGCTCGGGCGCACCTGGCGGCACGAGCTAAAACCATGGGATACTTCGGCCAGTACATGAATGAGGACGCGAAGCATATGGCCACCGTTTGCGACGAGTGCGAGAAATTTGGAAAGAAGATACATGCGCATTGTAACATTGAACTCCGTCATTAGTCCACGGCCCTTCGCTAAATGGGGAATCGACATCGTGGGACCACTACACGTTGGATCGGGACAAAGGAAGTATTTAATTGTGGCCACCGATTATTTCACCAAGTGGGTTGAGGCCGCTCCGCTAAGGCACATACGGGATAAGGATGTCTTTCGGTTCATCCGGGAACACATCATATGCCGCTTTGGGATTCCTAGGCGACAATCGTCTCGACAACGGAAACAATTGCAAGGCAAAAACATCGACCCGCTATTCAACACTTACAACATCCGAAAGAGCAAGTCCACGCCTTTATACCCCCAAAGCAATGGACAGGCGAGATCACAAACAAGACCATCGCCGATAACATGAAGAAGAAACTCGACGGGAATATGGGGAATGGTGTGAAGAGCTCTACAACGTCTTGTGGGCGTATAGGACAACTCGCGAGGAGGCAACGGACTGTCACCCTTTCATGCTAACATACGGGACCGAGGCCATACTTCCTACGGAGGCGATGATACCCACCACGAGGACCGAAGCATGGAGGCGAAACATCTCGGCGGACCTTATCTTGGCTAAACTCGACGATTTAGAAGAAACGAGAGAGATGGCCTGCAAAAATGGAGAACTACCAACGAAGGATCCAACGAGAATACAACAAACGGGTCCGCCTAAGAGAATTCCAACCGGGGCAGCTGGTACTAAAACACCTACCTAG
Source organism: Papaver armeniacum (assembly GCA_023531295.1). Classification (NCBI taxonomy): domain Eukaryota; kingdom Viridiplantae; phylum Streptophyta; class Magnoliopsida; order Ranunculales; family Papaveraceae; genus Papaver; species Papaver armeniacum. The sequence goes on along the minus strand of JAJJWW010010057.1, from coordinate 758,888 downwards.
CTATGAGCGTGACAAGAAGGGCGGTAAACTTGGTCCACGATGGGGAGGACCTTACACAATAGTTGAGAAGGTCGGAGAAGGGGCATACAAGATACTGAAACCGGACGGAACACCCGAGCCACGGCCATGGAACGCGTCACGACTAAAGCTCTACCATCCATGAAATCAGGTAAGATATCTTGTCATCTATTTCCGTGAAAGGCCGCGTGGGGTTGGAAATATGACAAGTGCGTCTCGAATGGTCGTTTCGAACCCGGGCGATGGCATTGTGCAAGTTCCGGGCGACTTACACTAACACGGACTATTCGAACTCGGGCGATGGCGGTGTGCAAGTGCCGAGGTAGTCCAGGGGCCCGGCGGTTGGAAACCAGTGGCGATTGTCGAGGCATGAGTACTCGACGGTCGAAAGCGATCAACATTGCTCTCTCGCAAGTGGCCGAATCACTTGCCCAAGAAGATTAATCGATAACTTCTTGGGATGTCGATCCCATAGAAACTAGGCAAGACCAACTCCCCTTCCACTAGATCTCGAAAGACGGTGATGAGATGCCTCGGTCGGGACATGGCATCGGGCCGATGACCCTCCTTGTTGAGTGTGTTCGCGAAACGGCATTTGTGACTAACAATTCATGCGGGCATAAAAAAGGACAATAACGAGGCTACGGCCAAGGAAAAGCCACATACGGGCAACCCAACATAAATAAGAATAATGACATCGGTAGTGTAACAAGATCGGTAGCAAGAAGAGCAAATAAACCGCGACGCAGACCCCGTAACAAGTTATGCAAGAAGTTAACAAAGTGTTCAAACGAATTACAACCCGAGGAAAAGGGCAAGACAATGACGCAGCGCTACAAAAGACATGATCACTCTTTGGAGGAAGTAGAAACCGGGACAGCCTTCTTGGCGCGGCATCGGCTCGCTTCTTGTCAAGCACTTTGCCTTCACACCGGCTTTGACCTTCGAGGCGAGCTCCTCACCGAACTTCGCTTTCTCGCGGCAAGATCCCGCGCTAGCTGCTCAAGCGCCGCTTCAACGGTGGCCACTCGATCGAGCAAATGAGCCTCCTTCCCTTCAAACGAACATTCTCCTCCTCCAACGAGGCTACTTTCTTCTCGCTTTCGGCTGCCAAGACAACAAGGACGGTCGGTCACACACAACAACGGCAACAAGATAACAACATGGAAAGCACGACACAAAGCACACCACCTTCCAACAAAGGGGCAATTATTCTAATCGACTCCTCGGACTCGGTCGAGGCTACACTCGAGGCGGACACCTTCGAAGAAAGTTCTAGGTACCGCTGTTCATTAAACTCATTAGTGGGGCAATACTTCTTGTGATCACTCCATTCCTCCCTTTGTCGAGTGGGCAGCTGCAAGCCCGACAATTGAGCACGCACCCAATTCAACTCCTCGAAACCTTTCCGAACTCCTTAAGCTTCTCAAGGGCCTCTCGGCTACGCTTCTCGGTGGCGTCCCTCTCCCCAAGATCCGAAGGCGATCTCGCATGCGAGATCTCGGACACTAAAGTCTTAGCCGAACAATGAACTTCTAAGTTGTCGGCTAATAATGTTTTCTCGGCCGCTATACCTTGGAAATGCGCTAAGTCCGCCCTCAAATTATCTATTTCCTCGAACATACTCAAACGTCTCGCACATAAAGTTTGGATTGAAGATCCTCAATATCGGTTTCTAGACGATCAATCTTAGCATCCTTATTACTATCCTCTCGTTGTAAGTTCAAACATGATCTCGTTCTATGTTCGCTTCCCTCTTCAACAGACGACACCTTGTGGCAGCGTCGGCCTCCGCAATAGAAGATTCGGCTAAGCAGGGAGTACTAAACTTAGGATATTGGCACTACAAGATCAATCACAACTAGCTACGAATAAAACGAATACCTTGGGTTTTGGCCAACTCCTTCTCCAACCCTCGAGACCGTTCGCGCTCCTGCTGCAACAAGAGACGAAGATCCTCCCTCTCGACGGCCTCCCGGCGTTGGATGGCAGCATTCAACAGCGAGCGGTTGACATCCTAAAAACAACACCAACATAGTCAGCCCTAAACAAAAACAAAAACGTAGCACCCAAACAGTTCAACTCACCGGGAGATCAAAGGTACTTTTTCGAGACACGGCCTCGTACAACGAGACGGCATTGACCTTCTTCATCGGACAAAGAGGCAAAATCGGGAGAGATAAGCGCCCCAAGCGAGTTGCACATAGGGCCCGAGATAGTGAAGGAGGTGCCGCCACCTGAATTAGGGACCACGGTAGGAAAAGTCTTGGTTGACCCCGACAAAGAACGCTCTCCACATCACGGTCAATCAAACCGCTCCCACCACCACCCGACTTCTCCGTCGACCCGACTCCCCCTCATTACCCGTGGACATCATCCTCATCATCAAAAAGACCTTCTTCATCATCACCATCGGATACAACATACACAAGTGCCATCGGCAAGAACAATCCCTTCACCACCACTTCCCGGGCACATCCTTCTCCCAAGCGGGCACATCCTCCTTAGGTTCTTTACCCCTTCCCTTAGGCTTCCCACCTACAAAGGCGGACGAATCGTCGACGACTTCGAGGCGACCTCCCGGGAAATGTGACAAAGGTAGTCGATCATCGGGATCCTCACCGTCCTTCGCCAAGCACCAAAGAAGCCTTGTCAACCTTCGACACGTGTATCGGCCGACGTCGAGATCCATGCAAGGCAACAAATAGGGGCACGTACATGTACGTTAAATAAAAAACAATAAAAACAATAAGTATATTTGTTACCTTCCCTGTCCTCCTCGCTCAAACAATCCTATCCCTCTTCCGATGAACGAAAACCTCGGAAGGAATACCACGGGACTTAGTCCGAAAAACACCAAAACAAAACATCACCCCCGCAAGTCACCGAGCCGATCAACAAACTAGAAAGACAGAGAAATGTACTGGCCCGATCAACATTGACTACCTGAAAAGGATAAAACTCGGCGGAGGAGGGAGCTTGCCACTCAAAAGAGGGCTGAGATAGCCGGCGGAACCGGTCCCAAGCCGTGTCATTGGTATGACGGGCGTGCTTGTTGGAACCCTTTCCCTCGGGGTCTTCATCCAAAAGAAGCCTCCTGACTCCCTCGGGAAGAGTTTTATGACGGTGAGGGCTGGCAGCAAACCCGGCGAGATCGCCATTAGTAGTGGTCCCGCTCAGATAATTATCGGCGAAGGCTGGCGGGAGTATAGTCACTCGCACAGGAAGAATTATAGGTAGACCAAGTAGTAGGAGTGCACTCGCCTCGACTACGCCTTTCCCACTCGGACGGGGATACGGAAAGTATTACCATTCCATTGAGCCAAGGCACGGCACGGACGGATCTTAGAAAGGGCCTCGTGGGAACGGGCGACTAGGATCATATAGAGGGAAACGCGGCCCCGAGCTCTAGCTGGCCCCTGGTGACAATGGTCGCCTCGGGCTGAATGGGGAAAGCTCAAAACGTCCTCCTTCTTCAGAACACCCCTCTGGCCTGACAAGAGCCTGACGTCATACCCGTGAAGACCGAATTCATCTTTCAGCCGTTGAACATATTGCTCGTCCGTTAAGTCCTTAGCAGTCCTCTTGTCAGCCCTACAAGAAAACGAAGATGGGTTATCAGGAAAGATAGAATCTAGAGCGCGATAATCATACTTGGAAGGACTTTCTACGACGAACAGGGAATCAAGCGGTATGCCGTCTTCATCGGAAAACACATAACTCACACACCTTCTTTCGTCATTTGAGGAGTTGAAGATGCCATGCAAACTAATAAGAAAAACGGCAGAAGAAGCGAAAACACGACTGGAACTGGAGGTTGCAGCGGCAACGGAGACGGAGAAGACGACGGATAACGGAGAAGAGAGGGAAGAAGTTTGTCGAGGAATTAGCCAGTAGCAGTGAAAAGAGGATGGAGGAAGAATGAAGTTGCGGAGAGGAGGGGAGAAGGATGAAGTTGCAGAGAGGATAAAAAAGGAATGAAGTTGCAGAGAAGGAAATAAGAGGGAAACTAGGTTTAGGCGTCGGATTTATAAACCCCCCCTGTGGTAAATCGAGAGAGAAGGTGAACCGGTTGAAATAATCAAGCGAGTGGGGAACGGCATGCGTAAAAACCGGCATGACCGAGGACGTGGGAAGATTTTAGGTTATTCTTCCCCACGTGTTGACTACACGAGTGAAAGAAGGGGCATAAATGTAGGTGTAAATAATCCACGGGGACGGGTGGAACGATCCTAAGCCATGGCGTACCCGAGCAAACATGTATCTAGAGTACCGGATCGCCTCTCCGAATCTGGGCGCAAGAAAAGAGGAGCGAGAGACGGCTCGGAAAGTCGGCGAAAAAGGGGAAAAGTTGTGATGCGATGGACATCGGTCTTTGGGAGCAATAAATGCGGATGCGAGTTGGTAAGAAGATAAGAAGAGCTCGGTCAAGGAAGACTCGGCCAAGGATCCTAAAGGGCGACATCGATCATCCCCACCAAGTGGGCGACATCGGGGTGACGAGATAGCGAAAGAAGACATCACTCGGCTTGACGTCCCAGGCCCGAACAAATAAGAACATCGGGTGAGACATCGACCGATCACCCGAGAGGAACATCGAGGAAGCTACGCCGGGCCTAACATCGTAGTACTGATGTATCATCACTTGTAACTATAAATAGAGACCATGTAGAGAGGAAGAACTCAAGAAAAAAGTGAGGAAAGAGAGCATACTCATAGCATTGAGAAAGAGAGACATCCATCTTGTAACCTTGAATCGAGCAATAATATCCTCCTTTAAACCCCGTGGACGTAGGTAATCATGCCGAACCACGTACATCTCGTGTTCTATTACCTCTCTTGTTTGTTTTGCTTCCTTGTGTATGTGTTTAGTTACCTTTGGATGTAGAGGTAGGATTTTCTACATCTACACCTGGAAAAAAGGGCCTTTTTGTTTTCCTTTCATTTATAAGGACATTTTCAATTTTCTACTCACATAACAGTTTTTACGAGTAAAAAAATATATATGCACAATGTGGACGCTTATATACTAAAATCACATTTGGTTCGGAGAATTGAGGACCTAATAATTCAATTTTGAGGGAATAAGCTAAACTCCCTTAACCAAACAGGTGAAATCAACTATCAATAATGGAAAAATTGTAATGAATCAAATTACCTCAGAGTGATAGAATTTATTGCACAGGTCCGTAGTGCAACATAAAAAAAAGGATTCCTATAGATAGTTAATTTTTCTTAACAAACACTAAACTTTTCCGTATAAATTCATTTCCACAGATTAGATTACCCCATGATTGAGCTTTTGGGTTTTTAGTTCTTCCTTAAGCACAAAGTAATGGCATTGTATTTTATTTTATTTATTTTTGAAGCATGCATTTTATTAAAAAGAAATTAGATTACAATTTGTCATGGGTATGTGCATGGTTTTTAAAAGCGTACGCTTCGCTTTAAATTTTAGCATTTCGCTCCGAAGCGGTCATGTGAAGCGTACGCTTCGCTTCAAATTTCACGCTTCACGTTTCAGAGTTCGCTTCAAATTTCAGCATTTCCTTTCGAAGAGGTCATGTGAAGCGCATCTTTCATGAAGTTTTAAAAATTTCGCCTAATTTTTAAAGTTTTTAAAAGAAAAATATGAATGTTCACGTTTCAGAGTTCGCTTCAAATTTCAGCATTTCCTTTCGAAGAGGTCATGTGAAGCGCATCTTTCATGAAGTTTTAAAAATTTTGCCTAATTTTTAAAGTTTTCAAAAGAAAAATATGAATGTTTTAAGGGGGAATCGAACACCCCACCTCCCACTCGCCTAGAGTAGGTTGAACTGGTGTACACACGCTTTGTTTATGATACAAATTAGACTTATATAAAATTTATATTGATATTATCTTCCTAATAAATTTCTAATTACTAGTTACGAATAATTTATTTATAAGAAAACATCCTCTTCAAACATCAACCATGAAGCGACGCTTCACGCTTCGACATACGCATCGCTTCCTAAAAATGAAAAACGCTTCACGTTCCGCTTCACGCTTTCAATACCTTGGGTATGTGGTACCCATGGAGTTCTGAAATAAAATGTGGCTAATATAAGATGGGATTGCATGGTCACATATTTTGGTTGCTGAATTTCCTGTTTGGCTTCCATTTGCTGCATGATTGGCCAATCCGTCGGCTGCTTGATTTCTTTCTCTGTAATTGTGTTGAATAGCAGTTTGCGGGATCTGTCGAAATCTAGTTTTTATTTCTTCAATCATTCCTGATGGCATTGTATATATGGGGTATAACATCTCTCTTCCAAATAAAAGAAAATAATTATACTAAATCTACAATTATAAATTTTATTGTGCATGTTTTAGCTATACAATTAATTTATTTATGCTGTAAAACAAATTAACAAGAAAATTGTACATTTTTCTTCTTATTTTTTTTTGAAGCATATTTTTCTTCTTATGAAGCACTGTAAAATTGTACATGTCCGTACAGAATATACATATTTCATAATTTTGGAGAAAGAAGGTGAAAAGAAACAGCATTTACTGGTTTATTACTTACAAAAATAATTGAAGATCCATAATTTGACTCTGGTAGATAAACTTGGACCTTATCTCCACTTTGTACGCACTATTACTTAGGCCTTGTTTGGTACCTTAATACCCCATTCTAGGTTGGGTTATGCACTAAAGAACGGTTAATATGTATTTGTCTTATTGCAGTTCCAGTCTTGGATAAGGATTACTAAACCTTCCTTGATATTAGGAAACCAAAAAAGCGAGGTTATAATATTCTTCCAGATACCTGAGATACGATATCGTCACTTGGGTTAGACAGTTATTTTGCATTAAAATAAGTAGTTGTCTTAATTTTCAAATTGTTTTTTATTTAAAATTTTTATTTATTCTTTTTTTTTCTCTCACCAAAATCTTGCTTTATTTAATATTTTATAATTATTATTTTTAATTAAAATAATTATCTATATTAACCTAATCCTGGATTAAGTGTCAAACAAACACAAATTAACTTAACCCAAAATAAGATAAAATTTTAGGCAAACAACATTAAAACTAACCAATAACAAGGTTATCTTAAGGTAAACGATTATAGGATATGTTATCCCATTTCTAAGCTCCCAAACTCTTTATTGTGTAGTCTTTACGGTCACCTCAGCTCACTACATAGTTGTTTCGGTATTTTTCGGTAAGCGGATGAGATACTTACATAGACACCTTCAGGAAGTTTTGGTCCAAGTGCTCCCCTTGATCACTTCCGAGGCGAAAAAACTGCACGTACCCCCAGGTCCATGGGAGGACTTTTTATTTCTCGTCTCTTCTAAAAGTGAGATGAAAGATCTGCATTTCCTATCAAATAACATAAAATGAGAAGATAAAAAAAAAGTTGATTCATCCCCCCCCCACACCACCCCCACCCCCTCTCCACCAATTTTAACAAGAAAACCGAAAAGCGTAAAGGTTTTTTCGCCTCTCGCACGTATTTTTCGTGTACCGCCGTACTTTTCGTACACCAAACATATCTTTCAACAAACATGGTTTCTACGTTTGCCATTGGATTGTCTTCATATCGAACCACAACCGTTCGATATGACTACTCTATAAACAGAAACCACCTCCTTGAACAATCTTGTATTCCATCATCTTCTCCATTTTTTTTTCTCATTGATCTTCTCCCGGCCTGCAGTATCGAATGATTAATTCAACTCGATTTTGGTCTCATCTTCTCCCCTAAATCGAGTTCCGATTGATTTCACTTTCTCTCCCCAAACTTTTTCTAGGACAACAACAAATCAGTTCATCAGTTTGATCACCACCCAAATCGAGGTACAATTTCAGTTCATCGATTCATCGCCATTATCATTAGGTTATCGAGGTCAAAATTCATCTATAGTTCGTACTCTCGCTTTATTTACCGGGGTTAAAGTTCAACTATAAATCAACTAAGGTTTGTCGACGTGCAATGCACGTGCTTACTACTTGTTTTGTTTAAAGTCAATCAAGATGCTCCATTCGACTTTTGTGGGTTTAAAAGGTAAGAGATGTAGAACTACCAGATATGTAGGCTATTAGAGTGTTTAACTAGATCATTAGTATCGTATTGAATAAAACATAAATTTCTTGTATTGATTTACCCCCGGCGTCAGAACAAGCGGGTGGATGTGGGGTGCTCCAGCCTCCATTCACCCCTAAATCTCTAAATATCACTCAAAAGTCATTCTTTTATGTGTAATTTTTGGAATATCTCCCCCTTAAAGGCTTTGACAAAATAAGCTCTTACGTTAAACGGTGATGAAACCCTCGCTTCCTATTGGCCGAAATAGGCCTTTTCTAATGTAGAAGCTATGGTGAGGACACTTGGCGTAACTGTATTGGTTGGGATATTAAAATTTTGGTTACACTTTGTTTACATCAAGTATTTAACTGTTCGTTAGTAACGCAGTTAACAAAAAGGAAGGTGGACAACACTTCCATGAGAGTTTTAATCTAATTAATTTCCTTATACGGTGTTTACGCCAAATACTTAACTGTACGTTAGTAACACCGTCTAAACTGGATAATACTTCCATCAAACCAAAATATCTTAACTTAATTTAACGGAAAAGGAAAAACTAACTTACCGTGTTGTAGATGGGGAAAAACGATTTGCTGGTTTTTTAGGAAAGTGAAGAGACGACGGTTCGGGCGAGACTCCTCAACCGAGCAAACTGCTTAACCTCACACAGATGCACTGCATGGGAGTGCTTTGAGTTCGAGAGATCAATCTGTAAGACTCCGGCGTAAACCAAGTCAATGGCCGTTCCAGAGTCAATTCGGTCACAAAGAGGGAGATGGGTTGATCTGTAGGAGGGAAGTTGAGAATTGTATGGGATTAATGATGATCAAGGATTGTGGATGTGTTTGTGGGTTTCTGCCAATTGATGAACTGCTGAGTTCTGGAAATAAGTTTCAATCGAGAATTGTTGTGTAGACGAATGTTGTCTTTAGTCATCGATTTTGGACTCATTTATATTGTCAAAATGTCGAACACATTGATCCCAGTAAGTGTGACGGTTTCTTGAATGAAAGAGTGGGAAAGTGGGAGATCATGGAAAAATCAGTTCCATGTAGTGTGGACACTTGGTTGATCGTCCACCCACTACTTTGCTAACTCATTCAAACGCTTGCACGACTTATTCACATTTCTCATCGTGGATGAACACACTGTAGGCCGCCAGACCATAACCCTATAATTGATATCCCCCATGTGGCGTGATTGATGTCTTACGAACGTGGAGTCTGCAAAGCATACGTGTATTTGATTAGTCATTCGTTGAGTTGATTAGACAGTGAGTCTAGGTTTTGTTGAACTGAGCATGATTGACGAATGCTCAGTGATTCATGGATTAAAGGGTATTGATATTGCTCGTCTGAGCAAATATTGTAAATTTGACGAATTGTTGATTATTGAGTAATATTAATATTGATAGTTGGATCAATATTCGAGCAACTGATTGCTCAATTCGATAAATTACTGAATATTGATAGTTGGATTAATATTCGAGCAACTGAGCAAGTATTGCTCAATTCGACGAATTACTGAATATTGATAGTTGGATCAATATTCGAGCAACTGAGCAAAAAAATCGACGAATTATTGGTAACGTGACCCAATAAATTATTAATTAAAATATTGGTAGCCTACAAAATATTATATAATTAATCCAGATGTTGATTGCTGGGTCAATCATAAATTTATTAGTGTTTGAAATTGCTCAAAATCGTGATTTGCAGAGCATTTGTTCGAAACCCTCATTTTGATCAATTGTTCATCAATTGGTGATTTATTGAAAATAGGTCACTGAGTGAAGGAGTGGCCGGATACACGGGATGATGGATGACCATGTGGATGACCATGTAACGCCCAAGTGCTCGAGTGAGCGTGCGCCAAAGTCCTTTGTTGACCAGTTGGTGAAAGAATGATTAAATGCTGGTTTAATCATTTATTAGAATAGTGCTCGTCTGAGCATTAGGTGATGAAACCTAATTATGGAGAACTGAGGGACCAGCCATGGAAGCATGAAACCGGCCCTTGGTGGTCGTGGGACCAGCTGATGGTCATTTGAGAAAATTCCAAGTTGGTTGAAAAAAGTTTGAACCCAATATGAGCAATTGAGCAAATTAGGTCAAGATTATAAGAATGTGTGGGACCGGCTCCTTGCAAGCCTTAGGGCCGGCCGTGGTCGGTCAAGGAAGCATGCTTGTGTCACCATGATGTCCGTGTCTCAGTCCTTAGAGTTTTGATATTTTCTGGTGTGCGTTTGAGCAATATCTTGGATTTTCGGAAGAGTTTGATCTTTGACTGAAATTCTTGATTTTGCTCGAACGAGCAAGTAGGAATTTGCTTGTTCGATCAATATTTTGAAAATATTAAAATAATAATAATATTTTAATATTTTTCGTGAATAGCCTAGTCGGTCATGTGACCATTTGACTTTTTGGCTTTTCATGGTTTGAGCAATATTTGAGAAAATATGAAGAAACCAGGGTTTTTGCTCAAACGGAGGAGTTTCATGAGATTAGAAAAATAATAATTATAAAAACAAGGGATTGCAAGGTGTGGGACCGGCCACGGCTAGGGCATGGCCGGCCGGCTAGGTATCCCGGTCCCGCAACACCTTTCCCTATTTTTATTATTTTTCATGAAACCGTGAAAATATGGAGAAACCGTGAGTTTTGCTCAAACAAGGAAAGTTGCTCGAATGAAGGAGTCTTCATGAGTTCATGAAAATAATAAAATAAGAAAAATAAAGGAAGAGGCATGGGGGACCGGCCACGGAGGCATGATCGGCCGGCCAGTGGGCCTGGTCCCGCAACACCTTTCCCTATTTTTATATTTTTCATGAAACCGTGAAATTATGGAGAAACCGTGAGTTTTGCTCAAACAAGGAAAGTTGCTCGAATGAAGGAGTCTTCATGAGTTCATGAAAATAATAAAATAAGAAAAATAAAGGAAGAGGCGTGGGGGACCGGCCCAACGGTGGGCCCGGTCCCTAGGCGCCTCTTTTATTATTTTTATTATTATTTTCTCTATCCTGTTTTGTGTAGGATTCCTTGTTTGTCCATATTTTCGAATGCCCGTTCGTGCATCATTGTTGAGTACACTTGCACCATTTTATTGGGGCTTACTCGGTGATAGTCCAGATGCCCGATTATTGAGTAATTATTACTAATTCATGAAATTCAGCGGAGAATGATTCATGAAACGGAGTAATAAAATGAATTGAGTATCTATTACTAATTCATGAAATTCAGCGGAGAATGATTCATGAAACGGAGTAATGAGATAAAATGGTTATCTATTACTAATCCATGAATCCGGCCGGGAATTCAGAGAACGGAGTAATGAAATATAATAGATTATTTTCTAGGAATTCAGTGGATGAATGTCACGGTAGAATTAATCTATTTGCAGAATCAAGATATGAGATAGTTGAAGCATCATATTCGTTCTGAAAGGTGTATAGTCGAGGAACAATGTGCGGCGTCGACGTCACCGGGCGTTTAGCCCTCTAACAAACAATTATGTCTAGAGAGCCGCCTGAACTATACATGGTCTCTCTACATAGTCAGGGAACAACGAGTATCGCCGACGTCCTGAAGGCGTTAAGCCCTCTGACAAACAATTATGTCCAGAGAACCGCCCAATCGTTATTCTATGTAGAGGTGGGTCTCTCTATGTAGTCATGGAACAACGAGTATCGTCGACGTCCTGAAGGCGTTAAGCCCTCTGACAAACAATTATGTCCAGAGAACCGCCCAATCATTATTCTACATAGAGGGCATGATGAAATGTGCAACATCGAACGCTCAACGGCCTTTCGAGAAACATGTTCATCATGGCTCCTAGAGGAACGCTCACTCAGTCAGAGATCGTGAAACGGTTCACGGATCGTAAAATATGAATCATCACATGCGTTCCTGAAGCTGGGTCAGAAACATACAGTATCATGATTTTACGATTTTTACCTTTGTCGAAAATCCACCATCAACATTAAGGCCCCTGCTTAGTGTGGGACGGTCATGTTACGCAGTAAGCACTAGATGGTGATTTTCCAGTTGACGAGACAAGCATTTGAACTCGGTCGTACAAAGGTATTTTCAGAATCCCCGATTTGCTCCAATGGTGTCATGTACGAGCAAATGCTCAGGTAAGAACCTTGACAGTATGATAGAGTGTCATCCTGTGAGCACGGAGAGATGAAGCACTGCTGATTTGGGCGGTCAGACGTCCAGTTTTGGTCGGTTTAGCGTTGACGGTCCGGCCCAAAAAAGGAAATTCTTGTTTTAGGAACAGACGTTCGTTCGTTCGTTAGTTTAAAAAACAAACAAAATAAACATGAGTCTAATGATAAAATTTTTGTCTATGAGCTTTCACGAAAACCAAAATTTTATTTTTAAATATGTGAGATTTCACAAAGTGGAATAAACTCTCGTTTCAAAGATGGATGCTCGTACGAGAGAATTTTTTTTTTTTTAATAGACGTGCATCTGTTAGTAATAAGATTTTTTTTTATGAGCTTTCATGAATTTTTTATCTTCGAGCTTTCAGAAATCTTTGAAAATATACCCTAGCTTCAAAGACAGATGCTCGCGCGAGGGAGCAAATATATATATATATATATATATATATATATATATATATATATATATATATATATATATATATATTCAAATTTACGCGAGTTTCACGTTATATATATATATTTTTTTTTTGTAAAATCATGTTTTGATTTTGAACAACTGTTGAAAGTAGACAATTATACATGGTGAAATAATATTTGTATGTGAGTTTTCACAATTGTAGAATGGACAGTGGATGTTAAAATTCACGTGGGTTGTTCACGGTTTTATGAAAATCAAGTCGTGATTTTAAATAATAAATTTTGCCCGTCTTTGCAGGTTTGAAGGAACGAGCAAGTTTTCGAAATTCTGACGTTATAATCACTACAACTAGTGAAATTGTAAATAGGTAAGAGTTGGATTGTTACCGTTTTAGCGCGTATTGTTACTGATGTGTTTGGATCCACAGTTTTCGTAACAGATAATGGTGACTTCCAGATACAACCACCATTCTGGCTCTTCCGGGGAACGCTCCAGAAATATCAAGTCAAAGATATATACTGATGCATGGTATGTCTCTTGATCATCTAAGAGTGATTCGTGTTAAGATATAGGCTCATATCTCAGCAGCAGAAACACCACCGAATTCAACAAGTGAGACTACCGGCTGAAGATGAAGTTCGGCCTTGCGTTAATGGTGCAGCTCCGGATTCAAATGTGGATGAATGAAGAATTTCATCATAATTCATCATCAGAAAATTCAGAAGTTAGGTCTTCATTGAAAATGTTGTATAATCTTCATACGATGTCCGTTTTTGATGATCTACCCATGTTTCTTCATCCTAAGAAAATTTCCAAGCTTTTGTACAGAAGCTTTTCGGATTTCGAGCATGTTTAAGGTCCTAAATTGACAAAACAGTAAACTTCCAGGAAGTTTTCAGAAAATTTTCAGCTATCATGTAGTCCAAAGTTTTGGACACATCGTTTTGATCGTTTATCCAATTGCTGTGAATTTTGGATATGTTGTAGAGGACATCCATACGAAGATAATGATGTATCACTCAACCTTAGATTCCTTACCAATTGCTCCCAACTCGTTTCTTTGTACAGGGAAGTGTAAAATCGCTTCAGCCAGGCTTGTTGTAAAACGTCTCTTTTGTGTCTTTAGACCATTTGCTTGTATCTTGAATGCTTGATGAAGAATTTCAATGCAATTTATTAATTTGAAACCTGAACCCCTTGGTTGATACATGAGCTTGGTGCTTGCAGTACCATATTTTGTTTCTGTCAGTCGTAGAAACATCTCTGAAACCCTGGTCACGGGACCAAAACTGAGGTTGCTCTCAAGAGGGGATGATGTAATGACCATTGTTGTATGTATTGGTTGTAGCATTCGTTTTATGATGAATGATTAAAATAGGTGAACTTGGTGCCAGTCACGAGTCTTGGACTGTGAACTGATCGTCATGATCAGTGGACCGTCAGTCCCCAATATTTTGTTAAATATCTCTCTTTCCGTTTCCCTTCTTCTGGAAAAACCTAGATAGAGGACCCAGGTACAAAAAACTTGATGTAAACTCCTAGGTGGTCGAAGTTGGAGGTACCTTGATGAAGGACTTAGCGAAAAGACCTGGTGGACATCGATCGACCGTAGAGGTTATGAATCCCGTCCACGAATTTCTACTTGCATGTTGTATGCTCTGGAAGCTGTAGGAACCTCATACGACGTCGGAATTTGGTGCTTAACCCCAACTTTTGAAGCTAAGAGACTGAGTTATCAAATGAGAAAATAATCACTCAATTTGGAGTTGTCTAGGTCAGCCAACGAGGCGTGCACATTTGTAATTTGTAATCCCGTGCAAGTTTTCAGATTCCATGAACTTGAGTGTGGAGGCCATATCTTTCAGCTCGTATGTCCGATTGATGTGCCCTTTTGGTATGTTGTATTAGAGACATAGACGAACATCTTTTCTCAAGGAAGAATTGTGTCATTCCTCGCCCATTGGTACGTTTTTGTAAACCCATGGTCTGGAGTGTGTTGTATCTCATTTGTAGAAGTGATGAGAACATCTTGCAGAAGGCTTTGGATTGTGCCCGTCCGCCATGCAAGCTCTGAGAAGAATTTCATGTTAACATGTTTTCATGTATACACATCTTTATATGAATAACTAGTGTTTGAGAAGTATGATCCATCGAGTAACACTTCATAGAATGGATAGTTGATGAAGCCGGTCATGAGGATGTTGCTCATGAGACCGTTGTTGATGCTGAAATCACGATTGAATTTTCTCCAGAAATTCTTGTTGATGCTGATATCATGAATGGAGTTCCTCCAGATATCCTTGTTTATGCCGGTACTATGATCGAAGTTGCTCTAGAGACCGAAAAGGTTAGGACCATGATTATCGACATAGTCTTTGCTCCTCCATCCAGTGAGCCTTTACATTCACAAACTAGTAGGTTTGTTGAGCATTCCTAAGATGAAGGTGCACTAGGAGTTCAACCCGAATTCTCCTGAATAGTATGACTTTATTGTGAACTGGCTTCGTCAAGGAATCGATGTTGTTGTGACAGATAGCAGCGGCAGTCTCCATTCAGGATGTGAGGAGAGAAAGTTCCTTGGTCGTGCAAGGTTTGTGATGTAGAAAGGTTTCGTTAATGACGTTTTATGGACTCACATCAGGTTGCAGTGACTTGTTATTGAAACATATTGAATTGATATTTCCAATAAGATCAAGTCCCCAAGTGCATCGCGGAGGTGTTCGTCTATTCAGAAAAACATATATGTTGAAGGAGTTTGTGTCATCCATGGAAGAAGGATGTTGCATCTGCTTCAGAAGTCTGGTCATGGAGAGAGTGAAGACTTAACGATTGTAGTTCAGTTTAACTTTGATCGTCTTGGTATTGAATCAGTGTGTCATCTTCGAGATATTTGTGCTGAATCTAAAGGCGCCATTATAGAAGGTGTACTCTTTCATTGGGAGTACAATTTGAAGGCTTCTTAGATGCTTGAACGTTGAGGCGTCATATCCCTTAATCATCGAATGTCTTAGGTTTGATCGTCTCGGCCCTGAGTATCTTCTGTTGATTCAACAGTCCTTTCGTTGCGGTAGTGGGATTCAACACTTGTGCAGACATTAGATCTTTATGATTTTATGGCACACATGGACACTCCCGCAAGGCTATGGATAAACGCCCACAGTTTTCTTTGCCATACTTGGACATCATCTCAGTAATGAACGTCTCAGTGCTCGAGTCGGAGAAATGTCAGATTCAACCACTTGGTAAAATACTAATGCGGTGAAGCTACCATTCATAACATCTTGCATAGTTGCTAGCAGAATTGAGTCCCGGATAGCATGTGAGAAAATAAATGACATAGACATGGAAGGAATGAGACTTGCCTGAGTGCGGAACCTCTTGATGAATGTCTATGCATCTTTTTCAGGTTCTTGCTTTAACCTCGTCAAAGTTCGAAATTCCTCCAAGTGCACTAATGATGGAATGTCCGCCAAATTTTCTGGATCAGAACTTTCTTCGTTGGAGTGATGTGCAACCAAAAGCGCTTTGTCAGTACCCATCTTTTCAGCGTGGATCCACGTTCGTCTGAAGAACATGTCATATCCAGGATCTTCCTGATTATGTGAAACTTGGTTTCTGTCCAGGTTGAACTTATGTTCACTTTGAGAATGATGTAGCCATAAGTATTTTCGAGCGTTCCTTCAAGGTCTCTGAGACGGGAGCATGAGTAGATTCTTGTCGAGTGATGCCTGTAGATCTGATGGTTTTCAGGGAATAATGTTGATAATGGTTCCAGCATCGATCAACGTTCTCCCAAATTCGTTTCCTTTGAGATTGACTGTGGTAAGCAGTCCCCAGTCGTGCATCTCTTTGTCTGTGGATGAAGATTCAAGGAGTAATTCCGGGATGGACAGACGTCTGACACAATGTAATTCGGTGTTGTGAACATGTCTTTCCTTTGTGCCTTAGATAGATAGAGAAATTTCACATGCTCGATCAACGATTGAACTGCTTCTTTGACTGGTTGTTCAGAGAGTGTAAAGGTTATGATTAGGAGAGGATTCTTGTGTACTCCTTCAGTCCCCAGCTCTACTGAATCGTCTTTTTCCTTGAATATGCGTTTCAAAGTTTTGCAATCACTTGTTGGATGACTGACATACCTATGAAAGAAGCAGTAGCGCGAATTCTCCATTTCCTCATCTGTCGGTTGATAGGTGTTGTAAAACACCTAATTTTATATCTAGTATTTATGCTTTCTTTGCTATTTTCCTTGAGAATTGCATGTCTTATGTCTATTTTTGAGTTATTAGGTGCAATGGAGTCCTTGGGAGCAAAAGAAGGAGAAAACGTTTATTTGGAGCGTAAATGGCAAAAAGTCAATTCACACGTGGTTCGACTGCGCATGGAGGAGGCGAAGAATGGATTGTCAGTTCCCGTAACCGATCGGTTGAGATGAATAGAGATATAGACTGTCGGTTATTCGGAACTGACAAGCCATTTATGGACTGGATGGCCCTTATCCTATTTCTGGGTGCCTGGAGTTATTTCTACTCCTACACTTACCCTGTAATTCATAGAGAAATCAATTCTCTTATGATTTTATTCTTTCACTTAATCCACCTGAGAGAAACAGCGGCACCACAATTGCTGAAATCCCAAAATAAAATGGAGATCGAATTGGAGTCATAGAGAGGATTTGTTATCACTGTTATGAGGAATCACTCGATGGGTATGGTTTGATCTAGAGTAGGGTTTGCTGGTAAAGAGAGGAAGAACCGAAGACAGAGTTGGGGTTTTACTGGGTTCGATTTTGAGATAGATAATCAAGTTTCTGTGATGAGATGGGTCAATCGAAGAGAATACAAGGAATTTCTACGGTGGTTTCGTATTCAGAGAGATCGAGAAATTGGAGTCGGGGAAGATGAAGGTGGTATTATTGTTAAGATGGGTTCCGATCTGAGATTAAGAAATTAAGATCAAGCAGAAATTTATGGGATCTGAAATGAATCAGAGATGGGTTTGTAGTGACTCTGTGTTTGAACACGAGATAGAAGAAGAATCAGAAGTTCAGATGAAATGAAAGTTTGGGTTCTTGAATTGGGGTTGTTCTTGTGTTCATATGGTGGTTTGTAGCCTGAGATAGATCTGTAGTGGGTTGAAATTTGAGCCGTTTCAGGTGAGATTTACTAAGACAGTGACACAGAAATGGTTTGTGATGTTGTCATGCTACTGAAGCTGTAGTTGCTATTGGAGTTGAAGTAACATGAAGGGTGTTGCTGCCATGTCATAAAGCAAGGAATAGTAGCTGGAGTTTGTGTTGTTGATTCAAAGATGAAGAGCTGTGGTTTTGAATTTTGGCTAAGTTACAAGGGTTCTGTGGAAGATTGCAAGAGGATCAAATCTGCTGGAATTGCTGGCCTTGAGATGCAGAGATTGGAGATGAAATTGGTGTTGATCTAAAGCAGTTATGGCTGAGATAAAGAATGGGGGTGAGATGTTGCTGTTGGTTGAATAAATGGGGGAGCAATTGCAGTCTCAGGCATTTGAACAAGACAAGGAGTTGGTGGTATCTGGGACGAAGCTGCCATGGTTGCTGCTGTTATGGAATGGCTTGAGGCAATTGATGAAACTGATGAGCTAAGGAAGATGAGTTACAAGTCGGAGAGTGGTAGTCCGTGGTGATCTTTTGGATGAATTAGTAAGGGGTGCGAAATGGCATTGCAGGTGAGATGGAGTTGAGGCTGTCAATGGGTGATTCTCAGTGGTGCTGTTGAACTCGAAGACAGAGTCACGGAAGAGATCGAGAGAAGATGGCAGGGATCGATGGTTGGTCATTTATGCTGGTGACGACGAGTCGAAGGTTGAGTCAGAGAGAATGATGATGAATGGAAAGGGTATGACTTCAGGGACGGAGATTTTAAGAAGCTGAAATGGAATTGCACAGTAATTTGGTGGTTTAGCTGGTGGTTATGAGTAGTTGCAGCTGCAGGGTTTGGTGGCAATAGGCAGTGGTGGTTGTGAAATCGACAGAGACGAGGAACTGCTGCTCCAAGAAATCGGATGAGAAGGTTGTGGTATTATGGATTGGGAAGTATGGCTTATGGTGTTGTAAGGCAAAGTGCAGCTGCAGTGAGGCACTAGTGGTTCTTGTCTTGCAGATGGTTTTGGCAGAGATGGCGGAGGAATCAACTTGTTGCAGTTAAATCGAGCTTGTGCAATGCGAAATGGGTTCAAAAGAATGGATGGGAGGCCGAGTTGTTGCGTAAGTGAAACTCGGAGTTCTTTGAGGTCCGAGGGCATGTGTCTTTGAGGCTTTAGGGTGTTGTCTTTGGAAGGCCGAGTGTTGCGAGGGGTTGCTCGCAGTGTTGTTAATTAATTTGGGCTGGGAAGGAGTTCTAGTGTTGATGCCTTGATCCTGGTGGTGACTGACACAGGAAATGGTGAGGCAATGGTTACTGGTAGTGCAGTTGGAACAAAGAACAGCCACCATGACTGGAATTTGAGTGGTGAAGCACAATCATGGTGCAGCAGCAAAGTCAGGCCAGTGCAATGGCCTAGCCAAAGTGAATCGGGCCCAGGCGGATCGGCTCGTCTGAATAGTTCGAGTGATCTTGGTGAGTGGCCGATTTGAATCGTCCGAGTCGACTCGTTGATTGACGGTTTGACTTTGCCAAATCACATAAATAGTTTGCCGCGACTTTTCCGTAGATTTCCACCATATTCCCAGTTTTAAAGCGGCAATTTTGGACATAATTTTACATGGGGTTTTTTTCTCACACATGGGCTTGGTGGACCACTTGGAGATGGGCTTTGAAGACCTAATATTGGAAGGAGTATCCTTTATGGAAATTGAGAAACATATAAAAAGAGAAGACTTTTACCTAATGGAGAATATCATATCTTTTATCTTTATTATCTATCTTTTTGCCTCTACTTTGTTTTCGAGGGTTTAGAACCATGAAGTCTTTTCTCTTTCTTTTTGTTATGAACTCCATGAATATGAGCTAGAGTTTTCTTTTGGTTATGAATTAATTGGATTTCCAAACATGAATTTTTGTGCAATAAATTAGTTTTCTCTCATATACTCGTTTATGATTCACCATTAATATTGTTACATGATTTGAATGCTTGTTTAGTCGAGTCGCGAATCGATTGAGTTTGCTTTCATCTTTATTGCTAGATTAGGGTTGTTATACGAAAAAGTGATAATTCCTGATTTGAAGTAGCAAAAATATGATTATAGTTTGTAGTGATATATTCTTATGATCATATGTGAACCATAACCTTTGTTAAATCGGATTAGTGCTTTTACACGTTCGATTGCTTTGATTGGCCTGATTTCATAGAACCTATTGCATCTAGGGAATTAAACTTGATTAGTGCTTTTACACGTTGGGTTGTTCTTTTAGATAGAATTCATATTCGCATCTTTTAATGTGTTTGTTGATGACAAGAGGAGATTAGCGGGATATTCTTTCGATCAAGGTATTCTAGGGCCTTTGATAAAAGTTGAGATTAAAATATCAATTCTAGTTATTGTGTTGAAAACATGTTTGTGAATGAAGATGAAATCCATGACCAATACTTTCTTATCCTTGATTCTTGTTTACTTTTTATTGTTTTGCTTTTATTTTATTTTTCGTTTTTAAAAATCAAAAAATCCCCGTGTTACTTATAAGATACCGAAACATATTGACAACCAAGACCTCTCTGTGGGAACGATCCTTTCTTGCCCTTGCTTCATTATATATTTTGAGTAGTAAGAAAGTGTAATTTATATTTGTGTCGGTGACAACCGGTCAAATTTTGAGCGCCATTGCTGGGAGAGCAGCGGTTGTCACGGTTTTTGGTTTCTTATTTTTGTTTTTAGTTTTTGTTTTATTTTTCTTATTTTCTGGGTTTTAACCTTGGTTTGAGAATTTTATTTCAGGTGCTTGTTTCTCATGGAAGGAGCATATTACATGAATGGATACGATTTTCAACAACCTCAACAATACTTCAACTACCAATTCCAGGGGTATAATCAAAACCAATTCATTGGTTATGACCAATATTCCATGGAACCTTTTGGTTTTCCTCAACAACCTTATGGCGGGTATGTGTGTGAACAACCACAAGGATGGTAGGATTCTTATGCTCGTGAACAAAAAGTCTCTAATTTTATAGACAAATTAAGTTTCCAACTTTTTACAAGAGGAATTTCAAAAAGCTAAAGAGACTACAAACGAGCAACTCCAAGAACTTCGTGAAGGTATTGCTAGCTTGCGAAGAGGCATTGATAAATGCAAGGAAGATATGGATAATTCTAATGTGCATATGGTTTGTGATGAATATTTGATTGATGCTAATGTTGAAAAAGGCCAATCCTTGGGCACTTTCGTTGATAATTGTGTAGTTAACTCAACTCTTGATCGTAATAATGATCATTCACCTATTCAAAGGATGAGTTCGAGATTAGCAACACTAAATTCAGCGAGAACCAATCTTATGTTGACTATGATAGTGACGGTGATTATGATACATTGCTTGAAACAACTCATGGTGACATCC
Source organism: Papaver armeniacum (assembly GCA_023531295.1). Classification (NCBI taxonomy): domain Eukaryota; kingdom Viridiplantae; phylum Streptophyta; class Magnoliopsida; order Ranunculales; family Papaveraceae; genus Papaver; species Papaver armeniacum. The sequence continues at coordinate 737,693 of JAJJWW010010057.1, read as the reverse complement.
CCGAGGAGTTTACAATGGAGTCTTTTTGGGATCAAGATGAAGACGAAGAGGAATATGTCGACACTTGTGTAGATTACTCAAGCATTGATCTTAATAATGATCAAGAGCCTATTCAAAGGGTGGAGCTTGAGGATGATGCATTTTCGAGTGTTCTAAAAAGTTTCTTATAATAAAATTTGGATCCGCAAAAGAGTATGTGTCTTACAACAAAGAGGAGTATGTTGAGAATGAGACCGTTATGACCACTATTGTGGAAGACCCAATTGAGCTTGCATATGATTGTAATGATGATGTATATGTCGAAACTTTGGTTAAGGCAGAAACGGATGAAGAATGGTTGCAAAGTTTGATAGAGGACCATGATATAAAAGAGGTGAGTAATTCACTTGAGTTTTTCAAGGATGAAGAGGATTCCGTAATACAAGAGATTGTGCAAGGTTTATCTAACCCTTTGCCTATTGTTTCTTCTCCTTTACTTCTTATTGGTTTGAATGTATGTGCTTCGAGAATATTGTTGAATGACTTTGTTTCTCGATTTCCTCCATTAGAGATACTTGATTCTCATACTATGCAGGTTTTGGAACAAGAAACCGTGGAAGTACCCGACTCCTATATTCTTTATACGCTTCCAAGTGTGGACAAGAATAAGTGTGGGGGAAACTTTTATCGGTTAATAGCTTCGTTTCTATTTTATATTACTAATATTTGTGTGAAGCTAGTGTTTGCAAAACAGGTTACATGGAAGGATCCCCAACTTTTCAGATTGTTGGTATATGGACGATAACAAAAGAGTCGGGCTGACGACTTTAAACCAAGCGCTAAATGGGAGGCAACCCATAGGTTTTGTATCTTAAACCCTTTTATTTATTTATTTTTATAGTTTTCATATGATATTTGCATCCCCATGTTTAATTTCATTGAGTCCGGAATCTATCTTAGAAGAGAATTATGACGAATACATTTTCGTCAGAAAAATTCAGACTGCACGTAGTTCAGTCAAGAGACCATAACTGTCAGACCGTTTATCGAAACACTATGCCCTTTTGACACTTTATAGAAAACACGTAGATGAACAACTTTTGTGAAATGGAGTTTTTCCAAATTCCTTACCAATTTGTACAGTTTTTGCGTTTTATCTGCTGTTACGTCAGAATTCAGAATTTTCGGTTTTACACATTGAGGACAATGTGAAGTTTAAGTGTGGGGGAGTCTTTCGCATATAGAGTTTTTAGCCTTTTTGAGTCAAAATTTTCAATTTTTTTGTATATATTTGAATAAAAAACTCCAATTTGTAGTTAGTTTAGAGTCACATAGTATACATGTCGCTAAGATTACATCGAGAATCTCATAAGAGTGACTGAACTTAGAGATGACAGAGAACATGATCGGGTTTCTTACTTGAATGAGAGTTAAAGTTGGATTTAACCATGCCAGTGGCAAATAAGGTGCAGACTGAATTCGGTATTAGAGTAGTGATCCCCTATAGTGGAGACTACCCATGTTACATAATGTGAGGCACCAACCTTCAATTCTTTGTACCTGTCTAAATTTGTGCTTTTTGAGTGTGTGTCACCGTCACGTAAATTCCGGGGCGAGAATGGTGAGCTGTCCAACCTCCCACCATAGAAGCACTATTTTGATCTCTTGAGTGCTATTTTTATCAACCATGATGGTGACATCGAATTGCTAACTTACATACCACTTGTAATCTTGTTCGCGATTAGCACCATCCACCTTATCTCTCTCTACACCAACAGTCCATAGAAACACCATCATCATCAACAAGAGGAGCATCACAAATTCGAAGGAAAGTTGAAGGCGTTCAAGGTTTACAAGCAACAATACGAAAGAAGCGAGAATTCTTACGAGTTGAAGACATATATACAAGAGCGAAGATTATAAAGATGAGAGTTCGAAAAAGTTTATGATATCGAGACATACAAGTTGTGAAGAATCAAGCGGTAAAGTACACCATGGCCTTTGTACTTACGTTTTTATTTTATTTTTCTCTTGTCTCAAAAAAAAAAAAAATTTAAAAAAAAAAAAGAAAATTTAAAAAAAAAATTAAAAATATAGAAAAAAAAATGATGAAAAAAAAAAAAGACAAGAAAAAATTCATTGTATCATATTTTGGGTTTGTATAGTTCGTTTTTAGTTTTGTATTCTTTCAATAAAGTCAATGGAAAGAAGGAATATTTATAATGAAGTTTCAAGCAACAAGGAATTTGAGGAAAAGAGTTATATTGTCAAGATTCTACGAAGTTCAAGAGTTATCATCAAGAGTTGAAGACCGAAGACGAAGATGAAGACACCGATAGAAGACCGAAGACGTTTCTATGGATGCTGTGAGAGTGGTGCTAGCTGCACGCCGAACGGATACGAGGTAAATAAGCATATTCACACCTTCGTTAAGTGGTTGATTTCCTTTCGTAGAGATCATCAGAAAAATGGGTTTTCAAAAATTATAAAAGAAGTGGGTTTTCAAAACAATTCGGAGGGTTAAGCCTTCCTACCATTCAACGTGTCGCAGGATTCTCTCTTCATTCCAACCTGGACACATGTGTGACCCATAAAAAGTTGTTTATTATTGAGAGCAATATCATAAAACCCTTTCTTGTGAGCAGAGTCGAGACTTTGATCACTCCGAACAATTTCTTTCGAAGGGATGGTTATTTCTCTCTCAACTTTTAAGAATGAGATTGTGTTCATTTATGTGTCTAACTTCTTATGACTAGGTGCGAGAATCTCTATGTCTTCTTAGCGCATTGGATGCTATCATTACGGAGAACTATTAAGTTGGAAAAATAGGTTTTGTGGGTATATCTCTAGTAAACCCTCACGAGACTATAACTCGTCCACTAGGGACACCTAGGGGTTTAAAGGCTTGTTATTTATGCTAAAAAGTGACCGTAGCCTCGACGACACGGAGTTGTTGTATTTTATTGTTTTGTTTGATTTGCTCGAGGACTAGCAAAGTCTAAGTGTGGGGGAATCTGATAGGTGTTGTAAAACACCTAATTTTATATCTAGTATTTATGCTTTCTTTGCTATTTTCCTTGAGAATTGCATCTCTTATGTCTAGTTTTGAGTTATTAGGTGCAATGGAGTCCCTGGGAGCAAAAGAAGGAGAAAACGTTTATTTGGAGCGTAAATGGAAAAAAGTCAATTCACACGTGGTTCGACTGCGCATGGAGGAGGCGAAGAATGGATTGTCAGTTCCCCGTAACTGACAGTTGAGATGAATAGAGATATAGACTGTCGGTTATTCGGAACTGACAAGCCATTTATGGACTGGATGGCCCTTATCCTATTTCTGGGTGCCTGGAGTTATTTCTACTCCTACACTTACCCTGTAATTCATAGAGAAATCAATTCTCTTATGATTTTATTCTTTCACTTAATCCACTTTGAGAGAAACAACGACACCACAATTGCTTTAAATCCCAAAAATAAAATGGAGATGGAATTAGAGTCATAGAGAGGATTTGTTATCAACATGTTATGAGGAATCACTCGATGGGTATGGTTTGATCTAGAGTAGGGTTTCTTTGGTAAAGAGAGGAAGAACTGAAGACGAGTTGGGGTTTCTTGGGTTCGATTTTGAGATAGATAATCAAGTTTACGTGATGAGATGGGTCAATCGAAGAGAATACAAGGAATTTCTACGGTGGTTTCGTATTCGGAGAGATCGAGAAATTGAGTCGGGGAAGATGAAGGTGGTATTGTTGTTAATATGGGTTCCGATCCGAGATTGAGAAATTAAGATCAAACGAAATTTATGGGATCCGAAATGAATCGAGAGATGGAAGAGGAAGAGATGGGTTTGTAGTGACTCTGTTTTGAACACGAGATAAAGAAAGAATCGGAAGTTCAGATATGAAATGAAAGTTAGGGTTCTTGAATTGGGGTTGTTCTTGTGTTCATATGGTGGTTTGTAGCCCTTGAGATAGATCTGTAGTGGGTTGAAATTTGAGCCGTTTCGGGTGAGATTTACTAAAACAGATGACACGAGAAATGGTTTGTGATGTTGTCATGCTACTGAAAACTGTAGTTGCTATTGGAGTTGAAGTAACGGAAGGGTGTTGCTGCCATGTCATAAAGCAAGGAATAGTAGGTGGAGTTTGTCTTTGTTGATTCAAAGATGAAGAGTCATGGTTTTGAATTTTGGCTAAGTTACAAGGGTTACGTGGAAGATTGCAAGAGGATCAAATCTGCTTGGAATTGCTGGCCTTGAGATGCGAGAGATTGGAGATGAAATTGGTATTGATCTAAAGCGATTATGGGTAGAGATAAAGAATGGGGGTGAGATCTTTGTTGTTGGTTGAATAAATGGGGGAGCAATTGCAGTCTCAGGCATTTGAACAAGACAAGGAGTTGGTGGTATCTGGGACGAAGCTGCCATGGTTGCTGCTGTTATGGAATGGCTTGAGGCAATTGATGAAACTGATGAGCTAAGGAAGATGAGTTACAAGTCTCGAGTGGTGATGCTCAGGTGATCTTGGATGAATTAGTAAGGGAGTGCGAAATGGCATTGCGGGTGAGATGGAGTTGAGGCTGTCAATGGGTGATTCTCGGTGGTCTTTGTTGAACTTCCGAAGACAGAGTCACGAAGAGATCGAGAGAAGATGGCGAGGGGATCGATGGTTGGTCATTTATCTTTGGTGACGACGAGTCGAAGGTTGAGTCGAGAGAGAATGATGATGAATGGAAAGGGTATGACTTCAGGGACGGAGATTTTAAGAAGCTGAAATGGAATTGCACAGTAATTTGGTGGTTTAGCTGGTGGTTATAAGTAGTTGCAGCTGCAGGGTTTGGTGGCAATAGGCAGTGGTGGTTGTGAAATCGACAGAGACGAGGAACTCTTGCTCCAAGAAATCGGATGAGAAGGTTGTGGTATTATGGATTGGGAAGTATGGCTTATGGTCTTTGTAAGGCAAAGTGCAGTGCAGGTGAGGCACTAGTGGTTATTGTCTTGCAGATGGTTTTGGCGAGATGGCAGAGGAATCAACTTGTTGCAGTTAAATCTGAGCTTGTGCAATGCAGAAATGGGTTCAAAAGAATGGATGGGAGGCTAGAGTTGTTGCGTAAGTGAAACTCAGGTTGCGGGTCTGAGGGCATGTGTGCTTTGAGGCTTTAGGGTGTTGTGCTAGGAAGGCGAAAGTGTTGCGAGGGTTGCTCGCGGTGTTGTTAATTGGCTAGGCGGGAAGGAGTTCTAGTGTTGATGCCTTGATCCTGGTGGTGGTCAAAGCAGGGAATGGTGAGGCAATGGTTACGGGTAGTGCGGTTTGAACAAAGAACAGACCACCATGACCAATTTGAGTGGTGAAGCACAATCATGGTGCGGCAGCAAAGTCGAGGCCGGTCAATGGCTAGCCAAAGTGAATCGGAGGCCGAGCGAGGCCCGACTGCTGAATAGCTGAACTGACTCGGTGATCTTGGTAGTCACCGATTTGAATCGTCCGAGTCGACTCGTTGACCGGTGACCGGTTTGACTTTGCCAGTCACCTGAAATAGTTTGCCGGCGACTTTTCCGGTCGATTTCCGGCCATATTCCCAGTTTTCCGGCGACGGATTTTGGACATAATTTTACATGGGCTTTTTTTCTCACACATGGGCTTGGTGGACCACTTGGAGATGGGCTTTGAGAAGACCTAATATTGGAAGGAGTATCCTTTATGGAAATTGAGAAACATATAAAAAGAGAAGACCTTTACCTAATGGAGAATATCATATCTTTTATCTTTATTATCTATCTTTTTTCCTCTACTTTGTTTTCGAGGGTTTAGAACCATGAAGTCTTTTCTCTTTCTTCTTGTTATGAACTCCATGAATATGAGCTAGAGTTTTCTTTTGGTTATGAATTAGTTGGATTTCCAAACATGAATTTTTGTGCAATAAATTAGTTTTCTCTCATATACTCGTTTATGATTCACCATTAATATTGTTACATGATTTGAATGCTTGTTTAGTCGAGTCGCGAATCGATTGAGTTTGCTTTCATCTTTATTGCTAGATTAGGGTTGTTATACGAAAAAGTGATAATTCCCGATTTGAAGTAGCAAAATATGATTATAGTTTGTAGTGATATATTCTTATGATCATATGTGAACCATAACCTTTGTTAAATCGGATTAGTGCTTTTACACGTTCGATTGCTTTGATTGGCCTGATTTCATAGAACCTATTGCATCTAGGGAATTAAACTTGATTAGTGCTTTTACACGTTGGGTTGTTCTTTTAGATAGAATTCATATTCGCATCTTTTAATGTGTTTGTTGATGACAAGAGGAGATTAGCGGGATATTCTTGCGATCAAGGTATTCTAGGGCCTTTGATAAAAGTTGAGATTAAAATATCAATTCTAGTTATTGTGTTGAAAACATGTTTGTGAATGAAGATGAAATCCATGACCAATACTTTCTTATCCTTGATTATTTGTTTACTTTTTATTGTTTTGCTTTTATTTTATTTTTCGTTTATAAAAATCAAAAAATCCCGTGTTATTTATAAGATACCTAAACATATTGACAACCAAGACCTCTGCTGTAAAACGATCCTTTCTTGCCCCTTGCTTCATTATATATTTTGAGTAGTAAGAAAGTGTAATTTATATTTGTGTCGGCTGACAACCGGTCATCGGTTCTCTCCTAACGGGAGGTAGTTTGATCGCACCATCTTGAATCCAGACTTCTAATAACTCAATCACCTCTTCAATAGGAAAAGGAAAGTCTGGTACTTCCTGGTCATTCTGTTGACGCTGAGCCGGTGTTTGTGCATTTCTAGCTTGGTAATATTTCCTTGGTGCTTTTGTGGGATGAGACGCTTGATGAGCATTCTTATGCTGTTGTGCTTCATCTTTCCTCTCATTCCTTTCAGCAAAAACGTTTGTTGAAGGCTGGAGATTGTACTGATTGTTGACTAGGCGTCGGCTGCTTCGAGGTTCCTCGACGCAGACTTTGCTCTTTCCAGTAAAGCAGGTGCAGTAGTCGTTGATCGTTTGGATGCTTCATGAAGCTCTGAGAAAGTCTGTACCGGAGATTTTCCAGCAAGGCTCTGTAGGCCGGGATCATTTCGTTGATGCACAAGTCCACCATTTGTTGTTCAGTGATATTCGGGTCATGACAATCCAAAGCTTGGACTCTAAACCTCTTCACATTATCGTTCGGATGTCCATTGTTCTTCTGAGACATTCTTCCTAAATCAGAGCGAGTGGTCTGCTCTAAGACGAAGAAGTATTTCCGTTAAAAATCATTAACCATTTCTCCCGAGCCAGTGATGCTCCCTGGTGCAATGTTGTTGTACCAAGTATATGCTCGGCATGTCAGAGACTTTGAGAACTCCTTCAAAAGGACGACATGATTGTGTTCATGCTCTCCTAGTGCTTCCAAGAATCGAGAAACATGTTCTCGATCGTTCCCCATTCCGTTGTACAGTGCGAACGTTGGAGAGGTGTAGCCCTTCGGTAGAGGAATTTTTTGCGTAGCAGCAGGATATGGAGGTTGATGAAGGTGAACATATGGTGTTTTGTATTTACCTCGATCCTCCATGAAGTGTTCCAGGACCTCACGATTGATGAAGCCTGCAGGTTCCTTTGTTGGTGGGTTATCTCCAGCCTTGTGGACTTCATCATCGTCAACTACATGGATTCGAGTGACTTCAGGATCAATAGCCGAAGATGTTTCTTTGTCTTTTCCTTTCTCTTGAGTTTTCTCTGACATCTTGTCGGTGAGAGTTTTGAGATAATTTCACAACTCTTTCTGTGTTGCAGACATGTAAATCTGATTTTTGGCGAGAGTCTCTTGCACCTACATGAGGCCAGCGGATTTTCTCTAATTTCCCCAAGAGAGCGGCCGAACAGGGGATGGTCTCCAATGTTGGTTTGAGGAGGAGTTGTATCAACAGCACCGGTGTTGTAAGCGAGAATGATTTTTGGAGTATTACCATTATTGCTAGTGCTAGCATTGTTTGGGTTAGGATTTGACCTAAGATCAACCATTTTGTGAAAGTTTGAGATTGCAAACAAGAGATGAATCTCCCATTGTGGTCGCCAATCTGTAGATGGGGAAAAACGATTTGCTGGTTATTTAGGAAAGTGAAGAGACGACGGTTCGGGCGAGACTCCTCAACCGAGCAAACTTCTTAACCTCACACAGATGCACTGCACGGGAGTGCTTTGAGTTCGAGAGATCAATTTGTAAGACTCCGACCTAAACCAAGTCAATGGTCGTTCTAGAGTCAATTCAGTCACAAAGAGGGAGATGGGTTGATCTGTAGGAGGGAAGCTGAGAATTGTGTGGGATCAATGATGATCAAGGATTGTGGATGTGTTTGTGGGTTTTACAATTGATGAACTGTGAGTTAAAATAAGTTTCAATCGAGAATTGTTGTGTAGACGAATGTTGTCTTTAGTCATCGATTTTGGACTCATTTATATTGTCAGAATGTCGAACACATTGATCCCAGTAAGTGTGACGATTTCTTGAGTGAAAGAGTGGGAAAGTGGGAGATCGTGGCAAAATCAGTTCCATGACGTGTGGAGACTTGGTTGATCGTCCACCCACTAATTTGCTAACTCCTTCAACCACTTGCACGACTTATTCACATTTCTCATCGTGGATGAACACACTGTAGGCCGCAAGACCAAAACCCTAATTGATATCCCCCATGTGACGTGATTGATGTCTCACGAACGTGGAGTCTGCAAAGCAGACATGTATTTGATTAGTCAGTCGTTGACTTGATTATGAGTCTAGGTTTTGTTGAATTGAGCATGATTGACGAATGCTCAGTGATTCATGGATTAAAGGGTGTTGATATTGCTCGTCTGAGCAAATATTGTAAATTTGACGAATTGTTGATTATTGAGTAATATTAATATTGATAGTTGGATCAATATTCGAGCAACTGATTTCTCAATTCGATAAATTATTGAATATTGATAGTTGGATCAATATTCGAGCAACTGAGCAAGTATTGCTCAATTCGACGAATTACTGAATATTGATAGTTGGATCAATATTCGAGCAACTGAGCAACAATTCGACGAATTATTGGTAACGTGACCCAATAAAATATTAATTAAAATATTGGTAGCCTACCAAATATTATATAATTAATCCAGATGTTGATTGCTGGGTCAATCATAAATTTATTAGTGTTTGAAATTGCTCAAAATCGTGATTGCAGAGCATTTGTTCGAAACCCTCATTTTGATCAATTGTTCATCAATTGGTGATTTATTGAAAATAGGTCACTGAGTGAAGGAGTGGCCGGCTACACGAGATGATGGACGACCATGTAACGCCCAAGTGCTCGGGTGAGCGTGCGCCAAAGTCCTTTGTTGACAAGTTGGTGAAAGGATGATGAGATGCTGGTTTAATCATTTATTAGAATAGTGCTCATCCGAGCATTAGGTGATGAAACCTAATTATGGAGAAGTGAGGGACCGGCCAAGGGAGCATGAAACCGACCCTTGGTGGTCGTGGGACCAGCTTATGGTCATTTGAGCAAATTCCAAGTTGGTTGAAAAATGTTTGAACCCAATATGAGCAATTGAGCAAATTAGGTCAAGACTATAAGAATGTGTGGGACCGGCTCCTTGCAAGCCTTAGGGCCGGCCTTGGTCGGTCAAGGAAGCATGCCCGTGTCACCATGATGTCCGTGTCTCAGTCCTGAGAGTTTTGATATTTTCTGGTGTGCGTTTGAGCAATATCTTGGATTTTCGGAAGAGTTTGATCTTTGACTAAAATTCTTGATTTTGCTCGAACGAGCAAGTAGGACTTTGCTCGTTCGATCAATATTTTGAGAATATTAAAATAAAAATAATATTTTAATATTTTTCGTGAATAGCCTAGTCGGTCATGTGACCATTTGACTTTTGGGTATATTATTTATATGTCCCTACTTTTGACACTCAATAAATATGTCCTTATACAATAATAAATATATCCCTACTTTTTTATAACCTTATCTATTTATTATTAAATTACCTTAATACCCTCCCCATATAATATTTTTCTTTTTTTTCAAAATACAACAAATTTCTTCCTCTACCACTTCACCACTACCACTAGCACTATCACCACCAACATTCAACTACCATTCCACCACCACCACCGTTCAACAACCACCACCTACCAACCGCCACCACCACCACTCCATCACCATCACCATTACACCACAAACAGTCCTCCACCATCACTAGTCTGTCCCTGTCACCACCACTAGTCCGTCGCCGCCACCACTGGTTCAGATATTTTTGTATCAACAAAAGTAGTTTATCCATTTCAGTTGGATCAACAATGGATGTTTATCCATTGCAGTTGGATCAATAGTGGATGTTTATCCATTGCAGATGGAAAATGCTACCATTTTATCAGCTGCAGTTTCAGATCCACCAACAAAACCATCAACCACCATTAATAATCCATAGCAGCAACCAGCGCCACTGTTGCCGCCGCCACCATCGATTCAGATAATTTTGTATCAACAATAGTAGTTTATCCATTTCAGTTGGATCAACAGTGGATGTTTATCCATTGCAGTTGGATCAACAATGGATGTTTATCCATTTCAGTTGGATCAACAGTAGAAGTTTATCCATTGTAGTTGGATCAACAATGGATGTTTATCCATGTTGATGGAAAAATGCTACCATTTCACCAGCTGCAGTTTCAGATCCACCAACAAAACCATCAACCACCATTTATAATCCGTAGCAGCAACTGTGACTGTTTGAGAAATGCTACCTTTCTCCATCTTCTTCACGTATTGGTGTTGCCGGTGGTACTACAAATTCAGTGGACAAAGTTGCGAGCTGCTAAAGTGCAGTTGACATCAATTCGTCTTCATCAACAAATGGGTTACACCCAATTTCAGTCCATGCAATTTATCCCCAATTGGTACATAAATTGACCAATTTGGGAATCCCATATTGAGAAATCGAACATTTGGGAATGTTATTAAAGCCCTAATTTGTGATGTCTATAAAAATTTAATGATTTCTTTTCTAGGGATTTCGGTTGGTGAAACTGATCTGGCATTGTTGGTTTGAGATGTTAAATTAATGGGATTTGGTAGTCAATATGGATGGTGATTTTGCTTGAGTTCGGTTATGGAAGAAATGGGTTTGCCGTCGATGGTGATTTTGGGTAAGCAATTGACGGTGGGTGATGTACATTAATGAAGCAGGTAATTAGAATTGTTGGTGTTGTGAATAATGGGTTTGGAGTTCAGATTGGGAATGTGATGCTGCTTTTGTTGATTATAGTGATGAATAAATGAACTGAAATGGTTGAATGGATGATGTAGTGAATCAAGAACAGACAGGAAGTAGTGAATTCAAAGAGCGGTTAGAGCAAATCGATTAACCAGATGATGATAACTTCAGAGGTGGCAACTGTTGTTGTGGTGGTGATGGCGGTGGCGGATAGAAAGAGAGAAGACACACAGAACTTTGTTAGATCTGAAATGAAAGAAGAATAAGAGATAAACGATGACTCTCGGTATACACGAAGGGTATTTGTGGGATTAATTTTAAAATCAGTTTCTGATTTTTTTGATAGGGATACAAATATAGTGTGCAGGGATATTTGTGAAGGCCAATCAAAAGTAAGGACAATAATTTAATTTCCACTTGACTTTTTGGTTTTTCATGGTTTGAGCAATATTTGAGAAAATATGAAGAAACCAGGGTTTTTGCTCAAACGGAGGAGTTTCATGAGATGAGGAAAATAAAAATTATGAAAACAAGGGATTGCAAGGTGTGGGACCGGCCACGGCTAGGGCATGGCCGGCCGGATAGGTAGCCCGGTCCCGCAACACCTTTCCCTATTTTTATTATTTTTCATGAAACCGTGAAAATATGGAGAAACCGTGAGTTTTGCTCAAACAAGGAAAGTTGCTCGAATGAAGGAGTCTTCATGAGTTCATGAAAATAATAAAATAAGAAAAATACAGGAAGAGGCGTGGGGGACCGGCCACGGCGGCATGACCGGCCGGCCGGTGGGCCTGGTCCGCAACACCTTTCCCTATTTTTATTATTTTTCATGAAACCGTGAAAATATGGAGAAACCGTGAGTTTTGCTCAAACAAGCAAAGTTGCTCGAATAAAGGAGTCTTCATGAGTTCATGAAAATAATAAAATAAGTAAAATAAAGGAAGAGGCGTGGGGGGACCGGCAACGGCGGCATAACCGATCGGCCGGTGGGTCTGGTCCCGCAACACCTTTCCATTTTTTTATTATTTTTCTTGAAACCGTGAAAATATAGAGAAACCGTGAGTTTTGCTCAAACAAGGAAAGTTGCTCGAATGAAGGAGTCTTCATGAGTTCATGGAAAAAATAAAATAAGAAAAATAAAGGAAAAGGCATAGGGGACCGGCCACGGCGGCATGACCGGCCGGCCGGTGGGCCCGGTTCCTAGGCACCTCTTTTATTATTTTTATTATTATTTTATCTCTCCTATTTTGTGTAGGATTACTTGTTTGTCCATATTTTCGAATGCTCGTTCGTGCATTTGGGTGCTCGTTCGTGCATCATTGTTGAGTACACTTGCACCATTTTATTGGGCTTACTCGGTGATAGTCCAGATGCCCGATTGTTGAGTAATTATTACTAATTCATGAAATTCAGCGGAGAATGATTCATGAAACGGAGTAATAAAATGAATTGAGTATCTACTACTAATTCATGAAATTCAGCGGAGAATGATTCATGAAACGAAGTAATGAGATAAAATGGTTATCTATTACTAATCCATGAATCCAGCCGGGGAATTCAGGGAACGGAGTAATGAGATATAATAGATTATTTTCAAGGAATTCAGTGGATGAATGTCACGGTAGAATTAATCTATTTTCAGAATCGAGATATGAGATAGTTGAAGCATCATATTCGTTCTAAAAGGTGTATAGTCAGGGAACAACGTGCATCGTCGACGTCCTGAAGGCGTTTATCCCTCTAACAAATAATTATGTCTAGAGAGCCGCCTGAATCTATACACGGTCTCTCTACATAGTCAGGGAACAACGAGTATCGCCGACATCCTGAAGGCGTTAAGCCCCCTGACAAACAATTATGTCCAGAGAACCGCCCAATCGTTATTCTATGTAGAGGTGAGTCTCTCTATGTAGTCAGGGAACAATGAGTATCGTCGACGTCGTGAAGGCGTTACGCCCTCTGACAAACAATTATGTCCAGAGAACCGCTCAATCATTATTCTACATAAAGGGCATGATGAAATGTGCAGCATCGAACGCTCAGCCGGGGAGGCCTTTCGAGAAACACGTTCATCATGGCTCTGAGAGGAACGTTCACTCAGGCAGAGATCGTGAAACGGTTCACGGATCGTAAAATATGAATCGTCACATGCGTTCTTGAAGCCGGGTCAGAAACATGCAGTATCATGATTTTACGATTTTGACCTTTGTCGAAAATCCGCCATCAACACGTGTTTAGAATTTTATGGAAGTTCAAACTCAATTTGGGAGTCGAATACGGAATACCTAATATATTAGGATTTTTTTCTCTCCAAATTAATACATATATAGGGGAAGATATATATATATATATATATATATTATGCAAAAATAAATGGAAATAAATAAATAAAATCAACATATATTTTTTATCCACATTTAATGCATCGAGACGGGATAGGGTTACGCCAAATCAACAATGTATTGTCACCGGGTAGGGCGAAGCCCCGGGCACACCAAATCAAAATTATGGTTAAAAGAAAGAAAAAAATGCCCGATGCTTAACACGGGCACTAATCTAGTAAATAAATAATAACCCCGTAGAAATTTAACGTTTAGCCCATCGCCCTAATTCAACCCATCGCCCTAATTCAACCCACCTAGACTTTCGATCCCGCTCCCCCCTGCTCACAACTCTTCTGGTTACTAGTTGGATAGTCGCGATTCATGCTCACTACTCTTTTAGTTGCTAGTTGTATAGTCGCGATTCATAAGTGTGTAAACGTGTGATGAACCTACCCCAACATTAATCTGCTAGCTTCACAGACGTAGCCAGTAGCTCCAAATCCATCATAGATTACTAGTCTTGACTCTTGATAGCTATACTACTTTTCTAGTCTGTACTGTGTAACATGTGCGCATGTCCGTGTGATTGCCAACTAATCAGGGCACGCAAGTTTAGGAGGAAGTATCAAACACAAGGATATGATGTCTATATCCTATCGATATATCACTAGCATTATGCCATGATCATCATCATATAATTAAGTGATCCGTAGATGGACTGTCAATTATGTTCCTCAGGGATCGTGTTAAATGGCCGGGAATCATGGTTTTATAGTAAGGAAGAGTAATTCTAGTTTCACCCTTGCAAGTTCACACCGTGCACCTTTAATCGAACTAGATATCCCCACAGCCAGCAAGCTTGGTATGAATGACCTTACATGTACTTCAAAAGGTACTCAGGATGAACAGAATGGCGATCAAAGTAATCAATATATGTTGAAGGGGACCAGGAATTGACGAACTAATGAGTAATTAAATGAACCACAAAAATTACACGATCTCTCTCTCTCCACTAACGTACTTGTGTGCACGATGACCAGCTAAAAGAACACTTGGATACATGCCATAGTGGCAAACGAACGCAGTGGGATAGTTGCGGCATGGAAAAATGTCAACTTTGTGAATACCGTTATTAAGAAAACGGTTGAGACTTGAGGGCACCAAAAATGTTACTAATAACTCCGTAATGTAAACGAAAAAAAAAAAGTAAAATTGAGTTAGCAACCATATATTGTGGTTACTGGTAACCGTTACTGGTCACTAATTCCAGCTGGAATGATTTCGACTCTTTAGAAGGAAAGTAATGCACGTACATTCGAAGAAAAGCATGCATTCAAAACGGATACGGACTTGGAAAACGGAAAATGGGTCATTTGGCCAAAAAAATTTAAAACATGGTTCAAATGGACGAGTAAAAAATTTTATGGGTGAAATGGACAAAAAAATAAGGATGAAACTGGTTTCATCCCGATTAAACTTAAAAAAATAGCAAGGATGAAAACCGGATGCATCCCGTAAAATAAAAATAAGAAAAAATATTTGAAAATGGACTGGCGGTTTCACATCTGCCTATTTTTAAAATTTTGTCCATTTCAACAATATCTAAATCATTGTCCTTTTCACCTTCTGAAAATTTTGATTTTGTCCAATTTTGTGCTTGGAAAATTGAGGCAAAATCGTTAGTGATTACTTGGACTTTTACATTTGATTTTACTGCACATCTCAATTTCGCTTTTACAGTCCAGCATTGGGACAACTTATTCATGTAATTTCTCTTTTTTTTCTTGCTACCAGAGGTAGCATCCTCTGTACATTCTTCTTCTTAATATTATCTCTCTTTCACTAGTTGCCACAAGGTATGTAACAATGTTCTGTTGGACGTTGTGTTTTGATTAACTGCCAAACATAAAGAGGAGGGATCCCCTCACACTTTTATTATCACACTATCTCACACATTGAGCGTTATTTTTGTGAATAAAAACTAGACCGTAACGTTTTTGAATCTAAAATTTTGGGGATATGTTCCTCTTACCAAGTTCTACATACCTACCAAAAATGAGCGTATTCCGAGATATATAACACCACCATCTACTACTTTGAAAATGAGCCGTTGAAAATCAACGGATTTCTGACCGTCGAAATTAAGACCGGTAGATTATGAGGTTTCATATTTCGGAATGTGCTCATTTTTGGTAAGGATATAGAACTTGGTAAGAGGAACATATCCCTAAAATATTAGCTTCAAATCCATTACGATTTGGTTTTTATTCGCAAAATGACGCCCAACATGTGAGATAGTGTGATAATAAAAGTGTGAGGGGATCCTCCCTCATTTCCTCAATGGAGAAAGTAAAAGTAGGAAGACATAGTAGCCATTTTCAAACCTTATAGAGTGGCTATTGTCAAAAGATAAAATAAAATAAGGAATCCACGATTGCACGTGCAAACATGTGGTCCCCTCAGGGATACAGAGGGAGAATCATTACTTTTGGAGGAGTGAATGGAGTTGTGCTGAATGGGAGGGACAACTTGATTAAAGACAAGATTTATTTTCGGTGGGGTTCTCTAACCGTACTGTATACAACCGCGCGTGTGTTGTCATAAAATAAAAGTCAGTTCGGCGTAAAGCATATAGTTTGGTTGGTGAAACTCTTAATTGGTAGACCGGGTCTTATGGAGAATTGGAGATGCTCTTCCCTTTACACATCAGTATGTGAAGAGACTAGCCTCGGTAGTAATTCCCGGTAAAATCAAGGGACGGCTAATGGTTATCCGTTCTCATCATAAAAACTGGGTAGCCATTATAAGAAGTGTGATTCATTAAAATGTGAAAAGTTACATGACGGAAAGACAAGACAAAGTCTTATATAGACTTGTAGACAAATGAAAAGAAATTACAGACGATGACCGGGACAGAAGGTGATCAGTCACTATTTACAGTTTGTTGGAAACAATGAAGAAATAATGAAATCGGATCTCAAACAGCTGAGTCGCGGACTAGGTCGCTATCTTTAAGGTATTTCGCGACTCTGCCTCTTGATTGTGCTAGCGAGTCAAAAATTGTCGAACACCTATGGGATAAAGCAAATGATAACTCTCTTATTCGATTTCTCTGCACTATGAGAAATCGAACCAACAAATACTCTATCTAACACTTGCTCAGAACTCGAAATAGATGAAAAACTGTGTCTTCATCTTCTCCAGAAACTTTTCTTTTATAAGTCAAAAAACATCAATACGGTTTTAATGAAAATAAATTTCACAATAAATGCGCACTGAAAATCCTCCCTAACAGCCATAAAACGGCAACATTAAATTTACCAAAAATTAATGTAATTAATTAGGAATATTAAGTTGAAAACCGTTTTGGAAATCAAGAGTTAAAAACGACAAAAAATAAGTTTTAGGATCAATGGACCTCCCAAGACCCCCAAGGCCCCAAGGCCCCGCTCTCCGGATTTTTAATAAATATTATAGATATATAAATATACCTATTCAAATGCATGGGGTGAGACTTGAACCCAAGTCTATAGTGTGGGAGCCCAAAATTATACCACCACACTATTTCTCTAAGTTTGATATAATATTACAAAACTATGTTTTTAAATATATATATCTCCCAACACAGTTTCTGTTATGACAGGCAGATACAGCTGGCAGGCACTTACTCAATCCTATGGACAAGATTAATTGTATGGATTGATTCCGTACACAGTACGGATGACTACTAAGTCTAACATCCCCCCTCAAACGGATGCACGGACTTCAGGCATCAGTTTGGCCTTCAACAAACTGAACTGAGACTTAGACAAGCCCTTTGTAAACACATCAGCGATCTGACTGAGAGTGTGAATATAGGAGACCTTTAGAAAACCAATAGTAACTAGATCGCGTATCATGTGATAGTCCACCTCAATGTGTTTAGTGCGCGCATGAAAAATAGGATTTGATGTTAAACTGCCAACACCAAGATTGTCACAATATAGGCGACATGGAAGAGACAAATAGACAGATAACTCTTCAAACAAATATGAAAGCCAGAGAATCTCAGCTGCTGCATTTGCAAGACCTCTATACTCGGCTTCTGTGGAGGAACGAGAAATAGTGTGTTGTTTCTTGGAAGACCAGGAAACCAAATTACCTCCTACAAAAACACAATATCCTGAGGTGGATTTTCTTGTATCAGGGCAACCAGCCCAGTCACTATCACAATATGCAGTAAGTTCTGAGCAGTTTCCACTTCCCAAAGTAAGACCTTGACCCAAAGAACCTTTGATATATCTAAGAATACGTTTAGCAAGTTGAAGATGTGTATCTGTAGGGCTATGCATGAATTGGCTGACATAGCTCACTGCATAACTAATGTCAGGCCTAGTATGTGTCAAATATCGAAGGCCACCCACTAAACTCCTATAAGAAGCAACATCTTTGAGAGGATCACCATCATAAGCAGAAACTCTTGGTCCAGACCCTACTGGAGTTTTCCAAGGTTTACATCCTAACATATCATGTCTCCTGAGCAGATCAACATAATATTTATTCTATGTAAGAAATATCTTATGAGCTAAAGAATCTAAGGTGGCCTCAATGCCCAAGAAATAATGTAAGGGTCTAAGATCCTTCATGGCAAACTCAGACTTCAAAGAAGAAATAAAATAAGTAAGAAGAGAGTCAGAGGTGCCCACAAGAATAATATCATCCACATACACCAAGAGAATCATTCTTTCTGAATTCTTGTGATAAATGAACATAGAAGTATCTCATACAGAATTAATGAAGCCAGACTTGAGTAAAAAGCCACTAAATCTTTCATATCAGGCCCTTGGAGCCTGTTTAAGTCCATATAAGGATTTCTTGAGCTGACAAACTTATGTAGGATGGTCTGGATCAAAAAATCCAGGTGGTTGCTCCATGTAAACATTCTCCTTTAAGTAGCCATGGAGAAAATCATTGCTCACATCAAGTTGCCTCATACTCCAGTTGTTGGAGAGAGCTAGACTTAAAACACATCTAATGGTAGTAGCTCTAACAACAGGACTAAATGTCTGCTCAAAATCAATACCATCTACTTGGTGATCTCCCTTAGCAACTAATCTAGCCTTGTGTCTCTCAATAGTACCATCAACATTGAGTTTGGTTTTATAGACCCATTTGCAGCCAAGCACATTCATAGAAGGATGATAAGGAACATGAATAAAAGTATCATTCTCATGTAATGCAGTTTATTCATTTTTCATAGCATTGACCCAAACAGGCAACTTAATAACTTCTTTAAAAGTTTTTGGTTCATGAGGTGGTTTAAGTAAAGTAGCAAGAGCAAGAGATATTGGATGCTTGATAGTAGTATTAGCGACAAAATCCTTAGATAAAGCTTTGGGTACATGAATACCTGATTTATATCTGGTATGCAAACCAGAAGAAGCTGGAGGAGGAGCAAGAATGCCATTGAACTCTTGTGAAGTAGAAGAACCATAAGTAGTGGACTGAGCTGTGATGGAATCAACAATTGCTAGTGACTGATCTGATGTGGAATCAACAATGTGAGGTAGCTCAATAGGATTAGATGACTGTGTTGATGAAGGAGCAACAATGCTAGGTGATGCAGCTGGTGAAGAAGCACCAATGGGAGTAGACTCAACTGTAGGACAAACTGCTGAAGGAGCTTGAGCAAGAATCTCTGAAGTAGCAAAGGGAAACTTGTTCTCATCAAAAACCACATGTGTACGTAGTGACATATATCATGTGAGTTCTTAAGTCCATACATATGTATCCCTTATGATGAATACTATAGCCTAAAAATACACAAGCAGCTGATTTAGGACTGAGCTTATCTTTCCGATAAGCCACCAAGTTTGTATAACATAAACACCCATACGTACACTCTAAGAAGAGAATAAGCTGGTTTAGTCTTGTATAACACTTCATAAGGAGATTTGTAGTCAAGAAGCTTGCTAGGAAGTCTATTGATAAGAAAGACAACTGTTATGAATGAATCAAACCAAAAAAAAATATGGAAGAGAAGCATGAAAACATAAAGTATTTCCCATCTCTGTGACATGCCTATGTTTTCTTTCAGCTGATCCATTTTGTTGATGAAGATAAGGACAAGAAATCCTTAGGGCAATACCATTTGAATTAAGAAACTCCCTAAAAGGTCCCTTTATAAGCTCAAGAGCACCATCACATTGGAAATATTTGATCTTAACTTCAAACAGATTCTCAACAAGAGACTTAAACAATTTGAAGCAGTGAACACTATCTGATTTATTCTTCAATGGATAAATCCAGGAAAATTTAGTACAATCATCAACAAATAGAATGTTATATTTGTAACCTAGATGAGATTGCACAGGGGCAGGTCCCTAAATATCATAGTGAATCAATACAAGTGGTGTACTAGAGATATTACCAGTAGCAAGAAAAGGTAAACACTTATTTTTAGCTAATTGACATGATCCACAGATAGAGGTACACTTTGCAGATAGCTTGATGTCATTTGTAGTACTAAGCTTAGTAAGAATCTTCTGAGCAGGGTGTCCTAATCTTGAATGCCATAAATTTGAAGAAGCAACTGTAGTAGTAAGAGCATCACTATGTTGTGAAGCAGCAGTAGATGATGGTGAAGCAGAATGACCAGAGAACATTGGATATAGACCATTATGCATCCTTCCTTTAGCAAGAATAAGATTGTTCTTCAAAGACTTGATTTCATATCCCCAAGGATAGAACAAGAACACACAATCATTTTCTTTAGTAAATTTAGCCACATACATTACATTATGTTGCAAGTGAGGAACATAAAGAACCTTGTGTAAATTAAACTGTTTAGAAGCAGTAGATAGTGTAGAAGAACCTACTAATGATATGGGAAGGAGCTTACCATCACCAACCATAACTTGTTCAGTGCCAGAGTGATTAGTAGGATGCTGTAGAATAGAAGCATCATTTTTCATGTGACTAGAAGCTCCTGAGTCAGGTATCCATATTGGTCCTGATTGACTCTGACTCCAATAGCCTCCACTTTCATAGGTAATATCAGACGAAAATTGTACATTGAATTCAAACTCGGTAGAACGCCAAGGTGAAGTAGAACCACTTCCTGCATTTAGATCAAGACAAAGAAAAGACTTTTGTGGAGGTGCTGAACTGTTTCTAGAAGCTGAATAACGAAATTTACACCTATTTGCAAAATGACCTTTCTTTAAGCATATTTGACAAGGAATTTCATTAGGATCTATAATCTGCTTCTGTGTAGGATTAAATTCAGTTTTACGAAAACCTGGAGGAGCATAAGAAGTGCTTGCCTGAGACTCTGGAGATGAATTATGTGAAGGCATAGGTTTTCGAAATACAGGATTGTATGAAGATGAAGAATATTGCTTCTTAACAAAGAAAGCAGAGTTTGTTGGATCTGAGATTAGTGTTGAAAATAAATCTGTCTCTTGCTCTTTTAAGAATTATTCATGACTAATTAGGCGAGATTGAAGTTCAGAGAAAGAAAGTGGAGGTTCTCGGTTTTGAACATTAACTACAAAGTGAATAAACTCTCGACCAAGACCATTGAGAGTATACATTATCAGATCTGAATCTTGAACAGGTTCACCAATCTCTGCAAGAGAGTTTGCAATTGTTTTAATTTGATAAGAAAATCATAGATTGTTGAAGATCCTTTCTTGATGGAATGAAGTTGAGATCGAAGCAAAGACTTTCGAACAAGAAATTGATCACTGCACAATTTTTCCAAATGCATCCATTTTTCCCTAGCTGTTGTTCTACCAAGCAATTCAGAAGAGAATGAACGATCAACAACATCATTAATGCAAGATCCAACAAATCTATCAATCTGTAACCACTCAAGATAGTTCGGATTTACAATTTGAGTATTATTGAGCATCACCATGGGAGATTCAGGTTATACAGTTCCATCAACAAAACCATAAAGGTTTGTACATATAAGAATGGAGGAGATCTGATCTTTCCAGACAAGATAATTTGAGCCATCTAGTTTGTCAGAGATAAAATTATTGATGTTTTGAAAAGGAATCGTAAATCGATTAGGAAAACCTAAACAATTGTAAAAAGAAGGTTGAAAAGTTTGTGGTTGTTGTTGTGGTTGTGGAAAGTAAAAACGATGAAATTTTTGTTGAGTAGTTGTGTGTTGTGGAATTTTTATTGGTGTATGATGAAGATGTGGTGGTGGAGCTGTAGAAGATGGTGGTGGAGATGATTGAGGAGTTGTAGATGGTGGTGGTGGTGGTTGAGAAGAAGAAGGTAAAGATTCATGTTGTTGTAGTAGTGGTGATGATAATGGTGGAAACAACTGTGAATTGTTGATGTTGAGAGGATTGTTGTGGTTGACAGCGGAAGTAGATGCGACATGAGTTTGAGTTGTTCTCACCATTTTTAGGTTTAATTTACAGGTTTAATGGCGGTTTGAAGGTTATCACAGGTAAGGATCAAAGAGAGAAGTTAAAATCCCCTTTGGTATCTGATACCATGTGAGAAGTGTGATTCATTAAAATGTGAAAAGTTACAGGACTGAAAGACAAGACAAAGTCTTATCTAGACTTGTAGACAAATGAAAAGAAATTACAGACGGTGACTGGGACAGAAGGTGATCAGTCACTATTTACAGTTTCTGTTATGACAAGTAGATACAGCTGTCAGGAACTGACTCAATCCTATGGACATGATTAAATGTATGGATTGATTCCGTACACAATACGGATGACTACTAAGTCTAATAGCCATCAACCGTTTTCAAAAAACGGAAAATCATTGTCCGTTTATTCATCTTGATTGGTCAAGAAACAAGACCCAATTTAAGTGCGAGTAACCTTGATCGATGGTTAGCAACTATTTACAGAAGCCATGGCTACTGTATGACCTAACCAGAAATTAAGAAGAAAGTTAAACACAGAATAATCAGAAATTTGGTTACTTGCATACATGATACATATCCACCTCGATCAATTCAAAGAAGCTAGCACAAATTCACAATGGCAACTGTTGAAGGTATTACAAACCTAATTCTGATATATTAAGTAAAAGTATAAAAGAATTGCTACAGTAATATAACAGTTCCCCCAAATTCATCTTAAAAAGAAATATACCCAGTGAATTATAATTATTTATCCCTAGTTCTCTTTTTTACAAACAAATTACAACCTAAAAGATGAAAACATGCAGTACCCTAATGATTATAACCTAAAATAAAGAAAACCCTATTCTGCTTTCATGAAATCAACCATCTCACAAACGGAACATATAATCAACGATAGGAATTTCATGGTGACCAACTTGATTGAATTTTCCAGAACTAACGGACCTTGATTTTTAGGAAAATTCTCTTATCGCGGGAAGCTGATGCCAAAGAGAAGAGCAGCGAAGAAGGAGGAAGCCATGGCTACTGTATGATATATGATTTGGCTTCTGTGAAAGTATTATAGAAACGTCAAGGAACGGTTAATCATATTATGTTTCCTCTTATTTAGAACGGCTAATCTTTATCCATTTACTGGAAACGGTCAATGATAATCCGTTTTTTAGCTTAAAACGGTCACCCATTACTCGTTTTTCACTTTTTGAGAACTGCTAGCTGTTGTCTGTATCCGGAGGCTTCCCGCTGGGATTCCCAGAGACCAGGGAAGGCTTGCGGGAAGAGGGGCCTTCAGCCACAGTTTTTTGCCTTGGGAAGAGGTTGGGCATCTCCATAAGACCCAGTCGTAAACTTTCTTTGTCTTGAAGCTTATTGGGCCGACCGAGCGAAGCGATGGAGGACCTTTATATGGCCACTTTTTTGTAAACATTAAGTGATTCAATTGACACAAAAAGATTGGATTTGGTGTCCATGGTTAGTCTTTTTCACTTGACACAATGAGTACAAACAACAATATCAAATTTAGAGGTTTTACGAAAAAATTCGGAGGTTATATCATTTTAGGCACAATTTTAGAAAATTAAATGTATATCCATTATGCAAACCACCACAAAGTATACATAATACTTTATGTAGCCATATTTTGGTTTATGCATCAACTAATTTTCCGTTGCAACCAATAAAACGATGTACTCCTTATATTTCAAGAAAAGTGATACTTTCACTTTAGTCACAATTCTCGAAATTGAATGCATAGCCATTATGCAAACCACCACAAAGGATGCATAACACATCATGCCACCACATTTTGGTTTATGGATCGACTACTTTTTCGTTTCAGAAAAAGTAATACTTTCACATTCCGTTTCGGGAAAAGTGACACTTTCACGCCGTTTCGGGAAAAGTGACACTTTCACTCCGTTTCGGGAAAAGTGATACTTTTTATGGAACGGGGCAAAAGTATCACTTTTTCTGAAACAGGGCGAAAGTATCACTTTTTCTGAAACGGAATGAAAGTATCACTTTTTTCTGAAACGGAGCGAAAATATCACTTTTTATGAAATGGGGCTAAAGTAGTTGCAAAAAACCCCATCTTTAGATTCTTCTTCGGTCGGCCCTCCCACCGTGGCAACGGTTGTACTAGTTATAGCTGGATTTTGTTGTTCGATCATTATTGGGCCGACCGAGCGAAGCAGGGAGGACCTTATATGACTATTTTTTCTTGTAAAATCTAAGTGATCAATTGATAAAAAAAAGATTGGATTTCTTTTTGGTCGTGTGCACCTGAAAAATAAAAAATGCTCCATTATAGGTGGAATGTTGTAAAATGACCACTTTTTCTGAAACGGAGCGAAAGTATCACTTTTTCTGAAACGGACCGAATGTATCACTTTTTCTGAAACGAAGTGAATGTATCACTTTTCAGAAACAGGGGAAAAGTATCACTTTTTATGATACGGGGCGAAAGTATCACTTTTTCTGAAACGGGGCGAAAGTATCACTTTTTCTGAAACGGGACAAAAGTATCACTTTTTCTGAAGCGGGGCGAAAGTATCACTTTTCTGAAACGGAGGAAAGTATCACTTTTCTGAAGCGAAGCGAATGTATCACTTTTTCTGAAACGCAGCGAATGTATCACTTTTTCTGAAACGGAGCGAATGTATCACTTTTGTGAAACGGAGCGAAAGTATCACTTTTTCTGAAACGGGGCGAAAGTATCACTTTTTCTGAAACAGAGCGAAAGTATCACTTTTTCTGAAACGGAGCAAAAGTATCACTTTTTCTGAAACCGAGCGAAAGTATCACTTTTTCAGAGACGTGTTGTTGTTGTTGTAAACAGAAGTGAGGCTGGAGTTTGAGGTGTTGCAGGTGGTACTTGTTGCTCAAGATGGATTAGAAGCTTGGGTATGAATGGTTGCAGGAAACTCTTAATCCGTGCAATCGCATAGTGGTGTCGTTTCGTCAAGTTCTTCGGTCGATCCTCCCACCGTTGCAACGCTTGTACTAGTTAATTTGAGTTTCCTCTTGTTTTGAGGTAAAAACTGATTCTGTCGGAAATGGTAAATTTGGGTGTGCCGCCGAGAAACAAGTCTAAACCCTAAACAAATGCACTGCACACGAGTACTTTAGATTCGAGAGATCAATCTGTACAATTTTGGCCTAAACCAAGAAATGTCTGTTCCAGTCTTACTTCGGTCACAAAGTGAAGGTGAATGGTTGATCTTAGGGAGGGAAGCGAAGAAGGTGTTGAGATCAAAATGGTTAACTCTGAAGGTGTGGTTATTTTATGACTTGTATCAGAATATGGAACTTGCTTGCGGAATGCAAGCTATGAGTTCTTTGGTGTTTTTATGGATACTTGTGTTGATAACCGTTGTTGGTGGAAATAGGTTGAAAACCTATTTATATAAGTCATAGTTGAACGCACCCTGATCTCATAGGAAGTGGGAGTAGTTGAGTGATGGAGAAGTGGGATCATGTGAAAATGTTGAAAACCACGCCTTTCAATGAGGGAAGACGGGTTGGTGTACACCCACTACTTCTATGCCACTAACTGTCCGCCTTTCCTGACACTTTCTTATAATGGGCGTGTTGCACAGCGCACGCTGTAAACCGCCAGACCAATACCCTGATGAACATCCCCCAGTTTGTGACATGATGTCTCGAGTATTTTCGTGTAAAATATGTAGCAAGTTGCTGAGTGGGTCTTGCTTGCAAGACCTAGCTATTTGACCAATCACGCACAAGCTTGGCGGCGGGCAGTCATATGTTAGGTGTCAAGTCATTAGACTTGCCGCAAGAAATAGCATGTAATGCTTTTTAGGTCAAATAATTAAATTATTTGTGAAATCGATATTTATAAAACATCGTTAGTAATCGATGCATATAATGCATCGCTTTTAAGCAAGCGGCTTAAAATAATCGATGCTCATGAAGCATCGTTTTGTAAGGCTTGTTTAAGTTAGTCGCGGAGCCTAATGTCTTAAAAGGAACACGACCGACCATTTTCGAGAAGCTGCTGGGAGCCATTTATGCGCGCCAAAGGTAGGCCGATAGGTTCTTATAGGAGAGTGACGGTTGGCGACCACGACGACATCTTATTGGTCGCCTAAGATTTGATCTAGGCCGGTCATTTTGAGATGATTTGCTTTAATGGCTGCTGCTGAATTTATTAAAATTCCTATTGGCATCGCGACTAGACATTTTTGGGTGATCGTTTAGGAGATGATTTGCGATTGTTCCTTATGGAAGAGGGATGACATCACGGCGACATCTCATTGGTCCCCTAAAATTAGATCTAGGTCGGTTGATTAAAATTCCTGATTTGCGCATCATACCGTTAGAGCATTTTTGGGTGAACTCGTTTCTCAAGCATGTTTGTCAGACAAAACTATATGTCTTGATATCTAGTTTACTTATGACTAAGTCTGGGATAGTTAAGTGTGTTGAGCTCCGGACTCCATGGCGATCATCTTACGAAGACGAAGAACTACTGGAGGAACAAGTGGAACTTCATCTGACAAAAAGGTATGTGGAGACTTGAACTCATCTGTCACTCAAAAGTCTACTTTATCTCCTCTCTTGAGACAATAGTCGTATAAGTATGATAGCTTTCATACATACACATTTGCTATTTCGAGCTGAGTTTACTCGCCTATACTTTTCTCGAAATATGTGTTGGTGAGCTTTCGCTTTAACCATTTTCATCTTTACCCGTGACGAAAGTCATGATGACGTTTCAATCTTGAAAATAGCTTTGATGACGATAGTCGTGAATAACGATTGTTATAACATTATAGAAGAATGTTTCAATGATTGAAATGTAGAGTTGAGATTACCAACTATGGATATAAGCATATATAGTGTGTTCGCACATTAGTGTATAAATCCATGTGCCGGAAACCAAGTTTGTTCATATGTGTGCATGCGGTATTGGTGAAGGAGACAGGTTGAGTACGCGTACCCACGGAAGTTTTCATACCGAAAATTTCTGCTGGAGTTTGTAAGTTTGCAAACTAGTAAACCAGTCACCTAAAGTACGCATACCCGTACGCGTACCCACATAAGTTTTTGAACCGAAAATTTCTGCTGAGTTTGTAAACTCAAATCCGGTAGCTAAGGTCGCGTACCCAAGCTGGTTATTTCTCAAATCGGTAGTTCATGAACTTAAAACAATAAATTATAAGGAATGCAATATTTGCAAACCATGGCTATATTGTTCATGAATTAATTCAAGTGGATCAAACCGATTTTGCTTCAATTGTGTCTATGAATAAAGACCTAAGCAATTGAACAACTCTTGAACTAGTTATAAGAAAGATGAATAATACGGTTAATATGAAAGTGCTCATATGGCTAACCATTAGTTAACTATTTGTGAACCAACTAAGTGTACACGTTTAGGTACGGTTACTCAAACCTAAATGAATACATTTCATTTGTGTGTGACAAGCTAAGTTTCGATCTAACGGTTGAAAGATATTAGCTTGGTTGAATCGGAGTTTTCATCTAACGGTGAATATTGAATGCTTTGTTACCAAGGTAACTTAGATTGCAAACCCCGATTTGAAAACTATATAAGGGTAACTCTAGCAACTGGAAAAACTAATCCGCACACCTCCTGTGTGATACTAGTTGGTTTTGCTAGAGTCGATTCTCCTTTAACCTTAGGTTTCTTCTCGAGACCCTGTAAGTTAACGACTGAAAGACTTCATTGGGATTGTCAAGCCAGACGAAACTACTTCTCTTGTAGTTGAGCGATCTGATCTTGCCATTTTCTATCGTACGAGTTCAATTGAATAATTGACTTGAGATTATATCTTTGATAGGGAAAGATAAAAAGAAATCACAAACATCTTCGTCTCATCGATTGTGATTCCACAATATCTAGTTTCGCTACCATACGATTTAGATTATTGTGAGCTGATTGATAATACTAGGCTGTTCTTCGGGAATATAAGTCCGGGTTATCAATTAGTTCCTGTTCACCTTGATTTATCAAAAGACAGAATAAAAACTCATAGGTTTATCTGTGGGAGACAGATTTATCTATCACTGTAGACTTTCTGTGTGATACAAATTTGTTTATTGAAGTCTTCGACTTTGGGTCGTAGCAACTCTTAGTTGTGGGTGAGATCCGCTAAGGGAATCAAGTGCATAGTATCCTGCTGGGATCATAGACGTAAGGAGCGCAAATGTACCTTGAATAAGTGTGAGATTGATTAGGGTTCAACTACAGTCCATACCGAAGTTAGTTTGTAGTAGGCTAGTGTATGTATCGGCTTAATATAGTGTGGTGTTCAATCTGGACTAGGTCCCAGGGTTTTTATGCATTTGCGTTTTCCTTGTTAACAAAACTTCTGGGGTCTATGTTATTTCTATTCCGCATTATATTTCGTTATATAATTGAAATATCACAGGTTGTGTGTTAAGATCAATCAATTAGAATATCCAACCTTTGGTTGTTGATTTACATTGATTGACACTTGGATATTGGTCTTTTGTACCATCCAAGTTTATCTCTCTAGTATTTGATAAAGACTCGCAGATTTCCATTTGCTTGAGTAAATATCAAATCGAGAGATAGAGATATTAACTCCTTGATATACTTTTTATTAAGATTGAGTCTGACAGTCTAGTTGATTCTCTTAAAAGTATATTAGAGTTAGTCCATACAGATTGGTAATCGAAATATTGGGTGAGGTTGTTTTACACCCTCTTTTTCACATACTGCCATTAATTCAATTTAGGGTTTAATAGCCGTGTGGCCAACCTACTTTGGGGCTAATGGTTTTTTGGTGTTAGCCGCGTGCTGGGAGCTATTCGATCGGCCAGCACAATAGCCGGGCCGCTGGTGAGCGTATCCGCACCTTGTCCGTTGATTGAGATTGAATCTAGGCCGATCAATTCGTCTGGCGAAGTTGGGAGGCCAAAATCGTTTTGCGACAGCAATATACTGCTGCTAACATAAATTAGGGTTTTGTAACTCACGCGGCCAACCCACTTTGGGTAATCGTTTGGTGGCTCCGCTTGCGAGTGGGAAGGATTCCGATTGGCCTAAGCATTAGTGGGCCCGCCGGTGTGCCTGATGGTGCTTGTCCGACCATGTTAGGAGGTGGCTAGAATTGATAAATCGACCGGCCAAAACGTACGGCCGCGATCGTTTTAAGACTGACATGGCAGCCTATGTTAGATTCCTTAAGGAATTAGGTGCGTCGACCAACCAACTTCCAACTTTATTTAAAAGTGTGTGTGGCGCTTTTGGAGTGATCTGATTGGTCGGTAGGGAAAGAGGGGCCAACAAGCATTAACATGGGGCACGGCCGGCCAGCCACGGGCAGTGCCTGCTAGGGAAAACCGGCCAGCCAAGTGGTGTGGTCGCGCTTCCTTTTGCTGCTGCTTTTATTTGCCGTATTTTCTCTTTTACTTCTTGTTTTCTACTTTTGGTAGGATTTTGCTCCTACTAGTCCATGGCAGATCAATTTCCTAGCTTATCTAGGTTTGGTCTCGACCAATAGGGTTCGAGATATTGCGCAGGCCACAAAAAAGACCTAATTTTTGTAAATTAGTAAAATTAGGTTTAGAAAGATTGAATTTTGTGGGCTGGCACAAAATCAATCAATTTCTGGTGAATTTTGTGCGTTCATACAAAATCACTAATTATATTTCAGAGGGCAGCATAACTTTGCATGCCTCTAATTGAATACTTCTATGCGTACCTCAATCCTCACATTTCGGGAAATTCATGCTACTCAGTTGCGAGCGAACACTAATTGTCATGTCATGTCAACATCAAGAGTTCGGCTGGGGAACATAGCATAGAATAAATACTCGGCTTGTGAACAATTCATTTAGGAGCTTGAGTTTCAATATAATATGAAGAGAGACATAGGCACTCATCAGATTTTGATATATTCTTCAAATTCCTTGCGGAATATAAACATATCAGGGTCTACTACTTATGATGTCGAGTCAGGTAGACAGACTTTTACAGTTTTCACCCTAAACTAAAAACCACCATCAACATTAAGTCCCCTTCTTAGCACGTAACAATGACATTGTTGCGGGGTAAGCACTAGATGGTGACAGACGAAATTAAAATTGAAAAGACGAAGCAAGTAGATATTACCAGGAAGATTCTAATCGGCCTTCAACAATGGTACTGCGCGTCCAGTGGTCTTCGTAGTATCATGTTGTTAGCTCGGCTATGGGGAATGAGTGCTGTGGGCCCAGCCATCTATTCCCGTTCATGGAGCAAGAAGGAATCCTTCTTGAAAAGACGAGGGTACCCAAATATACCTCAATCTAAAACTTTTCCACCTATAAGTCCTTTCTCCGAAACTGATTGTCTATGGACTGAGTCGAGACAATACAACTAATTGGTTCACACTTCGTGTGATCGTCTATGGATACGAGATCGAGACAATACGACAACAAGACAACTTGTGTGATTGACTATGGATACAAGATCGAGACAATACAACAACGAAGTATGTTTACTTGATAATAGGTTCGGACTTAACCAAACACAATAGGATTGCTATCAAGTAAATAGGAGTTAACGTTTGTGTATTTTACCTCAAATTATTATAAAAACAATTATAATTGCGGAAAAGAAAAGTAAAAGACACGGTAAGATTTTGTTAACGAGGAAACCGCAAATGCAGAAAAACCCCGGGACCTTGTCCAGAATTGAATACTCTCAGGATTAAGACGCTATACAAAATCTAAACCAACTTCGTATAGTTGAGACCAAGCAACTAAACCTATAGTTCACCTAGTTCCGTCTGTATCCATGCGCCTCCAACTTGTAATAAGTCACGCACTTGGAACAATTCCTTTGGTTCGTATTCCAAAAAGTAAAGGCACAACAAATCTGTTCGGTAACAACTCTTTTCAAACAAGTGATATGAGTTTGACAAAAGGTTCTTCCGTTTATCCCAATAAACTCATTTTTCAGGTCCTTAGATCTATCTTATCAACAACTACCAAAGTAATTTTCAAGACTATGCAATCAATACTTTGAATCACAAAGAATTATATTGATGCCGATATACTCAACTAATCAATCAAATCTATCGCAAAGATAAACCGATTATAGTTGGATCCCCAGCCGATCAAGTTTTGTGCACACCAAAGATTATGAACTCAAATCAGAAATCTTCTTTGTCTTCAAATCTTCTTAGATCTTCAATAAACACCTGCACACAATCAACTTGAATCTCTTGTGATCAATCACACACAGAACGGAGTCTGTTAACAATGGATTATCACAAGACGTCTTTAGATCTACAAACAGTGTAAAGATCCCCGTCGAAATTTCGATCTAGTTTGAGTGAATCTTATATCAGAAGAGAAGATTCTCAAGCATAAACAAACTAGGTGCAATCAAAGTTCAACAACCGTTAGTCAATCAAATCAATCGAAAACTAATAATAAACTGCAATTATCTAGTTTCCCACCAACGGTACTCGTAGAGCTTCCCAATCCCAAAGAAGTCTTTAAAAAGAGCGGACGTAAGAGATTTCGCCTAATTAGGGTACTTTCCTCTCCGAATAGACGACTCTACCAGTAACAACACAACAAGGTAGTTTTGCTGGCTATGAGGATTAGTTTGCTCGAAATGCAAACTTCAATATTTATATACCAAGGAAGTTTGGACACCAAGGAATTTCCAAAACCGAAAATATTCTCAAGATATGCAATATATTTCCAAATTCGGTTTCCATAATTCCTGGAAATACTTTGTCCAAATATTGACCGAAATCTCAGTGGAAAATCTCCAATTAATAAATGCACATTACCAATTTTTATTTTCTAAAGATATGCATTTTAATTGCTGGAAATTAAAAGCATATAAAACTAAAAACCTTAATTAAAAGATTCTCAATTTATTTCGATCCGGGATTCTCCTTTAGCTATTAAGGAATATCTTTGAACAATAAAAGATAAGAGTTACTGCACATGTTCAAAGTATGTCGGCATCTTTACTTTGTATATCCTTTTTCATATTTACAATCTTGGAACCGATTTGCTACACTTCCAAACAAGTTTAGAATTGGTTCATCTGACTTCCAAGAACTATGTGATTGATTATCCTATCAAATCACCAATCATGGGTTTCACGGTTCTACCAAAACAAGTTTCGGTTCTACCTCCATGTGGGTACTAGGATCGGTCACACTAGCTTTCCAAAATTTGGTTGACTAGGTACTAGGATCGGTTAGCACATATTTATGGTATTTAACTTGTATTTGGTTGCACAAGTCATAGGATCGGTTCCCCAATGTCTAGAGTTGGTCATACCAATTAAAACATATCGATCATACCATCTCAGGTGATTACTTAAGATCGGTTTCACTAATAAAAGTCATACCAATACAAAAGTCAGGCCTTGTGAATAGTTTTACCAAGATACATAAACAAGTTATGAGCGGTTATACTAAACACACATATTGGTAATCCAAAGATTTGCAATGAATAACAATACCAATAAGCCTAGCGATTTCCCTTTCGATTCACAAAGCAAGTTTATGAATTGTTCTTCCTTTAAACGAATGTAAAAACATTGTTTCCTAGGACAAAATCTTCACCCATACCCATACACATAATCAGAATAGCATTCATGCGATTATGTCGATGTCTTATATACGAAGTTCAAAAGATAGACGTTATACTTCGTATTGTAATTCCTTAATACTATGTCTAACTAGAGTATAATCATTCACAGCTTCGCAGTTATGTTTTCAATATGCACGACTTGAAAGATACGTTAGGAATGAAACAGTTCAAGTCAAATATTACTAACCTCAAGACGAAGGATGATGTCGTCGTTGTAGATCCTTACTTCTTCACATTCTTCAAGTCTTTATGTAATACTTGTAAGTCTCATATCCTAATAAATTTCTAGTAAACCTATACGAAGTTGACTCTAGTAATTAATCAAGCGACTCTTTAAATGAGTTTTGGTTCACTAAAATATGACAACCAAACTTGGCATACTAACGGCATATGCTCTAACAATCTCCCCCTTTGTCAATTTTAGTGACAAAACTCTTACATCATCTTCTTATATACTATAATAAAGAAAAGGGGGAGTTTTGGTGAAGCTTTTTTCTAATTCTCGATATAGCCCTAGATGATAAACTCTGAAAATCAAAATGACAAACTTCCAAAGTTAATAATAAAATAGTACGAAGGGTTAATCCGTGTCAATTTTAGTGAATCATTTATTTAAGCAACGAACATTTTTCTCGACCTCATTTTCCGACTTCTTACATCATATGGATAAACAAATTACAAGAATTGGATTGAATTAATTCCATTATACATACAGTTCAAATTGATTCCCAAATTCAACAACCCACAATAACGATCTTTCTTCTTCATCTTTAGTTTTTTTTTGTGACATTCAATCCATAAATGTCAAATATGACATTACCGATTTCATGTTGAATTTGATTTTACCAAGACATTCTAACCGCATTAGTAAGATACTTGATAAGTGACAACATTTATATATGCTAATTGATAATTTTATGATTTAATCATGATATTATATTTGATGATGTTTACGTTGTTAATGGAAGCTAATCCATGCATTGATAAATTGTCACCGATAAGTTTCCACATGTTGACATTATAATAACAAAAATTTATTGCTAATAATTTGGTTCCCCCTAAAGTTCAAGATAGGTAGATATTCAATAAAGCATTAAGATGTTTCTCACGTATTTGTTATTGTTCGAAATTGTAGTTAACTTTGTAGTCCATATAACTACAAGTATCAATATGATATTCTCTTTTATGTGTATGGGTACTCCTTAGTATATTCACTTTTTACTACACACTTTGAATTGACTCTTTCGTTAGATATAAAAATTCCATCTAACTTCATAGTCAATTGTAAATCGTTTGGAAAAGCAATAAGGAGAAAATAAGCAAATCCTCATCATTTGAGCAATATCATATTATGGTATGTAACTTTCCTTAGTGATACCAAATCACTTGTTTACTCCATATATTTCTCCCCAAATTACAAGAATTTTGTCAAATTCAAAATTCAATCCATAAATGACAAATTCCCTTTGTAGTCCATATAACTACAAGTATCAATATGATATTCTAAAGACAAACTCTTTCGTTAGAAGGACCATTGTCTTTCCTTAGTGATACCAAATCACTTGTTTACTCCATAAATCAAAGCTACGAGCAAATAAAAGACAAACCGAAAGGATCTTACAAATCTCAAAAGACTTGCAACCTATAAGAGTTAAGCACGAGGGTTCCACACACAATTTTTGGTAACCAATATCAAAACCGAAACTACAAAGTAATTTTGTTTTGATATGTTACCAAGGAAACAATTGCCCGAAGCAATTTTCCCTAGTAGTTTAGAAAATCAAAAATCTACTAAGCACCTTAGTTCTTTTGCTAAACCGGTTGCACAAATACAATCGCTTGTTCGATAAGACCAAAATAAATATCAGAATTAACTTTATTTTTCTCATCAGGTTCTAATTATTCAAATAATATGTTATACCTTTCACTTTTAAACAAGACAAGTACTAGGTTAGTTAACTAGCATTTCTTGTTAAGGCATTCGATTAGACTTGAATAACCGAAACCTCCACTTTGATAAGTCTAACTAAGATCAGAATTTACTTAGTTTCTCTTATCCGGAATCGAATTGGACTAAACAATTCATCTCGAAAACCTTTTGTTAAGCCATAAACAATTCATACAAACCAAATAAATTAACTTGCATAATCATTTATCTCAACCGGAAGCAATTGAAACAATCATAGACATTAAAGCACCGCAATTGCACCGTAATTTCGTAAGCCTAAACAACTGATACCAAACAATAAAGCAAGATAACAATAGTTTTTCTTAACCGGAAACAATTGAATCACACACACATCCATACACAAATAATGGAATAAACATCAATTGTACCGAAATTTTGTTAAGCAAAAGCAATAAATATATGCAATAAAATCAGGCTTTTCTTAAACAGGAAAACGATTAACTAACAAATTTGTTACCTCATATTCCGCATACTCTTCTCCCCTTAAGATATGTCATTAAGCGCCAGTTCAAGTTAGAACTCTCCCCCATTGATGTTGTCATCCTCTCGCAAGAACAAAAGAACAACAACAAGGACCAACCTTTACCAGAGAAAGGTTGAAAACCGGTTTTAACTATTGCAATGCAAAAGTTGAAACCCCGAAACACATATGCTTTTATGCTAAACCAAATGATTCAACATATTGTGACTTTTTCACATATTAGTTTCAATCGGAACCCCTTATGATCCTTTGATAAAGCCTACCAACATGGGATAGAACTTAATCCCGCTAAACCAAAAAGTCACCCAAACCATAAGGGTTCACACATATGAGATCGAATATCAAGGTTATGAAAACCGAAATCAAACATCCCATAAACACATAGCAATAATATAAAGCATTCAAGCACCGGCTATGTAATCGAAAACTATCACAAGAAAAATTATAAACTAATAATTTTATTAATAAATAAGATAGTTTTATTCATAATATACTTTATTGAAATAGTTAAAAACTAATGTCTATTCTCTTTCTAATAACTAGTATAACACGCACGCGCGATGCGCCTGCCATTGCATTCTAAATAAAATCAAACTTTATATTCTTCTATTAAAAATATCCGTTTACACCAAAAAATTATTTGTATGCATTTTTTTACATGATAAAAACGTATTATGATATCTTGAATTTTTCTAAAACAGGTAAACTTCTTCATCCATCTTTATTTGGCTCTCCCAAGATTTTGTCACTGTTGTAGCTGATTAGCTTTTGATGTGGTTCCAATTCATGGTGAAATTATCCTTTCCTTTCATTTTTTTCATATCAAGAGATTATCCCGAATTCGAGCTTGCTTGTGCATTCTAGAACATCTACGGAGTTATGGTACTATACTATGCTGCCTTGATGTTTCAACCCTCATCCTCAAGCTTGCTCTGTGATTCTGGGGCCATGACTTTATTCCCTACCATTGCTACAAAGAGGCACAGACTCGATCAATGAAAAATCAGAAAAGAAAACTTCTATGTCACATCATAGAAATTGCCCAAGTATAGCAACTCCAAGAGACAACCTGTTGCAAGTGCCGTTCAGTTTCAAGACCTGCAATACACAACATTTGTTGATTATTTGTTTAAGCTTTTCTATCCATGTGAGTGGTCTACCCTGTTAGGTACTCTGGATACATTTTCCATCTTTCAAATGCATATATACAGGGTGATCTAAAAACTTTGACATCAAAAGCAAGATGTAGATGAAAATTTCTTTTATTGTGTACTTCTAACAAACTTTACAGACGTGATCTCATCTGTTTCAAATATATGAGATAAGCAGGTAGATGAAACTACATATCCGACTACGTACTTCAAACCCGTCTTTCTTATAGCGATTGAAAATTAATCATTTTCAAGATTTTGAGAAATACACAGAACTACTTTGGGATCTAAAATATTTGATATCAAAAGCAAGATGTAGCTGAAGTTCTCTTGTATCATGTACTTCTAAGAAACTGTACTCTGTACAAAAGTTATGTTTATAGTTCCCTAACTTTGGATTCGGAAACAATGCTTGAAACAGCAAAGCTAATGCATAAAAAAAAAATTAAAAGAAGAATAGTATTGCATTTGAAACAGTTATGAGATTATGGTACACCACAAAACATAATGGAATGTATTTTCAACACTGAGTATAAATTGTTCTCGAAGCCATACGTAATTTAGAAAAACAAATACTCCTTTTTTGACAGGTGAGTTCATTTAGTCCCCAGTCTAGCATAACAAACTATTCGGAAATAGTCATAAATCTACATAAGAAACTACCAAATTCCAAGAACCAAGTTGTTGCTATGAAAAAGTCTACTATTATGCATTCAACTACAATCTTTCACTGTACATGTCTTCTCTTAGTCCATCCCAAACTGACATTTGCTTTGTTATCATAAGTCAAAAATCAGTTTCAGAGAAAGAACTTCTGAGCAGCGATGGGCCATCATATTTTTACTTTATATCTATTCCACATGGATAGCTTGCATTCATTCACATGAGAGTTTTTAACAAACATCTAACCACAACTTTATCCTAAACAACACTCGCCAATTCCATTTAATTTTGGTTCATTAATCTTTAGAACACACAAAATCAATAAGAATACACTAATTAAGATCCTTAGATTTCCTACTCGTACCATGAATCAACTATTACTTTTACCTTAAATCATTTGTTAATTCCTCTCTCACATACACAATTTGATCAATCACATCACTCAATCAAGGGACACAATAAATTTGGATGCTGAAATTTATATGATTTAAAAATCGGTGACTGGAATTCCCAAATTTAAATGAATGAATTAGGTTTTAGTTTGGAATTTGACTAACCTGGATTTTGAATGTGATGCCAAGGTCTCACATGTTCCGCAACATAAGAAATGGACGACAATTACAACGGTTGCTGAAATTGGGAAAGCAAAATTATAAGTTTCGGTGATTGAAATCGTCAAAATTAGAGAATAATAAGATTAAAAAAAGACTAACCTGGATTGAAATCTTATGTTAAGCATCAGATTTCCGTATCTTTTGTTAAGTTTCATGGTGGAGGTGTTTCAGACGAATAGAGAAGAGCTGAGACAGTGAAAACGAAAGAGAAAACACAATCTGGTTTCCTCTGTACAGTCCATTTACAGTGGTACCCTTTGGTGGATAGTTATGATGTAGAAATCAGTGAGTGTAGTTACGTAACTAAGGGTGGCCACGGTTGAAAAAACCCTCTTTTATTTATATTAGTACTAGTAAGGCCACATGTGCGATGCACATGCTTGAATTGGATTCTTTTAACAACACCAAATTTGATAATAATGGAAAAAAAAAAATCTTAAAAAAAATAATTTAATATCCTTGTTTGCACTCGTTACATAGATAATTTAAAGAGCTTTCCAAATATATTAATTTTGCAAAAATCCGATGTGTATTTTTAAAGATATCTAAGTTTTAATTTTTTGATC
The DNA here is from genome assembly GCA_023531295.1 of Papaver armeniacum. Taxonomy (NCBI): domain Eukaryota; kingdom Viridiplantae; phylum Streptophyta; class Magnoliopsida; order Ranunculales; family Papaveraceae; genus Papaver; species Papaver armeniacum. The sequence goes on along the minus strand of JAJJWW010010057.1, from coordinate 699,707 downwards.
TATTTTTAAAACAATGGCATTCCTGTAAATATACAAATATTAACTAAAAACTTAGTTAATGGGGGTATTATTGTCATGTGAAAAGGCTTCACCAAAATAAGGCTTCACCAAACAATTACCTCTTTTCTTTATATTAGTATAAGATAAGATAAGATAAGATATAAGATATATAGTATAGTAAGATTATTGGGAGGAACATTCCTTGTGATCAAGTACTTTTCGATGCTCTTCTTCTATTTTCGATTCTTGGTTCCAAAACTCTGATTCAATCTTTAGAATTCCTTTAAGAGTTTCTGAATCTTTTCGAGCAGCAAAGTCCAGCTATTTCTAAAAACAGTCAAGTTGTTTACCAAGAGTTTCAAGATGAGCTAGAAGAGACTTGTTGTTAGAATTCGGTGAAATCCTTTCAAATGTTTTATTACTGGATTGACCTCCAATCATTTGACATATAATCTTTTTAGAGACAGCCGTAATGCTTCTCATGTCATCAAAATCATCTCCCGCGATGAATTCACAAATCTCTGTAATTGTACATGGAAAACCGAGATGCCTCTTTATTCATGAGGAGGAAATAGAATCTGAGATTTTGATCATTTGACTGACAATGATTCCACATATATCAATTTGAGAGTCTCCTTTTAACAGAAAATAAACAAATTCTGCAAAATCTTTGTCCCAAGCTGACTTATCTCTAGTGCTTGCAAATAGGGTTGCTAAAGCAAGTTTACCGAATACCCTTATGTGGAAGGGTATATCTTTTGTTGGTAATCTACCATTTTCCCACTCTGTTGATCTTCCAATGAGATGTGTTGAAATGGTACCGTTCTCAATTTCAACTCCAGTAATCAAGTGATTATTCCATATTGTACTCAATAGAATTAGAAATTGTCTTACGATCAACATAGTAGAGTCCTTGACCAACAAGAGTAACAAAGGTAAGATTTTTATAATCAACATTATGAATATTCGCATAAAAACTCTTACCATTTCAGGTGAATATTTTTTCAAAATCAAAAAGCTTTCCCCAGTTCCGATCTTGAACAAACTTCACATAATCCTTATTTTGGACATCTGGATCGAATTTATTTTCAGTGGTAAATTCCATTCCCTTGAGAGTTTCATATTTCCTAAAACATGAGCTGTCAACAAAACGAGTGAATTCATGCTTGTCATCAATACTATTAGGAAATCTGATCCTATCAATATCGTCCCATCTGACCCGATCATCAGAGGATGTGCCATTGGATTTCCTCTTCCTCATACTTGCGAAAATATGAAAAACCCTAGTTACGGTTTCGATCAATCTTCCCCAATATGTTTGTAAACATAGCAAGAGGTTAACTTTTATAGGAAGAATGGATATCAACAACCGGAAATAACTAGTTTTAGGAAATCCTACCAAAATCGGAAATCGTGGATTGTGGGGAGACAATTCCGATTTTATATCTAGGTATTTCTTTTGGAAAACCAGTTTTTCATGGACTAGATCTTTATTTCGGATTAATTCTATGTTTCTGTCCAAAAGTCTGTTTACTCTTTTATTACCAGAATTTGATAACATCACTTGAAATTCACTCAAGAATTTTCTAATAGAGTATGCAAAGATAAATTTGAACATACATATGATATTGATTAAAAATACCATTAGAATCAAAATCCTTGTAATATTTCAAAAGATCACTTGCTTCAGTAAAACAGTTGTGAGGTGTATGAAGCAATTCATTGTCAATAGAATTATTAACTGAAAACTCATTCCTTGTAGGATTACACATTTTCCAAAATCGCATCCTAGGTACGATACATTGACAGTCTTTGATCTGAAAAATGTACATATATATACTTTGGTAGTTCATCCAAAATATATTTAAGATTCCAGATTTTTCAAGAACACAATAGCCATGGTTCATATAATAATGAATTTTTTTGAGAGGAATCTTATGCATTTTCAAGATACATCCTGTCTCATATAGAATTGTATCATTGTCATAGTTAGTATCAAACACAATGATATACAACTCTATCGGATCCAAAGGATTATGTAAGTCACCCAAGACATACATAGACATAATTCCAATTCCTAACACATTTAGGAATAAGAGTATTACATACTTTATCCGTGTCTTCCATCACAAATTTTTGAAGTAGTCAAATCATGCCGTTACGTTAACTGAATCAACCATTGGATTCAATTTCTTATAGGTTGGATCGCACCAAACACAGATTGTTAGATCTTTTCGTGTTTTCCTGCTCTGATACCAATTGAAAAGACGAGGGTACCCAAATATACCTCAATCTAAAACTTTTCCACCTATAAGTCCTTTCTCCGAAAGTGATTGTTTATGGCCTGAGTCGAGACAATACAACTAATCGGTTCACACTTCGTGTGATCGTCTATGGATACGAGATCGAGACAATACGACAACAAGATAACTTGTGTGATTGACTATTGATACAAGATCGAGACAATATAACAACAAAGTATGTTTACTTGATAATAGGTTCGGACTTAACCAAACACAATAGGATTGCTATCAAGTAAATAGGAATTAACGTTTGTGTATTTTACTTCTAATTATAATAAAAACAATTATAATTGCGGAAATAGAAAAGTAAAAAACACAGCAAGATTTTGTTAACGAGGAAATCGCAAATGCAGAAAAAACCCCGGAACTTGTCCAGAATTGAATACTCTCATGATTAAGCCGCTATACAAAATCTAAACCAACTTCGTATAGTTGAGACCAAGCAACTAAACCTATAGTTCACCTAGTTCCTGTATCCCTGCGCCTCCAACTTGTAATAAGTCATGCACTTGGAATAATTCCTTTGGTTCGTATTCCAAACAGTAAAGGAACAACAAATCTATTCGGTAACAACTCTTTTCAAACAAGTGATATGAGTTTTACAAAAGGCTCTTCCGTTTATCCCAATAAACTCCTTTGTCAGGTCCTTAGATCTATCTTATCAACAACTACCAAAGTAATTGTCAAGACTATGCAATCAATACATTGAATCACAAAGAATTGTATTGATGCCGATTTACTCAACTAATCCATCAAATCTATCACAAAGATAAACCGATTATAGTTGGATCCCCAACCGATCAAGTTTTGTGCACACCAAAGATTATGAACTCAAATCAGAAATCTTCTTTGTCTTCAAATCTTCTTAGATCTTCAATAAACACCTGCACACATCTTGTGATCAATCACACACAGAACGGAGTATGTTAACAATGGATTATCACAAGACGTCTTTAGATCTACAAACAGTCTAAAGATCCCCGTCGAAACTTCGATCTAGTTTGAGTGAATCTTATATCAGAAGAGAAGATTCTCAAGCATAAACAAACTAGGTGCAATCAAAGTTCAACAACCGTTATTCAATCAAATCAATTGAAAACTAATAATAAACTGCAATTATCTAGTTTCCCACCAACGGTACTCGTAGAGCTTCCCAATCCCAAAGAAGTCTTTAAAACGAGCGGTCGTAAGAGATTTCGCCTAATTAGGGTACTTTCCTCTCCGAATAGACGGCTCCAACAGTAACAACACAATAAGGTAGTTTTGCTGGCTCTGAGGATTAGTTTTCTCGAAATGCAAACTTCAATATTTATAGATCAAGGAAGTTTGGACACCAAGGAATTTCCAAAACCGAAAATATTCTCAAGATATGCAATATATTTCCAAATTCGGTTTCCATAATTCTGGAAATGCTTTGTCCAAATATTGACCGAAATCTCAGTAGAAAATCTCCAATTAGTAAATGCACATTACCAATTTTTATTTTCTAAAGATATGCATTTTAATAGCTGGAAATTAAAAGCGTATAAAACTAAAAATCCTAATTAAAAGATTCTTAATTTATTTCGATCTGGGATTCTCCTTTAACTATTAAGGAATATATTTGAACAATAAAAGATAAGAGTTACTGCACATGTTCAAAGTATGTCGACATCTTTACTTTGTAAATCTTTTTTCATATTTACAATCTTGGAACCGATTTGCCACACTTCCAAACAAGTTTAGAATTGGTTCATCTGACTTCCAAGAACTATGTGATTGATTATCCTATCAAATCACCAATCATGGGTTTCACGGTTCTACCAAAATAAGTTTCGGTTCTACCTCCATGTGGGTACTAGGATCGGTCACACTAGCTTTCCAAAATTTGTTTGACTTGGTACTAGGATTGGTTACCACATATTTATGGTATTTAACATGTATTTGGTTGCACAAGTCATAGGATAGGTTCCCCAATGTCTAGAGTTGGTCATACCAATTACAACATATCGATCATACCATCTCAGGTGATTACTTAAGATCGGTTTCACTAATAAAAGTCATACCAATAGAAAAGTCAGGCCTTGTGAATAGTTTTACCAAGATACATAAACAAGTTATGAGCGGTTATACTAAACACACATATTGGTAATCCAAAAGATTTGCAATGAATAACAATACCAATAAGCCTAGCGATTTCCCTTTCGATTCACAAAGCAAGTTTATGAATTTTACTTCCTTTAAACGAATGTAAAACATTGTTTCCTTGGACGAAATCTTCACTCATACCCATACACATACACATAATTACAATAGCATTCATACGATTATGTCGATGTCTTATATACGAAGTTCAAAAGATAGACGTTATACTTCGTATTGTAATTCCTTAATACTATGTCTAACTAGAGTATAATCATTCACAGGTTCGCAGTTATGTTTTCAATATGCACGACTTGAAAGATACGTTAAGAATGAAACAGTTCAAGTCAAATATTACTAACCTCAAGAGGAAGGATGATGTCGTCGTTGTAGCTCCTTACTTCTTCATATTCTTCAAGTCTTCACGTAATACTTGTAAGTCTCATAACCTAATAACTTTCTAGTAAATCTATACGAAGTTGACTCTAGTAAATAATCAAGTGATTCTTTAAATGAGTTTTGGTTCACTAAAATATGACAACCAAACTTGACATACCAACGCTGGGTGGGTTCAACCGAGCTATGCTCTAACACTTCTTTTGTTCGAACTCTTGAAACCCCGTTCGTAAAAAGGGGTATCGACCCTCTTCTGTTTTTTGTTGCTCGCCCAGCTCCGTGCTTTCGCCTGCAGCAGCCAGCTCCTCTTCGTGACTGTCAGCAGCTCCATCGTGCCAATTGTCGGCGACAAGGTAAGTACATCTTGTTCTTTCTTTTTCTTTTTGCAAGTATGAACTTTAGTTGTACGTATAACTTTCACGGTTTTGAAATTTCATCAAATCCTGAGTGAACTCCATCGATCCTCTCCGAAATGTGTAATAAGGTCCCGTATCCAGAAAAATGAGTATCTGGCCTCTCCAGTGGATTTCAAAATTTTCCAAACTCCATTGTGCTCAATTGCAAGAGGCCTTGACTTTAAGTTGTTTGGTGTTTGTACTGCTGATTCGCAACTAAAATGTTCTTTAAACTCCTGAGCATTGACTGGAATGAAATTGGTTCATTCTGACTCTTTATCTCATAGGCTCGTTCTTTCCCTTCTGATTACGATGACGATATGCTTGGGATGCTTGTATGAGCAAAATCTTCCAGAGCCATTGGATGGGGTAGACCAGATGAGAAGCATTTCTTTTCCGACGTGTTGCTATCAAGTCTTCAAGGACTTCGTATCACGCGACACCCTTTGAACTATCTTCTGAATCTTGGATTGTTGTACGAAATGGGATGCGATTGAGCAGTCCCCGGTTACACTTCTGTTTAATTATTAGAGCTATATTTCTGAGTCGGCTTGGGAATACAATGCAATCTTGTAAGAAGTTTTAGATGCATGCTAGATCCGATGGCGTGGCCGGATATGTGAAAATATTTATGCGACATACTTTTGGAGTCTTTGATGCACGTGTACAGCTTCATGTTGAGGAATTAATGCGGCTCGTAAAGCTTTGACAGTGATGATGCTGATATCAAAAGTAACCTGGTCGAGGGACGTGAAGACATCCCGTGCTGGCAGTCCCCAAGTGTAATTATCCTGAGCCTATTTTCTCCTGAAAGATGTACTTCTATTGCATTTGCTAGTAAGGTGGTTGACAAATTGATGAAGGCGAAAATCTTTTGGATTTGTCATTTGTTGATCAATGAGTGGGAGTCGCATATGATAGATCTGTATTGTATCCAAACTTTTGGCAGCTCATGCACCCCTTCCATAGGAAATTGGAAATCTAGAAATACCGAATCTGACCTTGACGGCAATGTGGTTGTTGACGCGCAGCTTCATGCATGCCTTGGGTAGGAGGTGCTGAGTTCTGAGTAGGTGATGTGGCAGAGATGATGCGGTTGGTCTGTGTGGCTTGCTGAGGCGTGACTTTCCTCTTCGATTCTTCACTGACAACAACGCTTATGAATGGTTGAACCAAATTCTGCTTGTTGGTCAGGCGCCTTCCAGACAGGGAGGTGACGATATCTTTGCGCTACATCTTTGAAGAGTGGTGACCTTGTCACGGTTTCTTGGTTTATTGTCTCTTCTGAGTTGAAGAGGTCATTGACAGTGAAGGGATTCCGTGTCGAGCCTCGGTCCCCAAGTGTGGTTTACGTGGTTTTATCTTGTATGGTCGATGGGTTTACCATAATAACGATATTATCATCTTGCCTCCGTACCGGTGACTCTATTACTTCCTCCATGGGAAAATAAAATATGCATAAGTTCATATTACCTTTTCCTGTAGTTGTTGTTGCTATGGTGAAGCTCTAGCGGGTATCAACAAACGAGCAGCAACGGTTCTTGACAGCAGCTGTGATCAGGAGAGACTGCTTTTTCGTGGAAACAAAACAGGTTGGTTGGGGCTTGGTTGTCTTCGGTCACGATCATTGACAGGGAGGAATGATGGCTACGGATACGGCAGGGAGAGGCGTGGTGATGGTGGTCATGGGCTTTGGTAACCACGACCATGAATCTTGGATGAGCGAAGAGGCATAACTAGTAGTAGCTACGCCCACGAGCTTTATGCGAGCATAGGCGGTGATGCTAGCCACGACCACGAACATTAAAAAGGCTTTGATCGGCCGTTATGGCCTAAAGGATGAGTTTCTTCCTTTCATATAACTCACATACATGGGTTTATTTCTCCTTCTATTATTTCCCCTATTTTATTTTCGGTGAAGCAGCTCCTCCCTGATTCCCTGCGTGCGGAAGCTCGCTTATTGTCGCTTGCCTGATACAACACGGTTGAGGGCTGCAAATATGTCTTGACGCTGCTGATGGTTATTTTCAATGATGTTGTAGTAATAAAAGGGTTGTCGTTCACTCGGACTTGACGAGATTGATTTTATCTCACATAAATGCTCCATCATGGATTCAAGTGGTTTGAGTTTTCAAAATAAAAAAACACTAACTCTATTCTTTGCCAAAGAGTCCCATAAAACATTATCTAAATCAAGCATGACGCATCAAAAGTAATTTAAACTAAGCATCGACATCGGACAAAATAACAAATAATGGGAAATCATTAAAAATCGGGGGATTAATTTAATTTACTCATGATGAACTCCTTCAGTCGCCCCGAGAGATGGGGTTTAGCTCAAGTTCTCAATTTTATCCACCTTCTCCTTGAAAATGCGCGGTTCTATTTGTTGTAGTCATCTTGATTTAAGTGATTGACCCAACCTATGGTAACGACAATATTTGGGATCCATCATTTCCTTTTCCAAACAAAAATCGCCCGGTGAATGTGAATATTTTCCCGCCAAAACCAAATTTGAAATGGACGCCCCGATCAAAGACATGGAGGCCTTTAGCTTGATAAATTGCGTCATCTTGAATCCATGCTCCAAAAACACCTTAAAAACCAAAATTAGGAGTTTGATTACCTCTTCAATCGGAAACTCCATCATGGTAAGTTTAGGGGGAGCCTATCTCTGATGGGAAGAGGGATCTTTTTGATGTTGAAGTTGTGCGGCGTTGTAGTTAGTCGCGGTAACGACAATATTTGGGATCCACCATTTCCTTTTCAGTTGGTGGACGTCTGAGAGGAGGTAGCTTGATAGCGTCATCTTGAATCCATGCTTCTTGGAGTTTGATTACCTCTTCAATCGGAAACGGTTTTAGGTGCCTTGTTGTTGTGCGGGCGTCTTACACTTGGGTTATTGTTTGGTGCCACACACTTGGGTTATTTTTCTGCAGCTGGAGATTTTCTTTTTCCTCCTTCACTCACCGCGCTTACAGAGGGTTGAGTGTTGTATTGTTTGTTGATGAGACGTATGTTCCCTCGAGTCTCTCGTGCATCTTCATTTATAGCAGGCCTGGTCCTTTATAGCAAGGTTGGTGCTGTTGTGGCCGACCGCTTGGCAACTTCATGAAGTTCAGAGAATGTCTGGAAACGCAGGTTCTGGATAGTAGAGCGCGATAAACGGGTACCATGCTGTTAATGCACAACTCCACCAATTGATGTTCGGTCACATTTGGATCATGAAAATCTAGCGCTTGAATTCTGAATCTCTTGACATAATCATTTGGATGTTCATTGTCTCGCTGAAACATTATCTCCAAGTCTGATAAAGTGATTTGCTCAGACACTAAGAAATATTTCTTGTAGAAAGAAGTAACCATCTCACACCAATTGGCTATGCTGTTTGGTGCAATGCTGTTGTACCGGGTATAAGCTCTTCTAGTGAGTGCTTTTGAGAATTCTTTCAGGCGGAGGACGTGGTTGTACATGCTCCCCTAGTGATTCCAAAAAACGAGAGATGTGTTCACGAGTGTTACCAGTACCGTCATAAAGGGAGAACTGGGGAGAGGAATATCCTCTTGGAAGAGGAATTCTTTGCACATCGGGAGGATAAGGAGGCTGGTGCTGATGAATGGTAGCTGGATTCTCCCTGCCACGATTTTGGAGAAGTCGTTCCAGGTCCTCACGTGTGATAAACTGGATTGTTGGTTCCTTTCCGATGGCCATTCAGGAGGTACTTGAGCTTCTTCATCCATAAAGACACGCCCTGTTGAAGTACTTGCACCAGGAGTCATGAAAGTGTTCCTTGTCTGCTCCATTTGGGGTTGGCGCAGTTCTGGTGGTAATCTTTCTATTAACGTCTTGAGAAAAGTGAGTACCTCCTTCTGAGTTGTAGCCATGTCCGTCTGGGATTTGGAAATAACTTCTTGTCTCTCTATTAAATCAACAATGGTAATGGGAGGTTGGTTTCCTCTAGCTCCTCCGGTCTCCTGACCTAACGAAGTGGTAGCAGTTCTGGTGACGATTGGGGGCGTCACACTCAAAGAAATATTTAGAGTAGCAGCGGCTCTGGCTCTGGTGATAGGAGGTGTCACGCTAGAGGGGATGCTACCGGTGCTAGAGTGTATAACACCATGAGATGTGTTGACTGTGCTGGCAGGCGGTACATTGGTGTCAACAACAGGGATAGTGGCGCCAGGAGTATTATCAGGGCCAGCAGCATCAGGATTGGTAACTGACCCAGACCTAAGATCCACCATCTTGAAATTGAGAAAATTGAAATGAAATTGAAAATTGTTCTTACAACCGAGAGATTAATCTCCCACTGTGGTCACCAGTTGTTTTGGGGTAAAAACTGATTCTGCCTAAAATGGTAAATTTGGGTGTGTCGCCGAGAAACAAATCTAAACCCAAAACAAATGCACTGCACGGGAGTACTTTAGATTCGAGAGATCAATCTGTAAAATTCTGGCTTAAACCAAGAAATGGTCGTTCTAGTCTTGCTTCGATCACAAAGTGAAGGAGAATGGTTGATCTTAGGGAGGGAAGCGAAGAAGGTGTTGAGATCAAAATGGTTAACTATGAAGGTTTGGTTGTTTTATGACGAATGCAAGCTATGAGTTCTTTGGTGTTTTCCTGGATACTTGTGTTGATAACCGTTGTTGGTTGAAATAGGTGGAAAACCTATTTATATAAGTCATAGTTGAACGCACACTGATCTCATAGGAAGTGGGATTAGTTGATTGATGGGGAAGTGGGATCATGTGAAAATGTTGAAAACCACGTCTTTCAATGAGGGAAGTCGGGTTGGTGTACACCCACTACTTCTCTGCTGCCACTAACTGTCCGCCTTTCCTGACACTTTTTTATAATGGGCGTGTTGCACACCGCATATTGTAAACCGCCAGACCAATACCCTGATGAACATCCCCCAGTTTGTGACATGATGTCTCGAGTATTTTCGTGGAAAATATGTAGCAAGTTGCTGAGTGGGTCTTGCTTGCAAGACCTAGCTATTTGACCAATCACGCGCAAGCTTGGCGGCGGGCGGTATATGTTAGGAATCAAGTCATGAAACTTGCCGTTAGAAATAGCATGTAATACTTTTTAGGTCAAATAATTAGATTATTTGTGAAATCGATATTTATAAAACATTGTTTGTAATCGATGCATATAATGCATCGCTTTTAAGCAAGCGGCTTAAAATAATCGATGCTCATGAAGCATTGTTGTGTAAGGCTTGTTTAAGTTAGTCGCGGAGCCTAATGTCTTAAAAGGAACACGACCGGCCATTTTCGAGAAGCTGCTGGGACCCATTTATGCGCACCAAAGGTAGGCCGATCGGTGTGCGTGTGGATAGTAATTAGGCTCACCATGGTATGAGCCATAAACTTCAAAAGATTGATGTTCCAACCACTATTCACACTATGGTCAAAGTATTAATGTCCATTTCGAAACTCAAACGGATATTCATTATACTGGCTATTGTAATACCAGTTCGACATTCTTTTTGTGCACGTGCAAATGCAAGGTTGACTAAAATAGGTAAGCTCATGTTACCTTTAGCAAAATATACCTGCAGTCAAAGACTAGTCAAAGGTACAAGGCTAACGCTTGTGGTGTTTCGGATGATAACGCCCAAAGGGTTCACCGTACTAAACCACGGGTTTTCCTAATAATCGGTGTCTGACGATGCAATTGGTGTGTGCACGTATTTTATCACAAAAGAAAACCCACTGACAGGGGATTCGTGGGTGGATAAAGTCTTACCTCCCGTACCAGACAGGCGATGAATCGGTTGTAGTCGACTCAGGCCACCGACTCCTATGTCAGTGTACAAACCTGAGGGGCCGAGACAGTATCGTAATTGTCGTCCTTCCCTGCAGCAGTGTATATTTAATTTTAACCCTTCTTTAGGGTTTAAAAAAAATAATAATGTCCAAAAGAATGTCCCAAAAATAAAGTCCAAAAAGTGTCCAAAAATAAAAAGAAAAATTATAACAATAAAATCCTATTTAAGTCTCTAAATATAAAATAAAATAAAATAATTATATACAAAATCTTCTTATTCACTCCTTTTGGATTCCTCTTTTCCTTCCTTCTTTGGCTTCGCTTTTTTTTCCAGCACTTTCTCTCTTTTTCTTTAGCTCATTTCCAAATCTAAAAGCAAACAAGAAATACCAAAACGATTAAAAAAGAACAAAAAAAAATAATAATAATAAAAATAAACCTAAAAAATAAAGTAAACCTAAAACAAATCTAAATACAAGTCCACGTCGGCTACACCAAAAATTAATGTAATTTTAGATAGTGGTAAATAAGGTTGTCGTTCACTCGGACTTGATGAGATTGATTTCAGATTTAATAAACGAAAATAGTAAAAATAAAGACAATATATATACAAAAGTTGACAAGATGAAGAGATGATCGGGACACAGGATTCCACCAGACTTCAATTTCATGCAGTTCAAATACCAATTCTAAACAATAATAGCTCATAATATAAAGTTTCATTGACTCTAATTCATTGTCTAAAGTAGATTTCGAAAGTAATGGTTGTAAATCTAAAGTATGGGATATCAAAACATTTAAGCAAGCATAACCCATCAATTGAAATGACAACTATTCAATGATAATCATAATTAAGTTAAATAACTGTGTAATTAGTTATAAAAAGAATTAATATAATTACCGCATTCGTGAAATTTGGCTTCCTCCGTTATCCCGGTGATGGGGTTTAACTCCTCATATTGTAGACACTCTCAAAAGAATTTTTTTATTGGTCAAAAAGTGCTTACAATGGTGAAAATATGGAAAATAATAAAAGCAGCAAATTTGCAACGGTGTTTGGGCGTTACAAACTCGTTGTTAACAAAGCAGGTGTTGCGAAATGAAGATATGCGTTACTAATGAACTGTTATAGAACTTGAAATATACGACACTAGACAACGACTGTTCTTGACAGCATAATGTTCTTCATGTTCATCTTTTCTGCAGCAGCAGAAACCTCTCCCTACAACTCGTGATTACTCACTTTGTTGCTCTCTCTTCGAACCCCTATCTCTCCATAACCCTTCTATGATTCCTCTACAACCTTTATATTGTGACAGCACCTTGCGAATCTTCATCATAACTTCAAAATATCTCGGAATACTTTTCTTTCTTTTCCCGGGAATTATTTTCTTGTTTTATCTTCTCCACGCGTCTGTTGTATGCAGAATCACTCCTACACGCTTCAACTGGTTGTTAACATGTCTCAGATGACGTTTAACTTGCATCATCCACACTCTAATCTTCCCAAAATAAACCCGAGAATACTCAATCTTCTGTTTTTATGAAATCTTCTCACATGCGTCTTCTGAGATGGCTAAGCTTTCAAATATCTTATAAGATTGAATCGAATCAGACATAAAATTCTGTCCAACTCCCCACGCAACTGACAAATATAACTCAAGCCAAAACCCGAGAAACTTCTTTTACCCTGTTTTGCCAAGAGCCGATTATCCAGCCCAGCTTTGTCGAATCCAACAACTCAAGCAACCCTGTTTTGCTCAAACAGATCCATCCCATAAGAAATCCGCAATTGAATCTCTTTAAAACTCTTCAAACATTCGATCCGTAATCTGCATGTGAACTGTGCAAATAACTGTGGGATGCCCCTTATCAACTGGGTGCCTCTTATCCAAAATGGGGATCCGAATAGCAAGTGTCCTCCGAGTGCCTTTATCAACTTTTCGAGCCAATTTTGCCGCAAAAGCTTATTTCTCCAAAACACCTACAAAACCATAAAATAATCAAATAAGTACAAAATCTAGAACTAACAATGCACATAATTGAGATCAAAATACCCCCAAACTTATTATTTGCTAGTCCTCGAGCAAATCTAATCTTGAAAATAAAATCCTAACTCACTGTCGCAGGCATCGCGATTGCACTTAGCATGTGCAGCAAGCCTTTAAACCCCTAGGTGGCCCTATTGGCCGAGTTATAGTCTCGAGAGGGTTTACAAGAGGTGTACCCACAAAACCTTTACTCCAGACCCTAGCTATCTACGCAGAACCTTGGAATAGCACTAAAGAACCTCCTTGGTTGGCATACTCTCATTGAATACAGAAGCAAGTACCCTGATGCGAAATTCCAATTGCTGTACACGAGTTTGCACTCAAGCATACTAAAATTCATATATAAGTGACAGAGCTCTACTCAGATAGTCGCACTATGGACATCAATATCCGGAATCAAACAAATCACATGAATAGATTAAGAAAATAGAAATAGAAATAGATGGTTGTGAATGGACGTCAATGCCAAGATGAATCTTATGACCTAATGGATTGAGATACTGGTCTCGACTAATATCAACATAGCTGGCATATACGAACCAGTGGTCGATAATCTTAATTCTAGATCAACTCGTCTGGCATATTCAAGGGAACCAGTGGTCGATTTTATTGAATTTATTCCGGTTGGTCTGATGGTATGGTCTCAATTTTCTTTTATTTTCTTTTCTTTTCAACTTTTTTTTTTTTAAAATAGTAACTCAATCACCCTATTTCAACCCAGCAGACATCAACATAAAATTTGTGCAAAAAATAAAAACAGAAGTAATAAGATGATTCTCAGATACGGTGAAACTATCATGTTATTTCTAACACCCGAGCTTTGTGCTTTTATGAATAGACTCTTTAGATGTTTCCATCTACTCAGATTGGTTCCTCAACTCCTATAACCAAGATGCTTCCATGCACTTAGATTGGTTAGTGCCATCCTTAATAAGCATAAATTTCTAGGCTCTGGAGTTTATAATGCAACTAAAAAGTTTCTCCCATACCCCCAAACTTAAATCTAACATTGTCCTCAATGTTCTAAAGATAAAATTAAAAGCATGAACAAGGAGAAATTGTTACCATTTGAAGCAAAAGAGTTAAGGAAAGATATTACCGTGTTGCATGAGAATGGGTTACCTCCAAAGAAAAGTCTTCAGCCAGACTAAGAAAGGATTAGTCACCTCATAAAATCATAAAGTAATAGCCGGAATTTCTGTGGGTCATCAAAACCAAATAGAGCTATCACAAATAAAAGGAATCTGCAACCTGCCAAGAGAATAAACAAATAAAGCACACCCTTGTCTAGTTTCCTGTTTAAGACAACTATATCTAACTGTGGTTCAGGTTCGGTAACTATAACTGGGTCCAAATAAAATATTTTCATGGGTTGCATTTCGTAGCTAAGATCCGATTCAGGTATTAGAGTCTGGAAAAACTCAAGTAAAAACTTAGAACCACATAATAATAACCTAAATAATTGCGGATCCTTAAAGTCAATCAGGTTTGACTCACACAATTACCACGATGAAAGTGGTGGTCAATTTTAGGCAAATGTATCGATTCTAATCTCCTAAAGTACTTAGGTTTAGTCTCAAAACTAAATAATTGACACATCTGAAACTTATACGTTCCCACAATTGGTAGAAAAATATTTGGTGGGAAAACAAAGTCAATCTGGGTATCATAGCCTGGATAAACCACATCAACCAGAGGATGGGTTTCTAACAACTGAACTTCTTCCTGGACATTATCAGGTTCTGGAGAGCTAATATGAAAGTAATCTGACACAATGGTTGAGGCACATATATCAAGTCCCAAGTGAGGGATCTCTACAAGAGTTAAAGGTGAAGTACATGGAGAATGCTAATCACCCCCAAACTTAGAGTTTTGGGTGTCTCTAGATAGACTATCTACAATTTCCCTAATTTCCAGATCATCGAAATCCTGAAAATGGTCAATTGCTCCTTCTAAGTTATAAACGGAAGGTGCATCCTCACTCATAATATTTGAAAGCTCTATGAGTTCATCTTCTTTGTCTAAGACTAATGTTTCTAAATCGTTGGCATGTAAAACAATAGTCTCAGTATAAACTCGTTCCTCTAAACCATTATCGGCTTCGTAATCAAAAGGAAATACTACATCATCTAAAACGGTGGTATCTCTAGTCAAATCCTCGTCCTTTTGAATAGGTGAATAATTATTAAAATTATTTGGATTTGAACTAGAAATAATATTATCATTGTAAAGCTCAATTGGAGTAACAAATTCCTGATCACTATGCATATATGTTTCCGATTCTTCATCAACACTATCCTCATCATAATCATCATTATAATAACATGAAAATGGTCGAACCTCATCTAAAAAAGTAGTGTTACCAATTATAACCTCGTCATCTTGATTATGCAAATAACTATCCTCATTTTCAAGGGTACTATTGGAAACACCATATTGGAAATTAAGATTATTTCGAGCAGTTCTGTTCTGGGCCTCTAACAAAAGTCGACTCACATGACTTCCTTATGGTATCATGTATAGAAGGTTCACTCATGGGTGCATTTTGTTTATTCATTTCTAACACAAACCTATTTTTATTCTCAGTTAATTGTTTGAGAGGCTCTTCTATAGGGAGAACAGGTTCAGAAGGATCATAATAGGGACTAGTTTTCAACATTTTCATTATATTGTCCAAAGACGAGGAACTAGTACTATGATATTCCTTATTTTCTTGCTCGTATGACCGGTGCGCCCGTGGATAGTAATTAGGCTCACCATGGTATGAGCCATAACCTTCAAAAGGTTGATGTTCTCAACCACTATTCACACTATGGTCAAAGTAGTAATGTCCATTTCGAAACTCAGACGGATATTCATTGTACTGGCTATTATAATACCAGTTCGGCATTCTTTTGTGCACGTGAAAATGCGAGGTTGACTAAAATAGGTAAGCTCAGGTTACCTTTAGAAAAATATACCTACAGTCAAAGACTAGTCAAAGGTACAAGGCTAAGGCTTGTGGTGTTTCGGATGATAACGCCCAAAGGGTTCACTGTACTAAACCACGGGTTTTCCTAATAATCGGTGTCTGATGATGCAATTGGTGTGTGCACGTGTTGTATCACAAAAGAAAACCCACTGACAGGGGATTCGTGGGTGGATAGAGTCTTACCTCCAGTACCAGACAACCGATGAATCGGTTGTAGTCGACTCAGGCCACCGACTCCTATGTCAATGTACGAACCTGAGGGGCCGAGACAGTATCGTAACTGTCGTCCTTCCCTGCAGCATTTTATATTTAATTTTAACCCTTCTTTAGGGTTTAAAAAAAATAATAATATCCAAAAGAATGTCCCAAAAATAAAGTCCAAAAGTGTCCAAAAATAAAAAGAAAAATTATAACAATAAAATCCTATTTACAGTCTCTAAATATAAAATAAAATAAAATAATTATATACAAAATCTTCTTATTCACTCCTTTTGGATTCCTCTTTTCCTTCCTTCTTTGGCTTCGCTTTTGTTTTCTGCACTTTCTCTCTTTTTCTTTAGCTCAGTTCCAAATCTGAAAGCAAACAAGAAATACCAAAACGCGTAAAAAAGAACAAAAAAAATAATAAAAATAAACCTAAAAAATAAAGTAAACCTAAAACAAATTTAAATACAAGTCCACGTCGGCGACGCCAAAAATTAATGTAATTTTAGATAGTGGTAAATAAGGTTGTCGTTCACTCGGACTTGATGAGATTGATTTCAGATTTAATAAACGAAAATAATAAAAATAAAGAAAATATATATACAAAAGTTGACAAGATGAAGAGATGATCGGACTCAGGATTCCACCAGACTTCAATTTCATGCAGTTCAAATACCAATTCTAAACAATAATAACTCATAATATAAAGTTTCATTGACTCTAATTCATTGCCTAAAGTAGATTTCGAAAGTAATGGTTGTAAATCTAAAGTATGGGATATCAAAACATTTAAGCAAGCATAACCCATCAATTGAAATGACAACTATTCAATGATAATCATAATTAAATTAAATAATTGTGCAATTAGTCATGAAAAGAATTAATATAATTACCGCATTCGTGAAATTTGGCTTCCTCCATTATCCCGGTGATGGGGTTTAACTCCTCATATTGTAGACACTCTCAAAAGAATTTTTTTATTGCTCAAAAAGTGCTTACAATGGTGAAAATGGAGAAAATAATAAAAGCAGCGAATTTGCAACGGTGGACAAACTCGTTGTTAACAAAGCAGGTGTTGCGAAATGAAGATATGCGTTACTAATGAACTGTTACAGAACTTGAAATATATGACACTAGACAACGACTGTTCTTGACAGCATAATGTTCTTCATGTTCATCTTTTCTGCAGCAGCGGAAACTTCTCCCTGCAACTCGTGATTACTCACTCTGTTGCTCTCTCTTCGAACCCCTATCTCTCCATAACCCTTCTATGATTCCTCTACAACCTTTATATAGTGACAACACCTTGCGAATCTTCATCATAACTTCAAAATATCTCGGAATACTTTTCTTTCTTTTCCCGGGAATTATTTTCTTATTTTATCTTCTCCACGCGTATGTTGTATGCAGAATCACTCCTACACGCTTCAACTGGTTGTTAACATGTCTCAGATGATGTTTAACTTGCAGCATCCACACTCTAATCTTCCCAAAATAAACCCGAGAATACTCAATCTTCTATTTTTATGAAATCTTCTCACACGTGTCTTCTGAGCTGGCTAAGCTTTCAAATATCTTACAAGATCGAATCGAATTAGACATAAAATTCTGTCCAACTCCCCACGCAACTGCCAAATATAACTCAAGCCAAAACCCGAGAAACTTCTTTTATCCTGTTTTGCCAAGAGCCGATTATCCAGCCCAGCTTTGTCGAATCCAACAACTCAAGCAACCCTGTTTTGCTCAAACAGATCCAGTCCATAAGAAATCCGCAATTGAATCTCTTTAAAACTCTTCAAACAATCGATCCGTAATCTGCATATGAACTGTGCACTTTTTCCTGCCTTTTTCTGCATTGAATAAGAAAAGATGACCTCCCCTTATCTGTGACTGGTCTCCCTTTAGCAATTGAGGTGGAAATAGTAATTTTTGGGTGCAAATAACTGTGGGATGCCCCTTATCAACTGGGTGCCTCTTATCCAAAATGGGTATCCAAATAGCAAGTGTCCTCCGAGTGCCTTTATCAACTTTTCGAGCCAATTTCGCCGCAAAAGCTTATTTCTCCAAAACACCTACAAAACCATAAAATAATCAAATAAGTACGAAATCGTGAACTAACAATGCACATAATTTAGATCAAAATAGACACATAAAATGTGTCTATCAGCAAGCGGCTTAAAATAATCGATGCTCATGAAGCATCGTTGTGTAAGGCTTGTTTAAGTTAGTCGCGGAGCCTAATGTCTTAAAAGGAGCACGATCGGCCATTTTCGAGAAGCTGCTGGGAGCCATTTATGCGCGCCAAAGGTAGGCCAAACGGTCCTTATAGGAGAGTGACGGTTGGCGACCACGGCGACATCTTATTGGTCGCCTAAGATTTGATCTAGGCCGGTCATTTCGGCTAGTGAAGTTGGGAGGCCGAGATTATTTGCGGCATTTAATGGCTGCTGCTGAATTTATTAAAATTCCTATTGGCAGCACAACTAGCCATTTTTGGGTGATCGTTTAGGAGCCATATAGGCAGGTCGCGGCTTGGCAGATTGTTCCTTATGGAAGAGGGGTGGCCGGTGATCACGGTGACATCTCATTGGTCCCCTAAAGTTAGATCTAGGTCGGTTGATTCGGCTAGCGAAGTTGGACGGTCGAGATGATTTGCGGCAGTTACATACTGCCATTAATTCAATTTAGGGTTTAATAGCCATGTGGCCAACCTACTTTGGGGCTAACGGTTTTTTAGTGTTAGCCGCGTGTTGGGAGCTATTCGATCGACCAGCACAATAGCTGGGCCGCTGGTGAGCGTATCCGCACCTTGTCCATTGATTGAGATTGAATCTAGGTCGGTCAATTCGGCTGGCGAAGTTGGGCGGCCAAGATCGTTTTACGGCAGCAATATACTGCTGCTAGCATAAATTAGGGTTTTGTAACTCACGCGGCCAACCCACTTTGGGTAATCGTTTGGTGGCTCCGCTTGCGAGTGGGAAGGATTCTGATTGGCCTAAGCATTAGTGGGCCCACCGGTTTTCCTGATGGTGCTTGTCCGACCATGTTAGGAGGTGGATAGAATTGATAAATCGACCGGCCAAAACGTACAGCCGTGATCGTTTTAAGACTGACATGGGCAGCCTATATTAGATTCCTTAAGGAATTAGGTGCGTCGACCAACTAACTTCCAACTTTATTTAAAAGTGCGTGTGGCGCTTTTGGAATGATATGATTGGTCGGTAGGGAAAGAGGGGCCAGCAAGCATTAACATTGGGGGAAAAACAGGCCAGCCACGGGCAGTGGCTGCTAGGGCAAACCGGCCAGCCTAGTGGTGTGGCCGCGTTTCCTTTTGTTGTTGCTTTTATTTGCCGCATTTTCTCTTTTACTTCTTGTTTTCTACTTTTGGTAGGATTTTGCTCCTACTAGTCCATGGCGGATCAATTTCCTAGCTTACCTAGGTTTGGTCTCGACCAATAGGGTTCGAGATATTGCGCATGCCGCAAAAAAGACCTAATTTTTGTAAATTAGTAAAATTAGGTTTAGAAAGATTGAATTTTGTGGGCTGGCACAAAATCAATCAATTTCTGGTGAATTTTGTGCGTTCATACAAAATCACTAATTATATTTATGAGGGCAACATAACTTTGCGTGCCTCTAATTGAGTACTTCTATGCGTACCTCAATCCTGACATTTTGGGAAATTCATGCTACTCAGTTGCGAGCGAACACTAATTGTCATGTCATGTCAACATCAAGAGTTCGGATGGGGAACATAGCATAAAATAAATACTCGGCAGGCTCCGGCATTAATGAGTAATGCAGCTAGGAGCTTAAATACTCATTAGGCTCTATACTAGTGAACAATTCATCTAGGAGATTGAGTTTCAATATAATATGAAGAGAGACATAGGCACTCATCATATTTTGATATATTCTTCAAATTCCTTGCGGAATATAAACATTTCAGGGTCTACTACTTCTGATGCCGAGTCAGGTAGACAAATTTTTACAATTTTCACCCTATGCTAAAAACCACCATCAACACCTCTAAAAGAAAAGAAGAAAACATTTTCATCGTTGTCCAAATTCATTTTCACGTTTTCGTGTGGATATCCGAATTGGTTAAACTTAGCCTCAGCCTTGCCATCTTGTACTCGTAAAGTGTTTTACTGTTCTTGGTGATGAAGTATACCAAGTTGTTGAAACACACTTTTGTTTATTGTTGGGTTGTCTCTGAAATAAGTGTATGATTCGCCAAATGTTTGTATCAATTATATGCGTTTATTTGTTAGAATATTGAAATTTGAATTGTGCTCCCTCCGTCCCTAATATATAGGCATAGAAGGTGAAATCCTCTCAATTTATAAATTGTTTGGTTTTCATAAATTTGCATGCTTTTTAATGTTTTAACGTTTGTATTATTTTCATTACAATTTTTCATCTCCCTTATAAAGCATAGTTTGGACAACTTAGGCAAGTTAAAGAGCGGTCAGGATTCATTCTTGGGAAAGCTAAATTTGTGGTTGTAAGATGATCAGTTTAATTAACTTTCAATAATAAATGTTCGATTAATATTTCATAATAAATGTTTGTTTAATTAATCAAATAAATACACTTTCATTAATACATTACATAATAAATTTAGTTTATACTAAATCAGTTGACACTAATGGTGGTTGTGATGGTGGGCGGGGATGGTGGATCAGCGGTGGGTGTTGGTGAGAATGGTGGAGTGATGACGTTAATGGTGGTGGTGGTGGAAGAAGTAGTGGTAGTGGGATGAAAAAGGTATCCTAAGGTAGATAAATTAATTAGTTACCCTTGGTTTATTATTTTTATTTGATACAGTATTAGTTTTTAAATTTGTTTTTATTTAATTTTTTTATATTAAAATAAATATTATATGCCAGATTTTTATCGGGTCGGGACAGGAAAAACGATGAACGGTTGAGGACTATAAATAAACCAAGCTCCGAATCTCATATACCAAACCAGGACGCTCTGGATTCATTCTTGGGAAAGCTAAATCTACGGCCGGAAAATGATTAGTTTACTTAACTTTCAATAAAAAATGTTTTATTGATATTTCATAATAATTTTTTTTAACAAATCAAATAAATATATTTCATTAATACTGTACATAATAAACTTATTTTATATTAAATCAATTGACATTAATGGTGGTAGTGGTGGTATGAGGGGGTGGTAGATCAGCGGTGGGGATAATGGTGGTGGGTGTTGGTGAGAATGGTATAGTGATGACGTTAATGGTGGTGGTGGTGGTGGCAGAAGTAGTGGTAGTGGGATGAGAAATGTGTCCTAAGATAGATAAATTATATAATTACCCTTGGTTTATTTTTTTATTTGATATTAGTTTTTAAATTTGTTTTCTTTTTCATTCCTTTTATTTTTTTAAATTTATAATAAATATTATAGGCCAGATTTTTGTCGGGTCGGGATGGGAAAGAAGATGAAGAATTGAGGACTATAAAGTAACAAAGCTCATTCTGAAAGTTAGATACCAAACCAAGATAAATAGCCATTATAATTGAAAAAATTACCATACCAAAAAAAACTGTAAAATTATTATTTTAACGTATTAATCTAAATTTTGCATTTGTGACAAGTTAGGAAAGATAAAGAGCGGCTGAGATTTATTTAGGAAAAAGATAAATCAATGGTTGTGGTTGTTTACATCATTATTGTATCATTAACTTCAAATAATAAATATTTTACTAATCTCTCATTATAAATGTCTTAATAATATATTTTCATTAAATAAATAATAAATTTATTAATAATCATTACAGATGATTGGGGTGGTCTTTGTGAGTGGTAGTGCATGGTCTTTGTGTTACTTTATCAACAAAAGGTATGTGGAGACTTGAACTCATCTATCACTCAGAAGTCTATTCTATTATATCTCCTATTGAGACAAAGTCGTATAGCTATATGGACTTCGTTATTATACACATTTGATATTTCGAGCTGAGTTTAACTCGCTTATATCTTTCTCGAAATATATGTTGGAAAGCTTTTTGCTTTAACCACGTTCATCATTAATCTTGACGAAAGTCAAAAGATGATCATGTGAAAATCACCTGGTAACATCTTACATGATTTGTGTGAGACAGTCATTTGATGTAGACTCAGAAAGTTTCATATTGATCATTCGATCACTTGAAAATTGCTTATAAGCTAATAGTTTGAGTGAGACAGCTATTGTCGTCTTCTAAGAATGTTTCAATGATTGAAATGGGAGTTAAGAGATAAAACCCATGTATGGATACATTACGGTTTGTGTACTAAGTGTACAAACTGTTTTGATGGAATTTAGGACCGGAAGTTAAGTTTGCATACCCGTTCGCAAACTTATTCAACTGTTTAAGTCAGGGTACTTAAGTTTGCATACCCGTTCGCAAACTGATTTAATTGTTGAAGTCCGCGAACCAAGTTTGCGTACCCGTTTGCAAACGGTTTCAACTGAGTTCGGTCCGGAGCTAAAGTTTGCGTACCCGTTTGAAAACTTTAGGCTTGTGACCAATGTCCGGAACTTAAGTTTGCGTACCCGTTTGCAAACTTAAGTGGTTCAAGTTCTAAAATCGGTTATGTATGTGTTAGAGCATAGCTCGGTTGAACCCACCAAGCGTTGGTATGTCAAGTTTGGTTGTCATATTTTAGTGAACCAAAACTCATTTAAAGAGTCGCTTGATTATTTACTAGAGTCAACTTCGTATAGGTTAGCTTGAAAGTATTAGGATATGAGACATTACAAGTATTACGTGAAGACTTGAAGAATGTGAAGAAGTAAGGAGCTACAACGACTACATCATCCTTTCACTTGAGGTTAGTAATATTTGACTTGAACTGTTTCATTCCCTAACGTATCTTTCAAGTCGTGCATATTGAAAACATAATTGCGAAGCTGTGAATGATTATACTCTAGTTAGACATAGTATTAAGGAATTACAATACGAAGTATAATGTCTATCTTTTGAACTTCGTATATAAGACATCGACATAATCGTATGAATGCTATTGTGATTATGTATGGGTATGGGTGAAGATTTCGTCCTAGGAAACAATGTTTTACATTCGTTTAAAGGAAGTACAATTCATAAACTTGTTTTACGAATCAAAAGGGAAATCGCTAGGCTTATTGGTATTGTTATTCATTGCAAATCTTTGGATTACCAATATGTGTGTTTAGTATAACCGCTCATAACTTGTTTATGTATCTTGGTAAAACTATTCACAAGGCCCGACTTTTGTATTGGTATGACTTTTATTAGTGAAACCGATCTTAAGTGATCACCTGAGATGGTATGATTGATTTGTTGTAATTGGTATGACCAACTCTAGACATTGGGGAACCGATCCTAGTAAGAGGTGCAACCGATCACAAGCAAAGGGGAATCGATCCTTGTAAGAGGTACAACAAGTTTTAGATATTGGTAACTGATCCTATGACTTGTGCAACCGAATACAAGTTAGATACCATAAATATGTGGTAACCGATCCTAGTACCTAGTCAACCAAATTTTGGAAAGCTAGTGTGACTGATCCTAGTACCCACATGGAGGTAGAACCGAAACTTGTTTTGGTATAACCGTGAAACCCACGATTGGTGATTTGATATGATAATCAATCACATAGTTCTTGGAAATCAGATGAACCAATTCTAAACTTGTTTGGAAGTATGGAAAATCGGTTCCAAGATTGTAAATATGAAAAAGGATTTACATAGTAAAGATGTCGACATACTTTGAACATGTGTAGTAACGCTTATCTTTTATTGTTCAAAGATATTCCTTAATAGATAAAGGAGAATCCCTGATCGAAATAAATTTAGAATCTTTTAATTAAGGTTTTTAGTTTTATATGCTTTTAATTTCCAGCAATTAAAACGCATATCTTTAGAAAATAAAAATTGGTAATGTGCATTTACTAATTGGAGATTTTCTACTGAGATTTCGGTCAATATTTGGACAAAGCATTTCCAGAAATTATGGAAACCGAATTTGGAAATATATTTCATATCTTGAGAATATTTTCGGTTTTGGAAATTCCTTGGTGTCCAAACTTCCTTGGTCTATAAATATTGAAGTTTGCATTTCGAGCAAACTAATCCTCAGAGACAGCAAAACTACCTTATTGTGTTGTTACTGTTGGAGCCGTCTATTCGGAGAGGAAAGTACCCTAATTAGGAGAAATCTCTTACGACCGCTCGTTTTAAAGACTTCTTTGGGATTGGGAAGCTCTACGAGTACCGTTGGTGGGAAACTAGATAATTGCAGTTTATTATTAGTTTTCGATTGATTTGATTGACTAACGGTTGTTGAACTCTGATTGCACCTAGTTTGTTTATGCTTGAGAATCTTCTCTTCTGATATAAGATTCACTCAAACTAGATCGAAGTTTTGACGGGGATCTTTAGACTGTTTATAGATATAAAGACGTCTTGTGATACTCCATTGTTAACAGACTCCGTTTTGAGTGTGATTGATCACAAGAGATTCAAGTTGATTGTGTGCAGGTGTTTATTGAAGATATAAGAAGATTTGAAGACGAAGAAGATTTCTGATTTGGGTTCATAATCTTTGGTGTGCACAAAACTTGATCGGCTGGGGATCCAACTATAATTGGCTTATCTTTGTGATAATCTTGATTGTTTAGTTGAGTATATCGACATCAATACGATTCTTTGTGATTCAAAGTATTGATTGCATAATCTTAACAATTACTTTGGTAGTTGTTGAAAAGATATATCTAAGGACCGGACAAAGGAGTTTATTGGGATAAACGGAATAGCCTTTTTTCAAACTCATATCACGTGTTTGAAAAGAGTTGTTACCGAACAGATTTGTTGTTCCTTTAATGTTTGGAATACGAACCAAAGGAATTGTTCCAAGTGCGTGACTTATTGCAAGTTGGAGGCGCAGGGATACAAACGGAACTAGGTGAACTATAGGTTTAGTTTCTTTGTCTCAACTATACGAAGTTGGTTTAGGTTTTGTATAGCGGCTTAATCCAGAGAGTATTCAATTCTGGACAAGGTCCCGGGGTTTTTCTGCATTTGCGGTTTCTTCGTTAACAAAATCTTGTTGTGTCTTTTACTTTTCTATTTCCGCAATTATAATTGTTTTTATTATAATTAGAAGTAAAATACACAAAGGTTAATTCCTATTTAATTGATAGCAATCCTATTGTGTTTGGCTAAGTCCGAACTTATTATCAAGTAAACATACTTCGTTGTTGTATTGTCTCGATATTTTATCCATAGTCAATCACACAAGTTATCTTGTTGTCGTATTGTCTCGATCTCGTATCCATAGACGATCACACGAAGTGTGAACCGATTAGTTGTATTGTCTCGACTCAGTCCATAGACAATCACTTTCGTAGAAAGGACTTATAGGTGGAAAAGTTTTGGATTGAGGTATATTTGGGTACCCTCGTCTTTTCAGTATGATTTCATACTCATGAACAAATACATTTATAAATCAAGGAATTCAATCTTTGCAAATCGTGGCTAAAATGTTCATGAACTGATTCTTTTGAATCAATCTGATTTTGCTTCAATTGTGTCTTGTATACTTCTATGAAAATATAAATAATTGAAAAACTCTATGAGTAACATAATTAGATTCATTTGATTATCATTCTTGTTTGATTGATCATCATATGTGATCTAGAAGTGTTAGATGAACAAGGATAATACAAAAGTGTTCATATGGCTAACATCGGTTAACTGTTATTGAGCCAACTCAATATACACATTTAGGTACAGTTACCCATATCTAAATGAAGGTATATTTCATTTGTGTTTAACAATCCAAAACCATCTAATGGTTGAACGATATTAGCTTCAATATAATCAGCTTTTCATCTAACGGTGAATATTGATTGCTTTGTTCCAAAGTTATCAAACCCTGATTTGAAGACTATGTAAGGTGATAAGCACGTAAGTGCTACATTTTGTACCCATATTTATATTAGCTGGGACTCAATCTTTTGGCTAATGACACTATTTTAGTGCTTTTGTAGAAAACATGAACAATTCCGATCCCATTGTCGAAAACAACAAAATGACAGTTTTCTCTTCTTAAGCCGCTCCTGCTCGGGGCACCCAAGGAAGTGAGCTTAAACTTCACTATCCTCAGCCACCACATTACACTGCACGCACCATGCATTCAAGCCCATGACCCTGGATCAGAGAGAGGAACGTGAAGTAAAGAAGACAGTGGCACCTGGCTTCATCGTCACCTCTAGTTTAGTGTGAAACTTTCCGTTGCCATCGACATAAATTGGATGTTTGCTGGAGGAGTTTGTGCTCGAGTGGAGTTGGTATTCGGTGATGAAGAAGTTGGTGCTATGAACTAGCCGGAAGGACAACAGACGGACAAAACTGGTGCTGTGGTTTGCCAATAATTGATCTGAAGTTTTGTCGTATATGAAGCTCGGGGATGGAGAATGGACCGGGCAAGACACAGTACTTGCGTTGCTTTGGTGATGAATTGAGGTTGCGTGTCTGGATAAAGCGGTGAAGAAAGAGATCAACAAGCTGCATCTTGCCATTAACTCGTGGCTGGATTCCATCGAGTAAACATGGCAAGGAAGAGATGGGTTTATTCTTCAACTGGTTTTGGTTACGGTGGCAATATAGGAAACTTGGACGTTACTGAGATGATTTGTATGAGATGTTGATGATGCAGGCAGAGATGGCAGTGGTGATAGTGGTTGTCGATGGTTCTAAACAGTTGCTGGCATTTATAGTTAAGAAGACCAGGTAGATAAAGAAGAGAATTGCTGCGATGGTTAGCAACTCGCGGTGGTATATGGTGATGAATGACTGGGTTATGCTGATCGAAGGTGTTACAAGGCATGAGAACGAATGGTTGCAATTCATGGCTGCAGTTCCCTTCTTTACGCATACATGGTGGTTGAACCGATGGTCTTTGAATTGGAAATATTTGCAGCTGCCGTTACAAACATTTCTATGGTGCGATATCAATGGATTTCAGTGGCTTATGTTGGTTGAAATGGTAGATATACTTGGCTCTTGAGTATGAATGAAGATGGTGGAAGTGGTCGAAATTGTGTTGGTCTTCTAAATTTTAGGCTGAATTAATAGCTGGCAGTGATGGGTGCAATCGGTAGAGGCTGGGACGGACAGAAGAACGGAGTCACTTAAGAGATTTGAACGGACAGAATAGAGAACTTTGCTGTGGTTTGATTTTCGAAGGGCAGTGATCCAAGTGGGCCTATTTGTGGTGGACTTAGTGCATAAGAGAATGAACAGCCTGGACTGGATTCGGAGTTGAGGAAAAAGAAGGTTTTAAAACCTAAGTGACGAACAGAGACAAGAGGAGGCCGCCTTCGGCTACAATGCCGCAACCAGAGATATGGTTTGAAGCTTTTCTTAGAATTCTATCTTTTGATTATAAATCGATTTCTCTTTTAACATGTTTATGGCTTTTGAGAAATCCATGTCTTGCTAATAGTTTTTGTAACTAGGGTTCTTATGGTTAAAGCTACTTGGGGTTTTAGGCTACTTTTAATTGAATTGAATAACGAAGCAATAGACCATTATGATTTGAATCAATTATTTTTTTGATTATTGTTTATCGATTAATTGAAAAATGAGTTGTTGCATTGCCGGTTCTAGAAACTTATGTGCCTAATTGATAGTTTTACAAATATTTTTGGTCTCATTGTTTGATAGTCCATACTTGGGTTAAATTCTTTGATGGGTTATGCTAGAATAGTCAAATAATATTTGTGAATTAATATTTAGTTTCGTATAATTTTATCGCTGATGCAATTTGATGGTGCATGCTTGGATTTATTCTTTTGATGAACTATGCTTAGGGTATACCAGTGACATTTGCGACTCTATGCTTATAATAGGTGATGTCAATAAAACGAAAGATAAACAAATACTCATAATTATGTTTCATTTCAGTAATTGAATAGAAGTAGTGGTGGATTCCATAAAACCCTGGTTACCGACTCTCACATCTTGGTTACATCTTTATTATTTTAGTTTCATAATTTTATTTAACAATTCTTAAACTTTTGATTTGATTGGTTACTCTTTGGTATTAGTTAGTAGTAGTATTTTCACACTCCTCGTGGGAACGACCTGTACTTGCCATTGTTCTACTAGTTAGACACTGTGCACTTGCAGTATATTTATTGTAGGTTTCTGAGCTTACCAAGTTTTTGGCGCCGCTGCCGGGGAGTGGTTGCAAAATACTCTCTTGTTGATATCAATTTTTTTTTTGTACATAATTTTTTTTTTTGTATATATATATATTTTTTTTGTTTTTCTTTAGTTCCTTTTTACGCAGTTTGTTTGACTCTTTTTAGGTACCTTAGTCTGAGGTACGGCGATTGGAGTCGATAACGGGCTAGAAAGTAAGTACTTGATATTCTCGTAAAGCTTTTGCAAGGTGGGTTATTGGGTAAATTGTACTTTGTATTATGGTTTCCAGTGAGTTGGCTTCTTTTATAGCTTTTTGGAATCTTACCAAAAGAGTTGAGACAGAGGAGTCATCTGATATTTCACCTGAGGAGTATGCATATGCACCTTCTCACTTTCAGGAACCTGTTAGAGCCGAGTGTGTAAATAATGATTGGAATTATTCTCATAGGTATGATCATTCCGGACCTTGTGAAGGTTATGATCATTACCAACCTTACCCAGGTTATGAGTCACATTATACAGATTCCAATTATTATTCCCACACACAAGAGTCACCGTATGAAAGAGATGATCGATTGTACGATGAACTATATCCGTATATCGTATCTAGCCTGGAACAATTGACCAAACAAACTGAATTATTTGCGATTGCAACTGCTGAGAGCTGTGCTCAAACTGATAGAATGATTGTTGAACTTATGAAACCAGTAGAGGATCGTCGTCTATACGATGATCCAAGTTATGATTTTCCTCATATTGATTGCACCAATAATGAAATCGTTGTAGATGATGAATCAATTTTCTTTGAGGATGATGATGGACTTGACACTGGTAGTGATTTTAGGAATTCTGAATCTATTGTATCTTATCCAACTCATGATCATATTACTGATTATTTGCCTATTCAAAAGGACGAGAGTTGTATTAGAGACACTATTTATTCAGATAATGATGATTTAGAAAAGCCGATTTATACAGAAGATACTATTGTTGAGACTAATGACGAGACAGTAGACGTTCATAATGAGATACCTTCTAATCATTTGAATAATGAGAGTCCTATAAGTCACTTAGTTGCAGATAATAATGAGGCGATTACTCATGATATTGTTGCTCCACTAAGCTCCTCTTTTTCCGACCCATCTTATGATTTCCGGATTGCTGATGTGAATGTGGAGGCAATTGGTACTGGTCAAGTAACTGCTGATTTTGAACCAATCTCAGTTTGTTTAGCTCACTTTGCAGATTCTGATGATCCTATGATTATTGACATTGTCAATGCATTGTTCCCTACAATGGTTAATCAAGGTAACTCAACCACGGAAGTAATTTCTGCGGACTTAGAACCAGATTTAAGAGTTACTGATTTTGATGAACCTGAACCACTAGATGCATGCATAGATCATTGTGCTCAGTTTGATAATCCGATACCTTTTTACGTTGTCAATACATTGCTTCCTATGATTTATAGTGAAGATAATGTGTCGACTGAATGTATTTCAGCTGATTTAGAACCTGATTTAGAATGTGTTTCCCGAATATAAACTAATATACATTCTATGTTTATTATCCATGTGAGTGATTTACTTATCTCGACTAAGGACTGTTTTCTATTGGGAATGGACTTACATATCTTTTTGGAGGTTTATAGTGTTTGCAGGTTCATATTTGCAGCTGACCTGATTTGTTGGATTGATCCCCAACTTTTCAGACTTTATATATATGCTTTGCAGCTCACTTTGGTATATCATCACCTTGTTTGAGATTCTTTGACTGAAAGCAGGGACACAAATATTTCGCTTCATGGGAGTCAACCCATCAGATTTGTTCCCTTCACTCGATATTTTATTTTTATTTGTTTAGTTTTTGCGTATCACAATTTAGAATTTCCCACCTTAATTTCTACGTTGGATGACTCAATTACATTGAGGACAATGTAATGTTTAAGTGTGGGGGAGTGGTATTTTCGTTAGGCTTTTTTTTTTTTTTTTTTTTTTTTTTTTTTTTTTTTTAAAGATTGCATATGATGACCAGCTATTTAGCGGGTCTTAAAGAAAAATAAAAAATTGCATGATATGACCAGCTGTTTAGCAGGTCTACATTAAAAAAAAATATTGCATCATATGACCAGCTGTTTAGCGGGTCTTTCTATCTAGTTGTTTAGCAGACATCTCTATCCACTGTTTAGTGGATCCGTCTATCTGTTTAGCAGACATTTCTCAACCACTGTTTAGTGGTTTCGTCTAGCTGTTTAGCAGACATCTCTCCATATCCAGCTGTTGAGCGGATATTTATCTAGCTGTAGAGCGGATATATTCTTTGTTTTGCTCGAGTACTAGCAAAATATAAGTGTTTGGGTTTTGATAAGCACGTAAGTGCTACATTTTGTACCCATATTTATATTAGCTGGGACTCGATCTTTTGGATAATGACACTATTTTAGTGATTTTGTAGAAAACATAAGCAATTCCGATCCCATTGTCGAAAACAACAAAATGACAGTTTTCTCTTCTTAAGCCGCTGCTGCTCGGGGCACCCAAGGAAGTGAGCTTAAACTTCACTATCCTCAGCCACCACATTACACTTCACGCACCATGCATTCAAGCCCATGACCCAGGATCAGAGAAAGGAACGTGAAGTAAAGAAGACAGTGACACGTGGCTTCATCGTCACCTCTAGTTCTATGTGAAACTTTCCGTTGCCATCGACATAAATTGGATGTTTGATGGAGGAGTTTGTGCTCGAGTGGAGTTGGTATTCGGTGATGAAGAAGTTGGTGTTGTGAACTGGTAGGAAGGACAATAGACGGACAGAACTGGTGTTGTGGTTTGCCAATAATTGATCTGAAGTTTGGTCGTATATGAAGCTCAGGGATGGAGAATGGACTGGCAGTACAGTACTTGCATTGCTGGTGATGAATTGAGGTTGCGTGTCTAGATAAAGCAGTGAAGAAAGAGATCAACAACTTCAGTGTTGCCATTAAATCGTGGCTGGATTCCATCGAGTAAACAGGGCAGGGAAGAGATGGGTTTATTCTTCAATTGGTTTTGGTTACTGTGGCAGTATAGGAAACTTGGACGTGACTGAGATGATTTGTATGAGATGTTGATGATGCAGGCAGAGATGGCAGTGGCGATGGTGGTTGTCGATGGTTCTAAACAGTTGCTGGCATTTATAGTTAAGAAGACCAGGTAGATAAAGAAGAGAATTGCTGCGATGGTTAGCAACTCGCGGTGGTATATGGTGATGAATGACTTGGTTATGCTGATCGAAAGTGTTACAAGGCATGAGAATGAATGGTTGCAGTTCATGGATGTCGTTCCCTTCTTTACGCATACATGGTGGTTGAACCGATGGTCTTTGAATTGGAAATATTTGCAGCTGCCGTTACAAACATTTATATGGTGCGATATCAATGGATTTCAGTGGCTTATGTTGGTTGAAATGGTAGATATACTTAGCTCTTGAGTATGAATGAAGACGGTGGAAGTGGTCGAAATTATGTCGGTCTTCTAAATTGTAGGCTGAATTAGTAGCTGGCAGTGATGGGTGCAATCGGTAGAGGCTGGGATGGACATAAGAACGGAGTCGCTTAAGAGATTTTAACGGACAGAATAGAGAACTTTTCTGTGGTTTGATTTTCGAAGGGCAGTGATCCAAGTGGGCCTATTTGTGGTGGACTTGGTGCGTAAGAGAATGAACAGCCTGGACTGGATTCGGAGTTGAGGAAAAAAAAAGGTTTTAAAACCTAAGTGACGAACAGAGACAAGAGGAGGCCGCCTTCGGCTACAGTGCCGTAACCAGAGATAGGGTTTGAATCTTTTCTTAGAATTATATCTTTTGATTAGCAATCGATTTCTCTTTTAACATGTTTATGGCTTTTGAGAAAGCCATGTCTTGATAATAGTTTTTGTAACTAGGGTTCTTATGGTTGAAGCTACTTGGGGTTTTAGGCTACTTTTAATTGAATTGAATAACGAAGCAATAGACCATTATGATTTGAATCAATTATTTTTTTGATTATTGTTTATCGATTAATTGAAAAATGAGTTGTTGCATTGCCGGTTCTAGAAACCTATGTCCCTAATTGATAGTTTTACAAATATTTTTGGTCTCATTGTTTGATAGTCCATACTTGGGTTAAATTCTTTGATGGGTTATGCTTAGAATAGTCAAATAATATTTGTGAATTAATATTTAGTTTCATATAATTTTCTCGCTGATGCAATTTGATGGTGCATGCTTGGATTTATTCTTTTGATGCACTATGCTTAGGGTATACCAATGACATTTGCGACTCTATGCTTATAATAGGTGATGTCAATATAACGAAAGAAAAACAAATACTCATAATTATGTTTCATTTCAGTAATTGAATAGAAGTAGTGGTGGATTCCATAAAACGTGTTACCGACTCTCACATCTGGGTTACATCTTTATTATTTTAGTTTCGTAATTTTATTTACCAATTCTTAAACTTTTGATTTGATTGGATACTATTTGGTATTAGTTAGTAGTAGTATTTTCACACTCCTCGTGGGAACGACCTGTACTTGCCATTGTTCTACTAGTTAGACAATGTGCACTTGCAGTATATTTATTGTAGGTTTCCGAGCCTACCATAAGGGAGAACTCTAGAAACTAGGAAACCTAATCCCCACACCTCCTGTGTGATACTAGTTGCGACTAGAGTCGATTCTCCTTTAACCTAGGTTTTTCCTAAAACCATTATAGGTTAACGTCATAAAGACTTCATTGGGATTCTGAAGCCAGACCCAACTATTTTCTCTGTAGTTGCGTGTTCTGATCTTACTTTGTTCTATCGTATTGAGTACTATCTTCTCTAAGATTTGCTTTAGATTCAAATGAAGATGAAAAATCAAGCGTTGCGCTCCTTGCCGAAAATATTGATTTTGATAATTGTAGTAATACTCACATCAATCTTGATATTTTTCCTGGAGAAACTTCTTCAACCACTTTGGAGAATAAAATGGATTTTTCCCTGTCTACTAAAAAATCTATCTCACATGTTTCAGGTACCTCATTTTGTTTAGCAGCTTGCTCAGCTATGGTATCTGAACCATCCTCCACATTGACATGTTCTTATTGTACTCTTAAGGGTCATGAACTCTCTAAATATTTCAAGTATAAACATAAAATAAGTTACGTCAGCAAACTTCAACGGAGAGCAAATCAATTAACAAACAAGCTCAAACTTGTTCAGATGACAAATGCATCAGAGGTATGTAAACTCGACT
Organism: Papaver armeniacum; assembly: GCA_023531295.1. Taxonomy (NCBI): domain Eukaryota; kingdom Viridiplantae; phylum Streptophyta; class Magnoliopsida; order Ranunculales; family Papaveraceae; genus Papaver; species Papaver armeniacum. The sequence continues at coordinate 666,043 of JAJJWW010010057.1, read as the reverse complement.
CATCTCCTAAGAAGTTAATTTCTAAAGAAAAAAATAGACCTCTACAGAAAAGAACAAGGTCTAAACATTCTGTGAAAAAGGGTGTTAAGAATTTCATGCAAGAAGTGTATGGTGGACAGATTATTGTTCACCCCAACACAACTTAATTGTGTTGAAGGTGCATCTTGTCTCATATGCCTGATTTCAAAGAGACAAGAGATGTGCACAAATCAGGTTTTAGGAAAATAAAATTCTTGTTTTATTTTTTTTTCTTTGTGTTTCCTTGGAATTATGTTGATCCTTTCATATCATAAATTGTTATTGAAAAGGTTTTCCTTTTTTCATTAAAAGAGGGTTAAAATCGACAATTCTACCTTCTTTAGTGTTATAAATTGATCGTACGTGAATCCTACTATGTATATAGGTTCTGTAACCCTACATTCCTTTTTCCTTCTGTAAAAACTCTTTTTATCACAAGATTGCTTGTAGAGATTTAATTGTGTATTTCTCTAACAATTCCATATTTGAATGGAGACTCCAAGCATCATATCTTCTGATGGAAAATATGTTAATATGATTGTTAAGCCATCAATCATGAAGGAAAAAGATAAATCTCATTCATCTACAACTTTAAAGAGAAAAATGAAGAATATGAAGAAACCAAGGGTTATCCCCTCTAATCTTCAGAAGTTTTCTGGTGTTCTTGAGGAGTTGAAGGAAAAAAGGAAGTAGATTCAACAAATAAAGGCTATTGTTCAAAGAACTCTTGAAATTCAGAAGGCCCTGGTTCGGCATCAGTCAAGAAGGTTTGTTGGAATTGACTCCTTTCTTCATGAACCTTATGTTCCAATGGCTGTTGACGACAAGGAGTTCGGGGACGATAAAGAATTTTTCAATGGTCTTAATGTCTAGGAAACATCTTATGAGAATTTATTATTATGTTTTAAGAAGGATAACTAGGGTTTGGAATAGCAATTATTGTGAGTACACATAGGTATTGCCAACGATTTTCATGTTGCAATGTTTTTAGATTTATTTATTTAAATTCTAACGTTTATTTGGAAGATGATTTTGCAGTATTAATCTTTATTGGTTTCATATATTGCAAATAATGTTATGGGATATGTGTGTTTACGTCCGTGAACTATGATTGTCCCATATTTGTCAAAAGTTAAGTCTATCATGTCATTATGCAAATATTGATGAAAGATAGAATGAACTTTTGTATATTCCGCAGAATTGATCTTTCCCTAATCCACTTCTATGTGAAAGTACTGTACGGCTCTGTAAGTTTTCTTATGTTGAGCATTTCCGATTAAATTAATCATTGAGGTTACTTTTTGGTTAATTTAATTGAGTTTTCTGGATACAAATTCATGTTTCATGTAATTTGTTAATGTCCAAAGAAATCCTTATTTTCTTGTAAAAGTAAGGTCACTCTTGTTGTTCTTTCGGGAATGACATTTTATGGGGGAGAGTTCTTAATTAAACTTGTGCTTTATTGCCAAATCTTTGTGGGGAGTGTGGCTGTGGAATATTGTCGGAGTTATCTTGTATCTTTATAAACTCCTTGATGAATACACTAAGTTTCGACTATGTAAAATCATCGAAACAAAGTTGATATGTTCTCTTTTAGTAATGAAGTATCTCTTTGAGAATTTCATTATGATCCCACTAGTTTTCGTACCTTTGCCAATTTATATTGACAAAAAGGGGGAGAATTATTTTGTAGTTCACACTACATATACATATGGTTTACCGGTCATTATGTAAGGGGGAGTGGTTTTCATTGTGAGATGAAGTATTGACTAAGGGGGAGTGATACATATCACCGTAGTATTATTGTCAAAGTTGTACAATTGAACTTTGATGTTTTGTAATAATACTATGACACTGTATAACAATACGAAAACATCTTTTTTTTTCTTTTTTTTTTATGGCTACGGATCTTCAACAACTATGATGCTGAGTTGAACACGTTCAGAATCACTGGAGTACTTGGAGTGACGAAGAATTCAAGGAATGTTGAAGAACCAAGGAAATCAAGCATTTGGATGAGAAGCTACAAAGTTTATTTATTTTGTAATCCATATGTATTGATAGTTTTGTCACTAAAATTGACAAAGGGGGAGATTGTTAGAGCACTGCTCGGTCAAACTCGCAAGCGTTGCTATCTCAAGCTTGTTTGTCAAGTTTAGTTGTCAAAACTATAAGTCTTGATTTCTAGTCTACTTGTAGCTATGTCTCGGATTAGGATAGAATGTGTAGTTGAGCTTTAGACTTCACGGCGTTCATCGATTAAAGACGAAGAACTACTAAGGGGAGCTTGTGGAACTTCATCAACAAAAGGTATGTGGAGACTTGAACTCATCTATCACTCAGAAGTCTATTATATTCTATCTCATATTGAGACAAAGTCGTATAGCTATATGGACTTCATTATTATACGCATCGATATTTCGAGCTGAGTTTAACTCGCTTATATCTTTCTCGAAATATGTGTTGGAAAGCTTTTTGCTTTAACCATGTTCATCATTATTCTTGACGAAAGTCAAAAGATGATCATAGGAAAATCACCTGGTAACATCTTACATGATTTATGTGAGACAGTCATTTGATGTAGACTCCGAAAGTTTCGTATTGATCATTCGATCACTTGAAAATTACTTATAAGCTAATAGTTTGTGTGAGAAAGCTATTGTCATCTTCTAAGAATGTTTCAATGATTGAAATGGGAGTTAAGAGCTAAACCCATGTATGGATACATTACGGTTTGTGTACTAACTACTAAGTGTACAAACTGTTTTGATGGAATTCATGACCGGAAGTTAAGTTTGCATACCCGTTCGCAAACTTATTCTAACTGTTTAAGTCAGGGTACTTAAGTTTGCATACCCGTTCGCAAACTGATTTAACTGTTGAAGTCTGCGAACCAAGTTTGCGTACCCGTTTGCAAACGGTTTCAACTGAGTTCAGTCCGGAGCTAAAGTTTGCGTACCCGTTTGCAAACTGTCGGCTTGTGACCAATGTCCGGAACTTAAGTTTGCGTACCCGTTTGCAAACTTAAGTGGTTCAAGTTCTAAAATCGGCTAGGTATGATTTCATACTCATGAACAAATATATTTATAAATTAAGGAACGCAATCTTTGCAAAACGTGGCTAAAATGTTCATGAACTGATTCTTTTGAATCAATCCGATTTTGCTTCAATTGTGTCTTGTATACTTCTATGAGAATATAAACAATTGAACAACTCTATGAGTAACACAATTAGATTCGTTTGATTATCATTCTTGTTTGATTGATCATCATATGTGATCTAGAAGTGTTAGATGAACAAGGTTAATACAAAAGTGTTCATATGGCTAACTTCGGTTAACTTTTATTGATCCAACTCAATATACACGTTTAGGTACGGTTACCCATATCTAAATGAAGGTATATTTCATTTGTGTGTAACAAGCCAAGACCATCTAACAGTTGAAAGATATTGACTTGAATCTAATCAGGTTTTCATATAACGGTGAATATTGATTGCTTTGTTCCAAAGTTATCAAACCATGATTTGAAGACTATAAAAGGGAGAACTCTAGCAACTGGGAAACCTAATCCCGACACCTCTTGTGTGATACTAGTTGCGACTACAGTCGATTCTCCTTTAACCTAGGTTTTTCCTAAAACCATTATAGGTTAACGACTTAAAGACTTCATTGGGATTTTGAAGCCAGACCCAACTATTTTCTTTGTAGTTGCGTGTTCTGATCTTACTTTGTTCTATCGTATTGAGTACTATCTTCTCTAAGATTTGCTCGAGATTTATCTCCGATAGGTAAGATATAAAAAGTAATCACAAAGCTCTTCGTCTCATTCTTTGTGATTCCACAATAACTTGTTCAACTACCATATAGTTAAGTTATTGTGAGGTGATTGATATTACTAGGCTTTTCTTCGGGAATATAAGACCGGTGTATCAATTGGTTCTTGTTCACCTTGATTTATCAAAAGACGGAACAAAAACTTGTAGGTATTTTTGTGGGAGACAGATTTATCTATTCAATAGACTTTTCTGTGTGAGACAGATTTGTTTATCAAGTCTTCGACTTTGGGTCGTAGCAACTCTTAGTTGTGGGTGAGATAATATAAGGGAATCAAGTGCGTAGAGTCCTGCTGGGATTCAGAGGCGTAAGGACCTTCATCAGTGTGAGATTGGTTAGGGCTCAACTACATTACAGTCCGAAGTTAACTTGTAGTAGGCTAGAGTCTCTATCGGCTTAATACAGTGTGTGTTCAAATCTGGACTAGGTACCGAGGTTTTTCTGCATTTGCGGTTTCCTCGTTAACAAAACTTTTGGTGTCTGTGTTATTTCTTTTTCGCATTATATTTGTATATATAATTGAAATATCACAGGTTGTGCGTAGTTCAATCAACTAGATGATCCAACCTTTGGTTGTTGATATAAATTGATTGACACTTGAACATTGGTCTTTGATACCGTTCAAGTTGTTTTTCATATTAATCAGGCTTGCGGATTTCTATCTGTTTGATTTGTTGATTACGTTGAGAAACAAAGATATAACTCTTGGATATATTTTCCTTGATTGAGTCAGATTGTCTAGTTGATTCTCTTGGAATTATATTGGAGTTAGTCAGTTGATTCTAGTTGATTCTCTTGGAATTATATTGGAGTTAGTACATACAGATTGCCTAATCAAAATATTGGGTATGGTTGTTAGACCCCCGCCTTTTCAATTGGTATCAGAGCAGGCAAACACGTTTAAGACCTCATAAGTCTGTGTTTGTAGCAATCGGACTCTATGGACAGAAACATTATCTCTATAAACGTACCACCAGTCTTCGATGGCTCGAATTACTTATGTTGGAAAATTGTTATGCGTGCTTTTCTCCAAGCATGTTATTTTCATTCATGGGTTCGTGTAGTTAATGGCTATGATCCTCCGGTTGTTACAGAAGGCGACGTAAATGTTCCAAAGGATATTGGTGCATATGATCCTGCCTAGATCATCAGTTGAAAAGGAAGTTGCATTGGGTAAGACTATTCCTGAAAAATGACGTTGTGATGAAAATTCTCATATCGTTGCCAGCCAAATACGATTCTAAGAAACATGCCATCGTTGAAGGAAATAACCTTGATACACTTTCCAGAAACACTCTTGTTGGGAAGTTAAAGATCTTTGATCATGAGCATACATCCAAATCTGGAAAGGATATTGCTTTCGAAGCACAAAAGAACACTAAATTACTTGACAAAAGTAAAAGTGTTGGCACCTCTGTTTTTGATCTTTTTAAGACAGATTCATCAGATGAAGATCTTGACAACTCAGTCTCACTGATCACAAGACAGTTTAGAGATCTTCTTTTGAAGAGAATTAAATGGTTCGTCAGAGATAAGCCTAGATCATCAGTTAAACCTCATGACCATGTACCTCCTAAAAACATGGACACCGTCGATATTGATGATGAAGATATGCCACAGTGCTTCAAGTGTAAAGGTTTTGGCCATTTTGCTAATGAGTGTAAAAATCGTAGAAAATACACTGGGAACAAAGGTCTTGCTGCAACTCTTGATGAAATGTCTGATCACTATGATTCAAATGAAGATGAAAAATCAAGCGTTGTGCTCCTTGCCGAAAATATTGATTTTGACAATTTTAGCAATACTCACATCAATCTTGATATTTTACCTGGAGAAACTTCTTCAACCACTTTGGATGATAAAATGGATTTTTCCCTGTCTATTAAAAAATCTATCTCACATGGTTCAGGTACCTCATTTTGTTTCCATATTGACATGTTCTTATTGTACTCTTAAGGGTCATGAACTCTCTAAATATTTCAAGTACAAACATAAAATAAGATATGCATGTCAGCAAACTTCAACAGAGAGCAAATCGATTAGCAAACAAGCTAAAACTTATTTAGATGACAAATGCATCATAGGTATGTAAACTCAACTCATCTCCGAAGAAGTTAATTTCTAAAGAAAAAATTAGACCTCTACAGAAAAGAACAAGGTTTAAACATTCTGTGAAAAAAGGTGTTAAGAATTTCATACAAGAAGTGTATGGTGGACATTTTATTGTTCACCCCAACACAACTTAATTGTGTTGAAGGTGCATCTTGTCTCATACGCCTGATTTCAAAGAGACAAGAGATGTGCACAGATCAGGTTTTAGGAAAAGAAAATTCTTGTTTTATTTTTTTTCTTTGTGTTTCTTTAGAATTATGTTGATCCTTTCATATCATAAATTGGTATTGAAAGGTTTTCCTTTTTTCATTAAAAGAGGGTCAAAATCGACAATTCTACCTTCATTAGGGTTATGAATTGGTCGTACGTGAATCCTACTATGTATATAAATTCCATAACCCTACATTCCTTTTTCCTTCCCTGAAAACTCTTTTTATCACAAGATTGCTTGTAGAGCTTTAATTGTGTATTTCTCTCACAATTCCATATCTGAATGGAGACTCCAAGCATCATATCTTTTGATGGAAAAGATGTTAATATGATTGTTAAGCCATCAATTTCTTTCTTCTTTAAAAATTAAGATTCGTACAAAACCTTAGTTGGTAACCTAGCAACAAGCTGGGCACCAACACCCTTTTGAATAGAAAAAGGAAGAATATGAAGAAACCAAGGGCTATCCCCTCTAATCTTCAGAAGTTTTCTGGTGTTTTTGAAGAGTTATAGGAAACAAGGAAGGAGATTCAAGTACCGGTAGGAAAGAACCATGTTGCTTTTGATCTCAATTTTCTAGTAGATCCTGGAATTGGTTCTGACGAAGAAGGTTTTGAAAAGCTACTCTCAGAATCTTCCATTTGTAACTGACTTGTAACAACTTCCTCCTCTTTTTCCAACCTTTGAAATCTGTTTTTGATTTCAAACCCAGGAAGGATGGTAGGATCAGTTGATGTAGAACTTCCACCTTCGATTCCACGATTATCATTTTCATCAACATTCATTTTCAGAATTTGTTCACTTTCTTCAATTGATAAAGTTTCTTTGATTTTGTTATTTCTCCTTTTTTTCTTCTTAACAACCTCATTAGAAATACTAGTAGTAATCATAATATCACTAGTCTCATCCTTTTTGAGTGATCTACATTTCGATACCAGGTGCCCCACAATTTTGCAATGTGAGCAGAACTTAGGGATTTTAGGGATCTCAGCCAGTTGCCAAAATCCTTCAACACTATCATCATCTCCCACCCAAACTCTATCTGGAATCTTATTTGCGAAATCAACTTCGACTAACACACTAGCATAAAAACCAAAATCCATAGAGAGAGTGGTTTTATCAACCTGAATTGGTTTGCCAAAAGCTTTCGCCATTGCCAATAAGTTTTTCTCGGTCCAATATTCCAAGCAAAGCCCTGGAAATTTAATCCAAACCTTAGCTAAAGAAGTTCTTTGATTTTCCGGGTTGAATCTCGGCTCCCAATCCCTTACTTGCAATACTTGATTCGCCACTTTCCATGAACCTCCTGCCCAGATTCTAGTCTTATCTATTTCATTGTCTAGCTTGATAACAAAAAAAAAAAACCTTCCGATAGGAATGAGTTTGACATCACATGCAACATTCCGTAGCTTTAACAACTGAACTTTAACTTCTTCTAGTTTAATTTGGTTTAAGTCAAGTCTCCCAATGAGACTGAATTTCCATTGAGATAAACCATTTTTGTACATACTGCTAGTTAGATTAACAATAGGTAAATCCCTTTAAGATAGGGAGAAGGGAGTGCATCCAGGGTAGCAGAAGAGACTGCTCTATTTGAAGAACAATCATCCATAATCACAGAAACAAAACCTCTCTTAAAAGGATTAGTGCTCAAGAGTGTTGACAATACTGTTGTTGATATTGATCTATACCCTCCCATCTCTAACGACAAATAGTGGACTTTGAAACTGTCATAAAAATTTGCACCCTACAAGACCCAGAGTCCCTCTACTATTACACTGCTCTAACTGGTAGAGATCTGGCAGGAAAAAAATTGGGACTAGAGGACATCCAGGACACTATGGAGAATGGGGAAAAATATGAGGAGAAGACCTAGCTTTCCACTGGGTCAAGAAAATGCAACACACTAATATTAAAATATAAGCGTAATAATGAAGCTTCGTGTTTTTTTGACCATGCTCTATCGCAATGTTGTCCAAGGTAGATTCTACCTTAGTTACCATGAAAGAAATAGAAGAGAAAATGACGATGATGAAGGCAAAAACAACACCATTTCTTTTATTTTAGTAGGCCTTAAAACTATTCGCAAAACTCAAACTTAGAAATTTCCTTGATTGGTTCAATTCCTGGTTTTCCTTGGGAAACAACACTTCTCATTACAATGACAATATACTTGCTACTCTTTGCTGGTACATTTGGAAAGCTAGGTGTGACTTGATTTTCAATCACACCCAGCCAAATGTAATGAACACAACTCAAAGCATTAAACAACATATTTTCTCTCACAACAGAATTCATCATATGCAGGATCAAATCCTCAATAATGTTATTTCTCAAGTTGATGGCAATACTGTTATTTTATTTTTTTTGATCGGTCAATAGGAAATATATTAAGAGTCACACAAGCCGTGTGCAGGCTGATACAACTGAAGAAGGCCAAAAAGCCTAAGATGAAGTAAGAAAACAAAGTTAAAACTAAAAAAAATATAAAACCTAGATACACAAGAAGATCAATCAAGAAAAAACTTGCGTACCCAAGGACGTTTCTTAACTGCTTTGTTAACCATCACAAAAAAGCCAACAACTACCCATTAGAAGATTCCTCCACATCCTCGATCATTAAGTCATCATGACTTTTTGCAAGGTCGCCAAACATTACTTGACAGTCTTTCTTCAGAATTGGGAATTCTAATCCCATGATAGAACCCATCTCTTTGAGACCAACGGCTGAAATCTTATTGGGATCCTTAAAAGTTTTCTTAAGGTTCTTCTTTTTTGAGATTAAAGTACCGGTAGGAAAGAACCCCGTTGCTTTTGATCTCAATTTTCTAGTAGATCCTGGAATTGGTTCTGACGAATAAGGTTTTGAAAAGCTACTCTATGAATCTTCCATTTGTAACTGACTTGTAACAAATTCCTCCTCTTCTTCCTACCCTTGAAATCTGTTTTTGATTTCAAACCCAGGAAGGATGGTAGGATCAGTTGATGTAGAGCTTCCACCTTCGATTCCACGATTATCATTTTCATCAACATTCATTTTCAAAATTTGTTCACTTTCTTCAACTGATAAAGTTTATTTGATTTTGTTATTTCTCCTTTTTTCTTCTTAACAACCTCATTAGAAACACTAGTAGTAATCATAATATCACTAGTCTCATCCTTTTTGAATGATCTACATTCTGATACCAGGTGCCCCACAATTTTGCAGTGTGAGCAGAACTTAGGGATTTTAGGGATCTCAGCCAGTTGCCAAAATCCTTCAAGACTATCATCATCTCCCACCCAAACTCTATCTGGAATCTTATTTGCGAAATCAACTTCGACTAACACACTAGCATAAAAACCAAAATCCATAGAGAGAGTGGTTTTATCTACCTGAATTGGTTTTCCAAAAGCTTTCTCCATTGCCAATAAGTTTTCCTCAGTCCAATATTCCAAGCAAAGCCCTGGAAATTTAATCCAAACCTTAGCTAAAGAAGTTCTTTGATTTTCCGGGTTGAATCTCGGCTCCCAATCCCTTACTTGCAATACTTGATTCGCCACTTTTCATGAACCTCCTGCACAGATTCTAGTCTTATGTATTTCATTGTCTATCTTGATAACAAAAACAAACCTTCTGATAGGAATGAGTTTGACATCACCTGCAACATTTTGTAGCTTTAACAACTGCACTTTAACTTCTTCTAGTTTAATTTGGTTTAAGTCAAGTCTCCCAATGAGACTGAATTTACATTGAGATAAACCATTTTTGTACATACTTCTATTTAGATTAACAACAGGTAAATCCCCTTTAAGATAGGGAGAAGGGAGTGCATTCAGGGTAGCAGAAGAGACTGCTCTATTTGAAGAACAGTCATCCATAATCACAGAAACAAAACCTCTCTTAAAAGGATTAGTGCTCAAGAGAGATGACAATACTGTTGTTGATATTGATTTATAACCTCCCATGTCTAACGACCAAAGAGTGGACTTTGAAACTGTCATAAAAATTTGAACCCTACAAGACCCAGAGTCCCTCTACTATTACACTGCTCTAACTGGTAGGGATCTGGCAGGAAAAAAATTGGGACTAGAGGACATCCAGGACCCTATGGAGAATGGAGAGCAATATGAGGAGAAGACCTAGCTTTCCACTGGGTCAAGAAAATGCAACACACTAATATTAAAAATACAAGCGTAATAATGGAGCTTCTTGTTTGTTTGACCATGCTCTATCGCAGTGCTGTCCAAGGTAGATTCTACCTTAATTACCATGAAATAAATAGAAGAGAAAATAACGATGATGAAGGCAAAAACAACACCATTTCTTTTGTTTTAGTAGGCCTTAAAAACTATTCGCATAACTCAAACTTAGAAACTTTCAATTTCGCAGTGGCATGTTAAACCTTAAAACTAATTCTAGTTTGTACTCCTACTAGGCTTTCCTAAACCTTTTCTTAAAAAAATAACAAAAAAAAAAAAAACGGGTACCTAGCTCAGCTGGTCATCCCCATTCCCCAAAGTTTCATGCGTTCCAGGAGGTCCCAGGTTCGAGCCTCCAATGGCGTAATATTGCAGAAATTAACATGGAATGTAGAGTTAGTTTTCCCCTTTGTGACACAATCTCAGCCCCCATCCGCTTCGGCTCCCTTGGCTAGGTTACCCATGAGGCTCGCTGGTAGGCTAGCACAACAACTTGTTCAATTAATGTAATAGTACGTTATTGGAGCTTAGCTTGTTAGGCTTCCAACTAGTTAATGTAATACTCTATATCCAACTAGGTATCACCGGGGCCTTACGGCCCCGGCTCAACCTCTACTTTTATTCTAAGTGTACATACTTTATTTTTTTTTGTAACAATACATTATAAAAGACTACAGCCTAGTCAGATATACATTAGATAACTTATGTCAGGGTACCCATATATCATTAGATAATAAAATCAATATATATTTAGTTAAATTGTTCAACCAAAAATATATCTCGAAAAAAATATATCAATCACTTGATTTTATTCCATCAATATTTATCACTGATTATTACTGAAGAACTAAATAGAGAAACCAAAAGAACGGATCGATCCATGTTGGCAACTATAAGTTATCTTAGTTTAGTACGTAATGGTGATAACGATGAGAGAGCAATAAATTAGGTGACCTTTTTCTCTACCAAACATATTTCAATGTACATAGATAATGATACAGAACAGAAACGCTCAAGTTACGTGAACTCCATGAAAAATTAAATTGCTGGTGCTTTACTTCAAAAGTACAGTGTGGTAGATTTTTAGCGAAACAAATGTGATTTTGAGTCTAATCTGGTCAAGCTAAGGCGAGACTACACAAATAACATATATGTAGTAGAGTGCAAGGACTACAACAACGTGAAACTGGTACATCAATATGTTTAAGCTCCCAGTTTAGGTAAAAGTAATTGGTATATTACCCTGCTCAATTTGGAACTTAAATAGTGTATATGATAGCACTTCGTTTTAAACTGAATTTGAACAATAAATCATATTCCTTCAACAAACAGATAGGTGTTAAAAGGCTTGATATTAACAAAACAATATGACAACAAATAATCAACAAAAAAAAATCTCATTGAGTAATATGATTCTACATAAAATATTGCAGAAACTCATTAGCAAAATTGCAGACGAAAAAATTTAACCCTTATAAAAGAGTAAATCAGTAATCTCAAACAAAAAATATAATTAAAAAGCTCTACATAGGTACATATTCAGACCTATTGTAGTCTGCATTGATATATATATCACCTATTATCATGCTCTCTATATATCTGTTTTGTTGCTTGTTTTCTTAAAAATGCAATCACTTTTATGTCTATATCCTTTAGTATTTTCTTCTTCAAAATAATCTTTCATAGGAATTGTTTATCTTTTTAATTCTGCAAAGATGTTTCTGTAGTTTTTTTGCCTCTGGCCCCTCATTAGACTCTGATTCTTCTCTGAAATTGTTCCCCGACAAATAAGCTTCAAGCATTTTACACTCACGCGAAAATAGATGAGTTGTAGTATATTTTTTTCCTGCATTGTTGATTTCTTCAATGTCATCCAATTCTGAAAATTAGTTAAACGTGACGTCAGTCCGATCTTTGTCTAATCTTTGATATTGTTTAAACTTTGTCAGCTCGTGTTTTTGTATTCTCTTCTTGTTGTACAAATATATGATCCTATTGTAATGTTCCTTAATCCAATCTTTTTTAAATTCATAAAACTCAATCGGATGATACTCTAAAAACTTGGTCTCGTACTCATATTGTTATCCATATATATACTGTTCCAACTCATATTTGTCAATTGAATCCATCGTTTTCAATTAAGGAAATAAGGTGCCCTATGTAAGGTTTTCTTTGCTCTATCTTACCTAACATCGATTGTTTTATAACCATATGTTCTTCATCTATTGAACTATTTTGAACCGAAGTTTTTACTATCTTCTTGTGGAGATATATTTTTATCTTTATATTGTTCTCCAAAAAAATAATCTTTTATTGTTCTCATATACCAGTTGTTGTAATTATTTTCTGGGTTTTGTTGGCTTATATAGCATATTCTTGATGTCCTCTTGTGATTCATATACTTCAGTATATACTGAATTCTGATTAACTTTGCAAAACGTCTAGTTTTAGGAAATTTTGTAGATGGTTTGGTAGGTTTTTGTATATTTTTAGTATTTTGGAATTAGTGTGTCCGGTTGGTAGTAAACCTTAATATTTTATCAACCAACTCAACAAACCTATCATTATATATGTGTTATGCACGTGTATAGTTGTGAATGTTGGTTTTTCACCTCAGTAAGACAGTTTTACTGTTGGAAGTACTAACCTTGTAACTTGATTTTAATCATCGAAATTTAACAAATTTCACAAAGTCACACGGGAAACAGTTCCTCAATAAATCCCTAAAAAATTATTCATCGAAACCCAGACATTGTGTTTGACTCGGGACAAAAAAAAACACTATAGATTGATCTAATTTTGTCAATTGTTAATTAGCTCCTTACCTTTAGTTTGTAAATCTTGTGCCACAGGAAGTTTGTCAACTTTAAAAACAATTATTACCTTCATGTTCCATTTTTGATTCTTCACATGTTCACTCTTGAATTTAATGAAGGCAACCAACTATTCTCTATTGCATTGCTAAATATTCAAGCATCTAGAGAAGTTATACCCTAAGTTATCGTGAACATTTTTCCACCTCGAGTGTATGCTGTTAGAAGTACTAACCACAGAACTGAATACCTTGCTACATCCCAAGTTCTACTACACATGGAGATATTAACTTGACTACTGCGATAGGTGTAGAATACACACGTATTTACTATCTAGTAGTTATGCTTTCTTTGCTATTTTCTTGGAGTTATTAGGTGCTTTGGAGTCGCACGGAGGAAAAAGAAGGAGAAACTACTCATTTAGAGCAAAAAGGGCGAGAATTGTCTTTTTCGAGGCAAATACTTATCTTGGCCAGAGCCAGCGTTAGGGCGACTCTATTTGTAGGCGTGGTTAAGGGGTGTGTTTGGTATCCCTTATCAAGATGATGGTAAATATCCAACCTAATCTTCCACCCTAAATGTCGAGAAGAAATTATCTTCTCTTCTTTCTTTCCTTCCACCTGAAACGAGCAGTCATGGCTGCTGTTGAAGACGAGTGATTGAGGGAGAGATTAACAATGAAATCTCTGCTAATGTGAGAAATCGAGATTAGAGTTTGTTTCTGCAACTGATAAACAAGGTAATGATGATGTCGATCGAAAATGAGAAGATTGCTCACGGTCGGGGAGAATGAATATGAGAGAGTTTGGCGGCGAGGATTGAGGGTGAAGTAAAAGGGTTTATGTATGATTCAAGTCGATTTTGATGGTGCTTGTGGATGAAGAGAGGCTGGTTTGAACTTGGATTCGATTGTTGATGATTCGGGGTATAGCTTGGGTGGAACAAATGCCCATTTGTAGGTGTTATTGTTGCCGTGGGTTAAACATTGCAACCGAGGTGGAATTGAATGTGAGATGAGTTTCAATTGTTAATTAGCAATGGATACTGATTTCAACCTCAACAATATGACAACTACCAATTCCATGGGTATAATCAAAACCAATTCATTGGTTATGACCAATATTCCATGGAACCTTGAAGTTTTCCTCAACAACCTTATGGCGGGGAACAACCACAAGGATGGAAGGGTGTGAACAAAAAGTCTCTAATTTTATAGATAAAGTTTCCAACTTTTTACAAGAGGAATTTCAAAAAAGCTAAAGAGACTACAAACGAGCAACTCCAAGAACTTCGTGAAGGTATGATATCTTGCTTGATCAATAAAGATATGGATATTCTATGTGCATATGGTTTGTGATGAATATTTGATTGATGCTAATGTTGAAAAAGCCAATCAGGGCACTTTCGTTGATAATTGTGTAGTTAACTCAACTCTTGGATCGTAATAATGATCATTCACCTATTCAAAAGGATGAGTTAGAGATTAACAACACTAAATTCAGCGAGGAACAATCTTATGTTGACTATGATAGTGACGGTGATTATGATACATTGCTTGAAACAACTCATGGTGACATCTCAGAGTCTTTTTGGGATCAAGATGAAGATGAAGAATATGTCGACACTTGTGTAGATTACTCAAGCATTGAGACCGTTATGACCAATATTGTGGAAGACCCAATTGGGCTTGCAAATGATTGTAATGATGAAGTTTATGTTGAGACTTGGTTACGTTAAACGGATGAAGAATGGTTGCAAGGTTTAATAGAGGACCATGATATAAAAGAGGTGAATAATTCACTTGAGTTTTTCAAAGATGAAGAGGATTAATACAAAGATTGTGCAAGGTTTATCTAACCCTTTGCCTATTGTTTCTTCTCCTTTACCTCTTATTGGTTTGATCAGAATATTGTTGGCCCGACTTTGTTTCTCGTTTTCCGCCATTAGAGAAACTTGATTCTCATACTATGCGAGGTTATGGAACAAGAAACCGTGGATGTATGTTGGACAAGAATAAGTGGGGGAAGCTCCTTACCTTTAGTTTGTAAATCTTGTGCCCTGGAAGTGTTGTCAACTTTAAAAACAATTATTACAGAAATGTGATAGGTAATTGGAAATGCAACCATTTATTCTATGTTCCATTTTTGATTCTTCACATGTTCACTCTTGAATTTAGTGAAGGCAACCAACTATTCTCTATTGCATTGCTAAATATTCAAGCATCTAGAGAAGTTATACCCGGTTATCGTGAACATTGATTTTCCACCTCAGTAAGTCCGATATGTTGTTAGAAGTACTAACCCTGTAACTTGATAAACAGTTACTCAGAGATGAATACCTTGCTACATCCCAAGTTCTCTACACATGGAGATATTAACTTGACTACTCTACCTTATATTAAATGTGTAAGTGCTGGTTGTAGCTAGTAGCTGGAGCTTAACTTAACTGTGACTGGTGGTCTAAGATGTTGGGATCACACCTGAACCCATGTAGCATAGATGTTAAAACTCTACCACAGTATTGTCAAAGCTGTCGTCGAACTCTAAACACTATGGTAAATAGTAACGTATTGTTCTAAGCTAAATAGTAATATGTTGTCCTAAGCGAAATTTCCAAGGGACTGATTGATCCGCTAATCCATAATAAATACCACCCGAAAAACCCAAAATTGTTGCTACTTGATTTTCCATAAGCATCGTTACATTAAATACTGCACTTCAGGTTCCTAGGGAAGAACAATCCTTAAAAAAGATAAACATAAATTTATATAAGGAAATGAGTATACCAAAAAAATTCATAGGATAATTAATAACCTTAGAAATAATCCAAAACAATGTAACTGAATCTTAATGTAGAAGTTAGTACTGAAAAGAGTAGTCGAATCTTCTAATAATCCTATTTTTAAAAGAAAAAGATATAGATAAACCAATTCATTATTTCTTCCGATTAGTTTCCAAAAAATCATTGGCCATCTACTTTTTATCATCTAAGTCTACTTTCTTTTTCAGTCTACGCTGCTGGTGTGTTAGGATGCTTTACTTCCTCTTTGTTACTTAATGCATATTGTTTCCTCCATTTCTTAGATGTCTTCTTATGCTTATATTTTGTAGTATGTGTAACATTTATTCCGCAGTCTGAACCCTATAGAGAAAGAGAGCTTTACATGTAAACAATAATTTATATTTGAAAAAAAAAATGTTTTAGTACCCATCACTTGCAAAGCTACTTAGTATTCAATATCAAAATCTGAATCCACTAATTCTCCTTATAGATTGAATATATCTGAACCGTAAAATTTTCAGATTTAATTTCAGAGGTGGTTGAAAATGTGGAGGGATACTTTAGTCCTTTCATTGTTGATACGTTTTTAATCTTACGGCCCCGGCTCAACCTCTCATTTTAATCTTAAATGTACGTATTTTACTTTTTTGCAATAAAAAAATACAACATAATTAATGTATCCAAATACTTTAGAAACATACTTAGCCAATTATACAATATATAACCTATATCATCCCATATAACCCATATTTCTATAACATTAGTAAACACCTAATAATTTCAACATTAATAGAATCATTTTATATTTAGGCACAAAGTTTCAACAAAATATATCTTAAAATAATAATATCAGTTAACTACTTTCATAAATATTTATCCCTAGTTTATTAGCTTTAAAATCAATCATCTAACTAAAGATGGAAAAAGATAAATCCATGTTAGCAACTATATAGTATTAAATGGTAATGCCATGTTACATTTAACGTTAACTTTTATGTTGTTTCCATGTTGTTACTATCCCCTTAAACAACATATATTACTATTATCTTATTTTGGTTGAACGTGTACTATGAATGTGTATCTATCTAAGGCTTTTAATTAATTTTTTGTTTGGAAATATTGATTGCTATTTTATAAGAGTTAAATTTTTTTGTCTTCAATTTTGTTAATGAGTTTCTGCAAATTTTTATATAGGAGCATATTACTCAATGAGTTTTTTTGTTGGTTAGTTGCCCACACCGTTGTCATATTGTTTTGTTAATATCAAGTCTTCTTACACCTGACCGTTAAAGGAATATGATTCATTTTTCAAACTTAGTTTAAAACATATACACTTTTAAGTATGCAGTTTTCTGCTCTTATCTTTAAAAATTACTGACCTCATTCTTTCTATTTTACCATACCGATTTTTTTCTTCTTCTTCATGAAGCATATATACTAATCTTTGAGTGATAAGAAAAAACATTATTACGTTATTCTTTTCTTGTCGGGGCTCAACCTCTTCAACAAACAGAGTTTACGATTCAAATAACAAAATTATATTTTTAATCCAAATAAAGATAATCCACCGAATGGTTAGCTTTACCTTTTAGGGATTAATTACCGTATACCATTTATTTTTAGAAAATCCCAATAACAATCGATCCAACCGGCAGAGAACACACCAAATCAACTACGATCCAATTTATTGAAATGTTTAGACTCGAGCAGGGGCGGAGCCAGCCCAGTGCAAGGGTGTGCACTTGCACCCCTGCCTAGATGGCTCCAAAGCCTATTTTAGGCCCAATAAAAAAAAACTATATCCAAGCCTATTTTTGCTTCTTTTTATCCAAAAAAAATTGAACCCATAGCAAATTTTTGCACCCCATCTCATAATACTTGGCTCCGCCCCTGGACTCCAGTTTCTCGGTATTGAAATGTTTAGACTCGAGTTCGGTATATGTAAACAGAATATCTCTCCATTCGTTTCTTGATTCTCTTCATTCGCTTGAAGCTTTTTCCTAAATCCTTACAAAGAGGTTTGTCCTAAAAATTTAGGACAATCTTTATACCCAAAGCGATGATCTTGATAACCAATGTTTTGAACACAACAAAAATATATCTTTCAATCTCTTCTCCTACATCATTTTTATCATCTCTCTCATTCTGTTTTCGAATTTCCCCGACTCTCAAATCTTCTAACCCTTGAAATTCAATTTTTTTTCTCCATCACTCATCATTGTTCATCTTTTGCAGCTATATTTAATTTTTCAAGCTCATCTAATTTAATATGTTATTATCAATTTTTCTATGCCAGTGGGGCTTTTTAAGATCTTGCTCATAGTTGGAACTATTAGCTATGGTTCATAGTCAATATACCCAGAATCTATCGATGTTAAACAGGTGCTCTTTGATTATTCTAATTCATCAATGATATCATTTTATTTTAACTTACTTAAGCTTATATTTCATGATTCTAGGAGATACTTTTTTTTTTTTTAAGATATACTAATATATTGGCTGAGCTACAATTTTTAGATCTTGATATTATATGTAATCAAAATCAACTAAATTGCATTTCTTGTGTCGTGTGCTTATGTTTTATGTATGGTGACAGTCAATGGTGACCACTATGAATTTATCATGCAGTCGAAGTTTCCTCTGGGACTTTCACATCATCTCACATTTTTGTGGAGTGTGGAGATACGCTTTATAAAGAACGCGCAATTGGGGAATACTGTTATTAATTGGGGGATATGAATTACTATCCCCCGTCTATTAATGTGTGTTAAGGGGTGATTTTGGGGTGTGGAAATACTAAAGTACTTTATTATTTCAACTCCTCTTCTTCTTCTCTTCTCCTTCTTTATCAGTTTCTTTCTTTGATTTTTAGTTTCTCCATCAACGATTTCAATACGATTTCAATGTTGTTTAAAGAAAAAAATTTTTATGATTAACTTATTATATATAAATATGCCTCCTTGAAAGAAACCTGATCATCGATTTATTTTAGAACAATTCTTTTAGGTTAAAATAAAAAATTATAACTGAAAATTGTCAGTTTCAGTTAATACCGACATTGTATTCATGAATACAATGTCGGTTTTGCGTGCCGGCATAGTTTTAGTATGAACACCATGTCGTTTTACTATGCCAACACTGTTTTTAGTATTAATACCATGTTGAAATCAAAATTGCCGGGATGCTCGATAAAAATATATCAATGCCGATATCCAAGTGAAAAAAACTGAAGTTTCTGGGAAATTTGCATCATGTGTCGGCACAAAAAGTTAACTAATGTACCATGCCGGCATCACTACCGACATACTCGATAATGAATTTTTTGTGCCGGCAGTGTACTTAAAATTTCAAAATTGGGGGATATTGTGTATCAGTATGGTGAAAGTATCAATAACATGCCGATTTGGTCCCTACCGGCATCGTATTCATATTTTTACCATGCCGGCACTGAGTTTTTCAGCGTAACAATGGCGAATTCAATGAAAAAAATCAATTTTCAATACTATATATGAGTAATTGGAGCACATGTACGTTCATCCTGTTTACTTTCTTGGATTGATTCTTCATGTAAACCTTCATGATCATAAATATCTTGATTTAATGTTGTTACATCTAATCATTATCAAACTAATCCATTGACTAAATTAATTATAATCAACCATTAAACATAATTAGTAAGGGGTAGATTAGGAATTATATAAATTACCCGAATAGGGGGTGACCTTGATTTACTATTTAAATCCCGTTTTTGTCTTTTTCCAATTAGTTTTAGTATCCTCCAATTGCGTGTTCTTTATAAAATTAGAGAGTTAGAGAGGCTTGTTTAATTTAGAAAACGACTAAAACCCAAGGAAAGTATGAAATCTTAAAGGCTAAAAATGGTGGTAATTTAGTTATAAAGTAGGTCAACAAATAGTGGGACGGAGGGAGTATATGTTTGATAATGTTTCAATTCATATCGCTTTTGATATGGTGAGATGTTTAAGAAGTCTTTTATCCTACGGTATTATATGGGTTGAGTCTTTCATGTCGATATCTTATTATGGCTTCTTAAGTTCGCCGTATTCTTAGTCAATCATAATTCTTAGAATTTTTATGGGGTTTTATTTTCTCTTGAAAAGCCTATTTGAACTGAACATCTTGTTTTGTTAATTATGCTTTTGTTGAGCAATTATGTGGTATTATTGAACAATAAACAATTTGAACCATACATTTCTTAATTTTCTTCTCTTCAACGATTTATATTATAAATATAAATAATTCTCGGCTGTAAACATAAG
Source organism: Papaver armeniacum (assembly GCA_023531295.1). Lineage (NCBI taxonomy): Eukaryota > Viridiplantae > Streptophyta > Magnoliopsida > Ranunculales > Papaveraceae > Papaver > Papaver armeniacum. The sequence continues at coordinate 645,812 of JAJJWW010010057.1, read as the reverse complement.
AAGAAGATACGGATTAGGAAAAAAGACGGTGATGGCTTATATAACTAAGAGGACGCCGTGGTGGCCAACAATTTAAAGGTCCCTGACCGCTAAACCGTATATAGATTCAGTGGTTAGGTTAGGGTTAGCGACATAATCTCTAACGTCAAAAACAGTAAGATGCATAAAATCGATGGTCGTGTTTGACTTTGAGTCAAACACCGAATAATCAATCGCTGCCATAGGATGGTCGAAATCAATGGTCTTAATTGACCCATAGACACACACCCTTCTTCCTTATAATATAGAAGATAGGTATCACCCCGGCATACGGCTGGGGCTCAGCCTTTTTCGATTTTTATTTGTTTTTTGGTTAGCATGTTAGTATCCTCCCATAAAATTTTAGTCGGACTGTATGATTAGGGCCATATTTAGCTAGTTGGGTCATGGTAGTCGGGGCCTAAAGCCCCGACTTGTAAGGACGGACCCACTATTTAGTCAGTCAGTATCATTGTATAGTGTGTTAGTTAGCCAGGTCATAGTAACGTGTATAATTAGTCAGAGTCGAACCATAGTAGCCGGTCAGTATCACCCCACAAAGTTTTAGTCGGATTATAAGGCCTAAGGCCTCGACCTATAGGCGGACCAAGTATTTAGTCAATGAGTGTTATAGTATAGTGTGTTAGTTAGCCAGGTAATGGTAACGTGTTTAATTAGTTGGACCATAGTACCCGGTTAGTATCACTTCGGCCTATTATTTGGGCTCAAATTTTTTTTCTTCCGGTTTTTGTTTGTTGTTTGGTTATCCTGTCAGTATCCTCCCACAAAATTTTAGTCAGACTGTAATGATCACGCAATGTTTAGCTAGTTGGGTCATAGTAGTCAAGGTCTAAGACCCCGACCTGTAGGGACAAACCCAATATTTAGTCAGTCAGTGTCCAGGGATAGTGTGTTAGTTTGATGGGTCATAATAACGTGTTTAATTAGTCGGACCATAGTAGCCGGTCAGTATCACCCCGGCCTACGGCCGTGACTTAACCTTTTCGATTTTTGTTTGTTGTTTGGTTAGACGGTCAATATCCTGCCACAAAATTTTAGTCGGACTGTAATGATCAGGGCCATGTTTAGATAGTTGGGGCATAATAGTCGTGGCCTTACGCCCCGACCTGTTGGGACATACCTAGTATTTAATAGGTTAGTGTCATAGTATAGTGTGTTAGTTAGCCGGGTCACAGTAACGTGTTTAATTAGTCGAACCATAGTAGCCAGTCAATATCATCCCGGCTTACGGCCGGATTTCAACCTCTATCTTTTATTATATAGTTTGGTCAGCCAGTCTGTGTTTCCTTACAATATTTTAGTCAACATATAAATTGGTCGGGGATCGTAGAACCGGTATTTTAATATCCAGGTTGTAATATCGTGTTTAGGTAGTAGTTAGTCGAGACAGTTTAGTCGGAACCTACGATCCTTGCCGTGAATTAGAAAATCTAGGGTCGAACATAGTAGTTGTTATTTAGTTGAAATCTAGGATCAATTTGACCTGGCGTTTTGTTGGTCGGGTTAAATCATCCGGGACATACATCCCCGGCCGTAGACCCTTAAATTATTTTGGAATTAATATTTGGTATTAAGATATGTCATTTTTAATTATAAAATTTAATAAGTATAATAAATCTAATTATATTAGGAAACTTAGTTACGACAAATCTAAGTTTAGTCGGGTTTAGAATACGAATAGCTAAATTTTATTCCGGTCCGGGTCACGGCATAATATCAGCTATCTAGAATAATAATATCTCTATCGTTAATATAGATGGGTGGTTTATTGCAAATGTATTAGTTCTTGTAACAGTTTTTAGTCTACGATTTTAGTCCAAAGCAAATTATCAGAATGATCCGCATTATGAGCATATAGGTTAGTCGGTGTTCAGGAAGTCCAGTCATATCAGCCTATTAGCCCTATGAAACTACGTAGACAATCTAGAAATTATATGAATTTGGAAATTTAATTATATTAAGAAATGTAGAACCCAGCCATGATTAGGTTTAGTTAGCTTTGGTCCGGAGTTGAGTAAAATCTTGAGGTTAACCGTGATTAGTTAGTCAGTCACTGGATATAGGTTACACACGCATCTGATGTGCACATCTATACATCTTCAAATGCGATTCTAATATCCTGACTACTATTACCCGACTAACTAAATACTTCACTGGCCGACTAAAATTTTGTGGAAGAATATTGAAGGCCGATCAAACAACAAAAAAAATTCCTCAGTGTAGACTTATAAGACAATTCCTATATATATTGTTAATGTCATTTTTAAGGCAAAACTAATTAAGCAATGATGCAATTGTAAAATATAATAAAAAATTCTAAAAGGAAAAAAATAAGGAAAAATTCAGTAGGTACAAAACCCAGATAACATGAGAGATTCTGTAAACATGGAATGGTTTAAACATTTTGATTTGCCAGGATAAAGAACAACACAAACATAAAAGGGACCAAAATAAGATACTTAAATCATAACCCCGTCAAAAAATGAACCTGGCTCCGCACTTGAGAAATGCTGGAGCTGCCAACCCAATTAAATGCCGCCATGAGACGGTCACCAATTCTTGCTCAGTTAACTGTAAATTGATAGATACTGGTGGTGTGGCATGAAATGTGGTGTTTATAGCCGTAGAACCATTTCATCTGGTTTGACACAATTTAATCATCCATATCAACTATGTGCAATGCCACCATGAAACTGGTACTACACAACTTAGTGCAACTTATGTGTTACTTCTATCACTACTTGCAAATTAATCTAAAGGATGAAAATTATGAAATGGTTACCATAGAGGACTGAATCTGGTGTGAGTCGGACACACAACCTTCTGAATTGATGTCAGACGCACTACCATTGTGCCACAAACTCATATTCATTAATGGACCAATTTGAACCATGAAACTTTGTTCTAAAAGAACTTAAACATTTCAAAATAAAAAATTTAAAGGAATCACCATGTCAAATGATGAAATTAAACTTTGTTCACAACACCATTATTCCCTCCATATGCATGAAAGAGGAGATGCACCATCGCTCCCTTCAAGATTTGTAACTATGTTGTCTAGTATACACAGCTTTGTAACTGCGTTGTCTAGTATACACAACTTTGATAATCAGCAGGTTTTTTGATTCCAACAAATAACTTACAGACATAAGATCTAGTCATTGGATGATATCAAATTGGAGGCTCTACAACAACGATTCATCATACCTTAGTGACAATAATATGATCTTCCTGCCTCCCAAATTAGGCGTTCTATTATGCATTTCTTGTCACTGTAGATGAAGGGAAACTTCACCAAAATAGAGAATTTAGAATAATATTATCAAATGAATACAGCTAAGAAGATGATTCAAACCTAGTCCATTAAGCGTGAAGAGACTAAGATAAATCTTGTGTATCATATGAATTACCGCAGTTCCTGTGATGGGAATCCTCTTAAGTCTACGAATGAATGACCACTGCATCCCGACTCGACCGGAAACCATCATACCAGGAGTAGAGCCTGACCAACTCGGGTGTGGCACAGTCATACATTTCAGGGTACAATGAACAGACGAAGCATAAAATCAATTACAACATTTCAGGGTACGCTATTATAATCCAAAAAAGTCTAGTTTTGAATCTTTTTACTCCAACCAAAATTATGTGAAATATATACAAAATTATAAATTGGTTGATTTTAATCCCTAAATTTCTCGGTATAACATTTGAAAAACACTAACTCCAGCTATTAAACTCCAAACAAAAAGAAAATGTCAAAATTGTAATACATATAGTTATAATCAAGTAATTGATCAAACCCATGAAAATATATAGTTAAACTTACTGATTACCTTTGAACTGAGAAACAACACCATCTGGTTTTCTCTGATCCCACCATTGAAGACTAAATTTTAACCCGCCAGTAGCAAACTAAAAAGTGAAGCCTATTTTAACTGCAGTGTAAGGACTGCTGGCGAGTTTCCCCTTCCATATCCCTGATCAGAGAACGTATAAGACACAATGAAAACATGAGCAAATAATTTTGTTTGAGAATATCGTTATATAATTGAAATAAAATTGCAGGAGAAGCATAGAAACCAACATCATAGCATATTACATTGCAGGGAACTCTACCAAAGAAAAGATGAAGAAGTTATCAAGAATGAATACACGTGAAAGAAAAGTTCACAACATTATCCTCAAAATCAATTGGTTATAGGATTGGTTGAAAAGAGAGTAAGGAGGGGAAAAAAGAAAAAGAAAATTCAATACCACCTACCGCAGATTTAATAAGTTTGAAGCTCAGGCACAAATACATTGGATAATCTGCACTTACAACTAAAAATGCAAACACTCGGCGCCATATCAGTTCTGTATGCATTTTTTTGCTCCAAAATTGTCACTAGTTGGTGTATACATTTCAAAATTATGTAGAAAGTAAAGGAGTATATAAAGGGGCAACAGAACCATATCTTTTTTTGTTTATTTGATAATGTGTAAGTTAAAATTTTCGTTACCATTCAAAGTTGAACATTCTCCCGAAATGGTGTCCAGTGTCCTTAGCATTCCACGATCTTACAACTCATGCCCTGCAGCCATTGAGCACATCCCATCTAGAATCTAAAATTGTAGAAATGGAAATTAAGAGAGTATTGTTGATTTATTATAACACAAGAACATGTTGACTAAATTAACAGATTTGCAATTACAAACATGTCGCGCTCCCGCAACCAAGCTAGCAACCAATATACTGTAATATCTCCCATTCACGTGGGAACCACCATCTACACTCCTAAACGTCCCACTCCCTTGGCCAAGTCACCAACATGTACTCCCGTACCTCTCATTCACCACTATAAATAGTATACTTCTCTTCCTCCAATTCCCATTAAACCACAGACACTCCTGTTTTCCATACCGTAACCAAGTCAATGCGTTTTGGACATTAAGCATATACCTGGAATGAACATTAACTCATTCTAAATTATGGTTTTGTAGCAACCAAATAACTAATTGTAAATTCGGAATGAAACTAAAAAAACGATTTCAAGGTTCCTAATGGAAGAGAAGGTAATGATTTTTTTTTAACCTATTAGGGTTTTCACCTTGTGTTAGTTGGCTTGTTTATCCATACCTTTTTCGATATAAATCTTACCTATCATACCTGCAAAATAAACCAAAGTAAATCATCAGAACAAAATATAATCAATGAAGAAAAGAACAACGTGGACAAAGTATAATCCATGGATAAAAAACAGCGTGAAAAAAAAAAGAGAATAAAAACAGGGAAAGGGAGAAGCAGGGAGACGGTAATTTTTTTTTGTGAAAATAGCGTATGTTTATGCCACATTCGTATTCTCATGTATCTCCCACACCTGTTAGTTTGAGCCACAATGATACACTCTTGTGCTCCCACTCCTGTTGATAAGCAACCTACACCTACTCCTATATCTCCTGCACCCGTTGTGAAACCAAACTACCAACTTTGCCATCTAAACCATTATCCGGTGATTAGCATGGTGAATATCCCTGGAAGTATAAAAATTCGTAAGAATTTCAAATCACATAAGGTCACTGGTGTTTCTTTGAATATATATCTGTCATGTTTGCAACGAATCCCCGCGGAGACAAAATAAAAATATCACAATCCATAATTTTTAATGATCACTGTATTTTAGGCACCAGATAGAGGATAATGGTTCCAAAATATCCATCCCCTTGTCAACAGTAGTACCTTCATCAAACAACAATAAAAATTATCAGAACGCAAAATCAAGAAAACCCCCGAAAAAACTAAATAGTTGTACACATTATCACGATTGTTACCGAGAAGAAGGATGCTGCCAAGAAATCGAAGAACATATATAGTTTGGTATACAGAAAGAATGTTAACTAAATTAATCTCAAAGAAGAGAAATCCATATGCACCTCCTACTGGTATACCAACAAATCAATATTTCAAAGAAACCTAACACACCGAAATCCTTTTAAATTTGAAAAAAGCTACACTACGGACTATAATCAATCAAAGAAACGACTAACACACTGGGGAAACGAAATCCTTTAAATTTAGGATACGGATAGACCTTTTTCTTCTATTCGTCTTCATGATCACCCATGTGGGTACGCATTACCTCCTATAGCACAAAGTGAAAACCCTAGAAAAAAAATTCCACAAACTATAAATGGAAATTATAACTCAAAAAGCAAGGAAGGCCCAAAAAAAAAAAAGAAGTTGAAAAAAGCTACGCTACGGACTATAATCAATCAAAGAAACCTAACACACTGAAATCCTTTAAATTTAGGATACGCAGACCTTTTTCTTCTATTCGTCTTCATGATCACCCATGTGGGTACGCATTACCTCCTATAGCACAAAGTGAAAACCCTAGAAAAAATTCCACAAACTATAAATGGAAATTATAACTCAAAAGCAAGGAAGGCCCGCAAAAAAAAAGAAGTACAGAAAAATAAATTTAGGGTGAGAGTAATACTGGGACCTTCTTCTTCTATTCCTAGACTAAGAATAAAATTATTATAAGTGGCAGGAGATCCTCGCAATGATCTCCATATACCGAACAAATTGGTACCAAATGTTAAAACCGGAGTCTTTCGTAGTCGTCCATGCAAAAACTCCATCCAGAATATCCCGATCAAACATTCTCACTATGGATGATGGCCCCCATCAAACGTCGTCCGTCTAATAGCCCGTTAAAACCGCTATATCATGGACACAAACCTCATACCTTTTTATAACTATGATAAAAAAAAAAAAATAAATTGAAAAAAAAAAAAAAAAAAAAAGCGCGGAAAGTTGATAGTAGGAAACTGTTTGACAAGTTGGTTATTATCTCTTCAATAAGCCCATTCAAATAATTGGAACTGAGTGGGCCTTCAATATTATGTCGGTACAGGGCCCGTAGGTGTCCTAAGAAATTCAGTTTCGTTGTTTATCGGAACATCGAGGTCAAACTTCAATTACCACCTGTCCTGCCAGCTAACATTCCAGATGTCATTGTTTTTCAATAACCTTTAGATCCAGCAAAGTTCTTCTATTGCTTTGCTTCATCAAACAAACCTTCTTCCTTCCTTCTCTTTTTCTCCAGGTTTATTTGTGTTCACTTTTGGTATTCCTAAAACTAAAGAGATGTCTTATGCTTACCTCTTCAAGTATATTATCATCGGAGATACTGGTAATTTTATCTTGATTTCTTCTTCGTCTTCTTCTATTTATGTTCTTCGTCTTCTTCTATTTATGTTTTTGTTTGAATCGCTTGTAATTGAGTTTTCCTGATTCGGTCATGGAATGGGACCCAGTTTCTCAGTTTTTTTTTCTCATGAATATGACCTAGGTTTTTAACTTCTGTAAGATTTATAACGTAAGCCATGTTTTTGTCTTTTGATGATCAATTTGGGAAACCTGTGTAATTTGTTTGAATTGCATTTTTCTGTAGATGTTTCTGCTATTGTGATATATGTTTCTCATGTGATGTTATTGATGGAATCCGATGATGTCTTTTTCTTGTTGTATTTGTTGTTTCTGGTTTTCCTGATTCAGATTTCCAGGATCCCTAGGTTGTGAGTTGTGACGAATTTCTTTTTGATCCGTAAATTAGTGTAGTCATCTTAACCTTTGAGCCCTACTAGAGAGATTTCGGTTTCAGACATGTATTGGTATCAGGGGTAACCCAGCGTCAGAGAGAGAGTTGAATCCGCCCCTGGTGTAACCCCTATGCTGCCAGCATGAGTTAGTGTAATAACATTCAGAATTTTGGTGTTTTCTAATTTCCTGTGGATTGTGACGAATCTATGTGTTATGATTCTCTGAGGTTAGAACAATTGCTCATGGCTGTGGACAAAAGAAGAATGCTGATTAGGTTCATTTGTTTTTTTGTTCCGCAGGAGTTGGAAAGTCATGCCTCCTTCTGCAGTTTACCGACAAGCGGTTCCAGCCCGTGCATGACTTAACCATAGGTGTTGAGTTTGGGGCGAGAATGATCACAATTGACAACAAGCCAATAAAGCTCCAAATATGGGATACGGTTTGTACACTTCTCCTTCTAGTTTGTGCGTTCTGTATTTTTTTTTTATCTTTTTCTTTCCGTGCATTGTGTTTGATGGCCACACCTTGTTATCAGGCTGGTCAAGAATCTTTCCGCTCAATTACAAGATCCTATTACAGAGGTGCTGCTGGTGCTTTGCTAGTTTATGATATCACAAGGTACAATTCTTGCATTCGACTGATCACTCAAAAGTTAATTTCGATTTCTCAGATTGATCAGAAAATTAAGAGGCATCCTTCTAATATCAAGGTTGTGAGAAAATAACGGATGCAATTTTGCGGCATTATAGTTCAGTTGTTTTAGATAATTTGATATGGTTATAAGAGTGGCCTGTCTTAGTCATATCTCTACTTTTTCAGGAGGGAAACTTTCAATCACCTGGCTAGCTGGCTGGAAGATGCAAGGCAGCATGCGAATGCAAACATGACAATTATGCTTATTGGCAATAAGTGTGATCTTGCTCATAGAAGAGCAGTTAGCACCGAGGAAGGTGAACAATTCGCCAAGGAGAATGGATTGATATTTATGGAGGCCTCAGCAAAGACTGCTCAAAATGTTGAGGAGGTGAGGACCCTACTACTATGCAAAAGAGCTTTCCTACCCTTTTCAACTTCGTTTCCTAGTTCTTTTGTAATTACCCATTCTTTTCCTTAATGAAAATGAAAATGTTTTGATAGGCGTTCATAAGCACAGCTGCCACAATATACAAGAAGATTCAGGATGGTGTCTTTGATGTATCAAATGAGGTTAGTTTTGACTTTCCTAAAGTGATTATTTTAGTTCCCTAGGTCTTCTTAGAAATTAATTCCAAAGGGAGTATGTGCGGGCATCTGCTTAGGGTCAGGATGGTATTGCTTTAGGCCCTGAGCAACCAACAGTGGGTGTCAGAAGTCCTTTCCGTATGAGCACAAGGGATCTGTGCATGTTTGGAGTTACAATTATGCAACATGTGAATGTGACTAGATCCTATCCCATAAAAATAAAAGGAGCGATTGTAACTTGTTACCCATAGTTGGTTTTCTGAAGATGCTGTATTTTCTCTAACATTCTGCTTTCAACTTTTCGTGCAGTCCTATGGAATAAAAGTGGGATATGGAGGAGTTCCGGGGACGTCTGGAGGAAACAGCGGGGCTGCTTCTCAAGGTGGGGGTTGTTGCAATTGAAAGTCCTGTGTATCGGTTACTACTCAGCAAGTTTACGTTTCTTCTTGTGCTTCTCTACTTTTCTCAACTCCCTATATTCAATATTAGTTGGTTTATCTTTGCTAGCTGGAACTTGGACTACTCAATTATGCAATTATACAAAATTGTGAAGTATTTGTAATATCCCCGGATTCTCTATCACTTGTAAATTCCTTTGTGCTTTAAAGATTTATTTTTCTTGGTTCCATAGTTGTTGTATCTCTCGTGTTTCTACGCTTGAATTACCTATGTGCAAAAGGTCTCTCAGGATTCTTTAACATAACTTCATATGTGATGCGTCTGCTCCTTCCCCATTATCATAGCGGATTTGTGAAGCTTGTCATTCAGGCTCTGGTTCCACTGTTCAAGTGAAACCAGTCATTGCATGACAAAGACAACTTGCTTAGCTGAAGCATTAGCCACCTCATTCCCCCATTCCTGTGAACGAAAATAATTGAGCAAAAATTGAGTTCGCCTGGTATTAAACGTTGAAAACAATTAACCATGTCTTAAAGTTGAAAGGCTCAAGACAATCCTGTGAACGAAAATAATTGAGCAAAAATTGAGTTCGCCTGGTATTAAACGTTGAAAACAATTAACCATGTCTTGAAGTTGAAAGGCTCAAGACAATCATGAAGACACTGTTGGTTAATTGTTGTCCGCTCAGATAGTGGCAGGTGTGCACTATGTGACTGTTTAGGTTAATCATTTGATATTTAATGTGTAAGAACATTCTCTTCTTCTTAATTAAGGAAGATATTGTTTAGTTAAGTAGAAAGGTTGTGTTCAATAGGAACCAGAGTTACTGATTCCGGTCTCTTGAATTCCAAATTGTACTGAGTACAGTATATTTGGTATCAGAGCTGTTCTGATTTTGGGGGCTTCCGATCCAAAAAACAGTGAAAGAACTGTTTGATATCATTCAACGAGACCGGCAAAATATCGATGAGCGTTTTACAACTTTAGCAGCATAATCAAAAGCAACTACTGCGACTTGCAAAGAGACAGCGGAATCGTTAAAAAGTCTTACGGCACAGCTAGCAACGCTGCTCAGATCTACTCCTCCACCATTGGGATCTGTTGATCAAGACCCAAATAACCCCAATGATGGTTCTTTTGAAGATAATAATCCAGTATTTGGTTCATTTCAGCCTAATTCGTCTTCTCAACACTTCAACCGAGCACCAAAACTTCATTTTCAAAGATTTGATAGAGAAAACCCTCGAGGTTGAATTCAGAAATGTGACCGTTATTTTTTCCTACACAACATTGAAGAACATCGCAAAATGGATATCGCAGCCATCCATCTTGAAGGCTGATAAATGGTTTTTAAATTTTCAAGTGGGTAACGTAAACATCGAATTCTCTGGTATGATTTTGCTCATAAAAATGAATTATGTGGAGGAATACTATGAGCAATTTGAATCCTTTAATGTTAGCTCATAATCCATCTCTTGATGAACGTTACTTTATCTTAAGTTTCATAAGTGGTCTTGAGTAGGAAATTAGAAATTATGTCTATATGTTCAATCCTCAAACACTTAGTCAAGCTTTTTCATTAGCCAGAATGGAGGAGCAAAAATATCAATCACTCTCTAAATCCACCAAATCACCCTTCACATCTTTCACCTCCTCCAGACCATTTTCTACCAACAATTTCCCCTAAACCAATCATAACTTCTACAATTTCTCCAAGTCAGTACCCACCACACTAAAAGCTTATTCACCCACTACCCCTAAAAAATCTTCTCCTACTCATATACTTAGAAGATTAACACCAGAACAAATGCGCATGAGAAGAGACAAAGGGTTGTTTTATAATTGTGATGAGGTTTATAAGTTTGGGCACATATGCGAAGGAAGACCACAATTATTCATGGTACAAGCTGACACCTCTGACTCTCAAGAAAATGATACAAAAGAGGAGATTTTTTAGGAAGCAACAGAGTCACCAGTTGAGTCTGACATGGAGATTTCTCTACATGCTCTCACTGGTAATGCCACTGGTGATATTATACGAATTCTTGATCTTCTTAAGAGGAGGGATATTTTTATTATTATTGATACTGGAAGCACTACAAGGTTCATTGATTGTAATCAAGCTGCTAAACTCAACTACAAGGTGGAGCATACAACACACATGCTAGTTACAATTGCAAAATGGTGAGAAAACAGTAAGTACTGGTGATTTTCCACAACTTACTTGGAGTATGCAAGGCTCTCAGTTCACTGAAGATCTCAAGCTCTTACCACTTGGTGGGTGTGATATGGTTATGGGAGCTGACTGGTTAAGGAAGTTAGGTGATGTTGTTTTTAACCTCTCTAAACTCAATATTTCTTTCATTCATAATGGCCTTCAAATCACATTAATTGGTACTGACACTAATCCTTCATTGCTCATGATGAGTAATGCAGTTGTCTAAATATTTTTCACAAAAACTTACATGGACTTATCGGTCATTTATTTTCAGTGACTACCTACACTCCACCTCCTACAGTGTCTCCACAATTACTACCACTTCTTGATGATAAAGAAATGCTCTCTTGGTATCATTAAGCATAGTTATAGCCCTTTTGCATCTTCAATTCTCTTAGTAAAAAAAAGATAACTCCTGGAGATTATGATACCAATTTATTATCTATCTAAATGCTTTCTTTGCTATTTTTCTTGTAAATTATGTACACGCTCGTTTTGAGTTTTGTAGCTACTTTGGAGTCGCACGGAGGAAAAGAAGAAGAAATCACCCAATTTGAGTAAAGGGCAAAATAGTCATTCTCGGGCGAGATATTATTATTGCTGAGCCAACTTCCTTACCCCCTCACAGAAATTTAGATCATTATATTTCTTAAAAACAACTTCAGACCCTATAGGCGTACTTACATTCAAAAAGGAGTAGTTGAACAACAGGTTAAAGAAATGCTCTCTTCTGGTATCATTCAGCATAGTTATAGACCTTTTGCATCTTCAATTCTCTTAGTCAAAAAGAAAGATAACTCCTGGAGATTATGTGTTGATTACAGAAAGCTAAATATCATCACTATCAAGGACAAGTTCCTTATTCCTATAGTGGATGAGTTGATGGATGATATAAAAGGGTTTAAAGTAGTTTGTAAGATTTATTTAAGAGTTGGCTATCATCAGATTAGAGTTAATCCTCCTGATATACACAAAACTGCCTTCAGAACTCATCAAGGGCATTATGAATTCAAAGTCATGCCATTTGGTATTACTAATGTACCAACAACTTTTCAAGCTCTAATGAATGAAGTTTTTGCTCATTATTTGAGGAAATTTGTGTACTTCCATGTCATAACATATTAAGCACTTGAGGATAATTTTTTTTTATCAGGACAACACAAACTTTTTGCAAAAATGTCCAAGTGTTGTTTTTGTCAGTCACAATTGGAGTACTTAGGCCACATCATAACCATTGATGGAGTTTGTGCTGATCCAAATAAGATTGCTGACATGCAGAGCTGGCCAATTCCTACTTCTACAAGAGAATTAAGAGGTTTTTTTTTGTTGGATTAACAGGTTATTACAGAAAGTTTGTGAGAAATTATGGTGCCATTAGAAAACCTCTCACTGATCTTTTGAAGAAGAACTCCTTCCAATGGACTTCAGCTGCCACCACTGCATTTAAGTAACTCAAATATGCTATGACTTCTATACCAATCCTTGCATTTCCAAACTTCTCCAAGTCATTTACTGTGGAAAGTGATACTAGTGATAGTTGTATTGGAGCAGTTTTAACTCAAGAAGGGAAACCAATTTATTTTTTCAGCTCAGCTCTAGGACTAAAGGCAAGAGCATTATCCACTTATGAAAATGAATTTTTGGCCATTGTTAAAGTTGTTCATAAATTGATACACTATTTACATGGGGTAAATTTATCATTCAGACTGATCACCAAAGTCTTAAATATTTTATGGAATAGAGAATTACTATAGTCTTAAATATTTTCTGGAATAAAGAAGACCACATGACTCAGCCAGTTGTACTGTCTTATCTGTGTCTAAACCCATTTGGATGAATGATCTTCTTCAACGTTACGTAGGAGATGAGAAAGCTCAACAACTCACTATACAACTCCTTCTCTCTGCTCATTCTGTGCCATCATATTCTTATAAAGAGGAAGTGTTGAGATACAAATCCATAATCTATATTGGAGCTAGCTCTGGAGTCAGATCAACCATTTTGGGTACTCTACATTATTCTATTGTGGGAGGTCACCTTGGTACGCAAGTTATTTATGTCAAAGCAATTGGCCCAACATGAATAAAGACATACTTCTTTTTATGGCTGAATGTGATGTCTGCCAGAGAAACAAATGAGAAAGCACTTTTCCAGCTGGTTTACTTCAACCACTTCATGTGCCTGAGCATGCTTGGCAACACATCATAATGAACTTTATTGAAGGCCTTCATTGAGTGGTAAAAAGAGTGTGATCCTGGTGGTGGTGGTGGTGGTGGTGGATAGACTCACTAAATACATCCACTTTCCAACATCCTTACACAGCTGCTTTTGTAGCCAAAGTTTTCTTGAACCAGGTATTCAAACTTCATGACTTGACCTCTTCCATTGTCTCTGATAGGGATAAAGTTTTCACTAGTAACTTTTGGCAAGAATTGTTTAAGTCAATAGGAACAAGCTTAAACCTCAGCACTGCTTACCATCCTAAAACTGATGGTCAATCATAGAGAGTGAACTCTTGTTTAGAGACCTATTTAAGATGCATTACAGGTCACAAACCTACTGAGTAGTGTCAGTATCTCTCCTTAGCTGAGTGGTAGTACAATACTTGTTATCATACTAGTCTCAAAATATCTCCTTTTCAAGCTCTATATGATTACTTACCTCCTCATATGGCATTCCCTTCTGCCGCAACAACTTCAGTAGCTGTTGTAGAGACTTACTTAAAAGAAAGAGACGCAATGCTTGACCTTCTCAAAGAATCTTTCCACAAATCTCAAGAGAAAATGAAGTTTTTTGCTGACAAATCAAGAACTAACAGAGTTTTTGCTGTGGGTGATGAAAACGCGGGGGTCTAACAACCACACCCAATATTTCGTTTAGGCAATCTGTATGGACAAACTCTAATATAATTCCAAGAGAATCAACTAGACAGTCAGACTCAATCAATGGAAATATATCCAAAGACCAATGTTCAAGTGTCAATCAATTTATATCAACAACCAAAGGTTGGATTATCTAATTGATTGAACTACGCACAACCTTTTATATTTCAATTATATAGAAAATATAATGCGGAAAAGAAATAACACAGACACCAGAAATTTTGTTAACGAGGAAACCGCAAATGCAGAATAACCCGGGGACCTAGTCCAGATTTGAACACCACATTGTATTAAGACGCTACAGATACTAGCCTATTACAAGTTAACTTCGAACTGGAAAGTAGTTGAGCCCTAACCAATCTCACACTGATCAAGGTACAATCGCGTTCCTTACTAGAACCACGCCGGATTCTGCGGACTTGATTCCCTTAGCTAATCTCATCCACAACTAAGAGTAGCTACGACCCAAAGTCGAAGACTTAATAAACAAATCTGTCTCACACAGAAAAGTCTATTGAATAGATAAATCTGTCTCCCACAGAAATACCTACGAGTTTTGTTCCGTCTTTTGATAAATCAAGGTAAACATGAACCAATTGATATACCGGACTTAAATTCCCGAAAAACAAACTAGAAATATCAATCACCTCACAATAATCTTAACTATATGGTAGCGGAACAAGATATTGTGGAATCACAAACGATGAGACGAAGATGTTCGTGACTATTTTTTATCTTACCTATCGGAGATTAAATCTCGAGCAAATCTTAGAGAAGATAGTAATACGATAGAACAAAGTAAGATCGGAACACGTAACTACAAAGAAAATAGTTGGGTCTGGCTTCATAATCCCAATGAAGTCTTCAAGTCGTTAACCTATAATGGTTTTAGGAAAAACCTAAGTTAAAGGAGAATCGACTCTAGTCGCAACTAGTATCACATAGGAGGTATGGGGATTAGGTTTCCCAATTGCTAGAGTTCTCCCTTATATAGTCTTCAAATCAAGGTTTGATAGCTTTGGAACAAAGAAATCAATATTCACCGTTGGATGAAAACCTGATTATTTCAAGCCAATATCTTTCGACCGTTAGATTGTCTTGGCTTGTTACACACAAATGAAATGTACCTTCATATAGATATGGGTAACCGTACCTAAACGTGTACACTTAGTTGGCTCAACAATAGTTAACCGAAGTTAGTCATATGAAAACTTTCATATGAACCTAGTTCATCTTAACACAACTAGTTCAAATGACTCAAATGAAACTAGTTATAGAGTTGTTCAATTGTTTATATTCTCATAGAAGTATACAAGACATAATTGAAGCAAAATCGGTTTTGAGTCACTTGAATCAATTCATGAACATTATAGCCACGGTTTGCAAAAGATTGCATTCCTTATTATATAAATGTATTTTTTTATGAGTTAGCCGATTTTAGAACTTAACCACTCAAGTATGCAAACGTGTACGCATACTTAGAATTCCGAACTTGGCTTGTGTTCGCCAGTATGCAAACGTGTACGCATACTGTCGTACACGTCCGAACTCAGTTGAAGTTGGTATGCAAACGTGTACGCATACTATAGTTCCCGGACTTCAACTGTTGAATCAGTACGCATACGGTATGCACACTAGATTCCCGCACTTGGAATAACTTGCAACAGTTAGCATACAAGTACGCATACTGTGCTATATCCAATAATTGGTTAATTGTTCTAAACTCCCATTTCAATCATTGAAACATTCTTAGAAGACGAAAATAGTTGTCTGACACAAACTATTAGCTTCAAAGCAATTTTCAAGTGATCAAATGATCAATACGAAACATTCTGAGTCTACACCAAATAACTGTCTCACACAAATCACATAAGATGTTACCAGGCGATTTTCACATGATCATCTTTTGACTTTCGTCAAGAATATAAGATGAACTTGGTTAAAGCGAAAGCTTACCAACACATATTTCGAGAAATATGTAAGCGAGTTAAACTCAGCTCGAAATATCAAATGTGTATAATTTGAAGTCTATATAGCTATACGACTTTTGTCTCAAATAGGAGATAGAGTAGAAATAGACTTTTGAGTGATAGATGAGTTCAAGTCTCCACATACCTTTTGTTGATGAAGTTCAACAAGCTCCCCTTAGTAGTTCTTCGTCTTCAATCGCTGAACGCCGTGAAGTCTAAATCTCAACTACACATTCTATCCTAATCCGAGACTTAGCTATAAGTAGACTAGAAATCAAGACTTATAGTTTTGGCAACTAAACTTCACAAACAAGCTTGAGATAGCAACGTTTGCGAGTTCAACCGAGCAGTGCTCTAACAATCTACCCTTTTGTCAATTTTAGTGACAAAACTATCAATACATATGGATTACAAAATAAATAAACTTTGTAGCTTCTCATCCAAATGCTTGATTTCCTTGATTCTTCAATATTAATCGAAATCTTCGTCACTTCCAAGTACTCCAGTGATTCTGAACGTGTTCAACTCAGTATCATAGTTGTTGAAGATCCGTAGCTATAAGAATATATAAAAACAATATGTTTTCATATTGTGTTATACAATGTCATAGTATTATTACACAACATCAAAGCTCAATTGTATCACAACTTTGACAATAATACTATGGTGATATGTATCACTCCCCCTTAGTCAATACTTCATCTCACAATGAAAACCACTCCCCCTTACATAATGATCCGTAAACCATATGTATTTGTAGTGTGAACAACACAAAAATTCTCCCCCTTTTTGTCAATATAAATTGGCAAAGGTACGAAAACTAGCGGGATCATAATGAAATTCTCACAGAGATACTTCATGACTAAAAGAGAACATATCAACTTTGTTTCGATGATTTCACATAGTCGAAACTTAGTGTATTCATCAAGGAGTTTGTAAAGATACAAGATAACTCCTACAAAATTCCATAGCCGCACTCCCCACAAAGATTTGGCAATTAAGCACAAGTTCAATTAAGAACTCTCCCCATAAAATGTCATTCCCGAAAGAACAACAAGAGCGACCTTAATTTTACAAGAAAAGAAGGATTTCTTTGGACATTAACAAATTACATGAAACATGAATTTGTATCCAGAAAACTCAATTAAATTAACCACAAGAAAATCCATGATTAATTTAATCGGAAATGCTCAACATAAGAGAACTTACGAAGTCGCACGGTACTTTCACATAGAAGTGGATCAGGGAAAGATCAATACTGCGGAATATTCAAATATTCATTCTATTTTTCATCAATATATTTGCATAATGATAACATAGACTTAATCTTTGACATCAAAAGTTCATTCTATTTTCTATCAATATTTGCATAAAGACATATAATAGACTTAACTTTTGACATATATGGGACAATCATAGTTCACGGACGTAAACACACATATCCCATAACACTTTTTGCAATATATAAAACCAATAAGATTAAATACTGCAAAATCATCTTCCAAATAAACTTTAGAATTTAAATAAATAAATCTAAAAACATTGCAAGATGAAAATCGTTGGCAATAGCTATGTGTACTCACAATAATTGCTATTCCAAACCCTAGTTATCCTTCTTAAAACACAAGAATAAATTCTCATATGAAGTTTCCTAGACAATAAGACAAACTCGTAATGCACATACAAGATGATTTGTCCTTATAGGGTAAAATCAATCTTTTTCGCACGGATTTACACCAAAGGCGTATAAAAATATTTTCTCAACAAAGAAGAACATACAAAATCATTAACGACCATGCACCATAGTGTCATGTACCCGAGAGTACGATGACAAGGTTGGATCAGAATTTGGGTAAGATAATCCCCAATTCGTGAGAATTGAGGTGGATAGGGTTTATTCTCAAACCTCACGGTAAGAGCATGCTAGTTCAAAGAACCAGTTGAAGAACAATGTTACTCAAAATAGATTCATAATTCCATATTCTTCATTACAGGACTCTCACTGACTTATATAACTAGGGTTGCCTTCCAGATATCTACGACTATTACTGGCCCACGTGTGTACATCTAAGCCACACGTTACAATCGATAATAACAACTAATAATAAGCTAAGGGATATCGACTAGTATACTAAATCCTCCACTCCACATGATATGGGCACCTCCCCCTCATAGAGGGTACATGACACTGCCGCCCTCTCGAAAACATCCTTGTCCTCAAGGATTAGAACAGAGTTGTGCTCAAGAAGGAAGAGTTGAGTCGCAAGTTGTCTTCGAGTATCATGATAACGATGACGATGTAGTCACACTCCCCATATCAACCAGCGAAGACTCTTAAAACTGCAGCACTGCCCAGCTTTCATTACATTTTGGAGAAACGTGAAACATGAAATTTTCAGGCCTTTCTTGATAAGGAGAATTCCCTTAACCTGCACAACAACTCCAGCATAGATCCGCACCACAGCTAGATGTACGATGAAACGTGACACCACGAATCTCAGTGTGAATTGGTCTTGGTAGTGTGCTCGTTGACAATATGACAACTTCTTCTCCTCCTGCAATATTGTGCTACGAGTTGCAGAAACACTCAGTTGCAGCAAAGGGTGTTGGAAATTCCTAGTAATATTCCCATCTGAAGAATTCCAGGCTACCCCACCTCTAAATTCCAATTGCCGATACAAACCAGTGGAAAGAAATCTGAATTTCTACATTAAGTAATCCACCCATATCCATACAAATAAAATTGTGGGAATGTTATAAACACCCCTACTATTCATGGGTCTTCAATAATGCCCTTATGGAACTTTACAAACACCCCTCATGGCATAATTGAAATTTACAGAAAAAACATAATTTTCATGATTCCGTATTTAGCCCTTCTTCCTCACTTTCGTTCATCTTCACTTCTCAACAAGAGAAAAATCTAATGAATCTTATCGCTTCCACCGCCATCTCCATCGCTCCCACCACCACCACAATCTGCACCACCACCTCCGTCGCTTCATGTGTTTGATTTGTGTTCTATCATGTTTTGCCTACTCTTATTCTTCAGCGAGATCCATTGACAACATCTGTTCATGAAGATTTCCTAATCGATGGAGAAAAGTCGATGAAAATCATCAACGGCAACTGAAAACAAAGATTAGTCAACAAAAAATGAATCGAAAGATAAGTATGATATCTCCTTATCATTCTATCCCAATCGATTAACTTATCCATTTTGTTTTTTGTTTTACTGGTAGCCTAATAACTTTCGTTTCATCTCAATTTTTGTTTCTGATTCATAATAAGAGTTTAAATTTACATTAATCTCATCTTAATCTCGCTTATGAGCTAAAAAATTTGAAAAATTTCACCGAACTTTTTCTAGGGTTCTTGAGTGAAATTCGAGTATAATCTCAATAAGTAACTAGGATCAAAAATGTAAAAGCAGATTTGAACTCAAGTTACCTTAATCTCTATTACCCATAGAATCGATTTGAATTTCATTAACTTTTGATTTTGGATCTCATTCATACGCATCTGCTCAATGAAACTTGTTTTGGTTTGAAATATGAATGATTACTAGACATGAAGTATGTAGATAATTGAAAGTTTTGACTGTTAATGCAGGATGTTGTAGCAATTAACTAGTAGCTTTTGCTTTCAACAACAGATGAAACTTATCATTGGATGTGTTGGTGGTGGCTTTTTATTGTAGTAGTGAGGGTGGCGCTGGTGTTGCAGTGTTGTTGTTTCTATGGAGATGGTGATACAATTCACGGAAAGAAGATTTAGAGAGGTTGGCTAATTTTTGGTGTTGCAGTGTTGTTGGTGTTAAGTGTTGTTGTTTCTATGGAGATTTTGTGCTAATTGTTGTTGTAGGTGGCTAGATGGACAAAATATGGACCTGCAGATACAAGTGGAGATGAAAGTTATGGATTTTGGCTGGTGTTCAACAAACGGAGATGGATTGACGCTTCAATCAATTGGTGGTATAATTCACGGACAGAAAGGTTGGCTGAGGTTGAATGTGTATAGCTGGTTCCAATCAGTAAAGAACGTGGTGTCGCGATCTTCTAATTGATTGTTTAAATGGTGTTTAATGGTCTTGATTCAAAGGATTTTAGAACCCCGTTATGTGAAAAAGTATGTTGTTGCCGTCGAATTGTACATCGAGAATGGAGATGGAAATCAGTGCATATGATGGTGTCTACTGGTACCTGCAATGGACTGTTCTGTAGGGTTTTCATAGGACCGAGAATGCGTTAACTTGAGAATTCAGGCAACAACAGAAGATGGACAAAGGTGTTGGACAACAACCAAGTTCAACTACAACAAGTGGAACAACTGAATTCCATGAATTGTGAATGCGTAGCACCTCTTATTCTGGAGTGAGAGTTGGCAACAACAAAGTTGCATGGGTTTTGAGATGAAACTGTGCTTATGGAGTCAGGAAATGAAAAAATGGTTGTATATAGATCTGCAGTAGCGAAGATGGAGATTCCAAGGATTGATACAACAAGTGCTTGGAATTTAAGGTAGAGAGTGTGTGATAGAATGAGCCGTTGAAGCTGGGTTTGTGCTGAAATTGAGCTAGTTGCCTTCATGTTTAGAGACAACTTGAACAAGTTGCCTTCAGATTTGGAGACAACTTGTGCAAGTTGCCTTCATCTTTGGAGACAACTTGTACTAGTTGCTTCCAGACTTCGAGACAACTTGAGCTAGTTGCCTCAGATTTGGAGACAACTTCGTGCTAGTTGCTTCCATTTTCGAGACAACTTGAGCTAGTTGCCTCAGATTTGGAAACAACTTCGTGCTAGTTGCTTCCACTTTCGAGACAACTTGAGATGGTTGCCTCAGATTTGGAGACAACTTTAGCAAGTTGACTCCACATGGCGACAGTGGAGGAGAGTGGTGGTGGTTGGCGGTGGCGGAGGCAAGTGGTGGTGGTTGGCGGCGACGGTGGTCAGAAATGGTGGTCGGTGGTTGACGACGGTGGTGGTTAGTGCAGACGGTGGTCGGTGGACATCGGTGGTGGACAGTGGCAGTAGTGGGTAGCAGTGGTAGTCGTTTTTTTTTTTTTTTTTTTTGAATAGCGGTAGTGATTTTGTATATACTATACAAAAGAGGGTATTTTAGTAATGTATTAAGCATAAGGGTATAATTTAAGTTGGTAAGGGTATATTTTAAGGGACCTCATAGTAGGGGTATATAGATAATGTTCCCAATAAAATTTCATTCAACATGATCAAACATTTAGTCACAAGGTGAAAAACTTCAACTTCCAGTCCAACAAAGAACTGACCATCACTCAAAGTTGTCGTTCTCCTCTTAAGATTAACCAGTGGACCTGACTCCTTGTGCTCATTTCCATAAGGTAAGTTGTGCTAAGAGTACCTCTGTTAGTGCCAATATTGAACTTGTGTGTAGTTGGATAATTTAGATCAGCAACCCATTTTTTAACTACCAAGAGCAGTACACAAGTTAAGAGAGCACCACTAGTTAAAACCAATTGCCACTTCACAAGGACCAGCGAGTTTACTGCAATTGAAGAGTGAGCACGTAAGAGAGCTTGATTTCTCCAGTCTTGATCCTTCAAATTCAACACACTACGAGTAGAAAACCGAACAACTACCCGGCCCGAACAATGTTCCATGCCACCCACTGTGTAGATAGATTGTTCAAGTAGCTCAGTAAAAACCCAAGTGAAAACAACACCATTTGTTATACTCCACAGACCAGATAGAACGAATCGGAATTTCCACCTCAAGTAGCCTACCCACAACAACATTTTAAGAATCTGAAATACCTCGACTAAGATCTAAGTTCCCATTAGAAGTCCCACTAGCATCATACAACTGCTATATTCATTAGGTGCATTGCCAGACTCACTATGCCTTGGCACTTGAAAAATCAAAATAATCCAAGGAATATGGCTTTGTTGAGGTATGTTATGAAACATTTGGCTATCATCATAACTATCATCATTTTGAACAAACAAAGTCATATAGGAATACTCCAACATCAAATCGAAACAGTACCCAAGAATAATAATCACACAAGAAGTAATGGCATCTAAATAGTCTTCAGATTCATAGTTAAAAGAAAATAACCCCTTAAGAAGTTGAAATTCTTTTCCACGATCAAATACTTTATCACCAGACTGGAAACAACGCTGAGAAGATGTCCTAGTATGCAGTGTGTGGTTGAAAAAAAAATTTGTACTCAAAACACACAGTATCCAACGGAAATGGTTTAACAAACATCTTACCTTGATGAAGTTGTAAGAGAAAATCATCTATGTCACTGCTCAAACTCCCAGATTCTCTCTTAGGCATTTTAACAAACATTTTACTATTATTTCGAATTTCAGTATCATTAGCAAATACATGAATGATCGAATCCAGAAACCCAAAATCTGATTTAAACCCAAAGCTAAGAATCAAGTTCCCAAAATACTTACCACGATCAAATATGCAATGAGAATCACTAATACCAATATGAAAACAATCCGGGCAGTTTGATTTGTTGTGAAGAACGGCTAATTCCTTTGAGCTTTTAGGATTTGTACTGTCGGTATGAATCACTTCAGCTTCTTCAATGTCTTTCAACTGAAAACTCACAGAATCGGAGGAATCATCATCTTCTTTGTCAACGACAGTGGAAGGATTTGATTTCACTTTCTGAGATTCAACTTTATTATGAACTAGAGAAGAAGAATCTGGACGAATAGAAGTAGGAACCGATTTTGCTTCTTCAGATGCAACAACACAAAAATCTTGAGATTCAAAAGATTGAGCAACAGATCCACTACTGATGTCGCCAATTCCATTTGATTTAGTAGAAACACCTTCATCAGATGACGAGCCGCCAACAATATCACCAAATTTAGATAAAATTTCTTGAAAAAAAATTTCCAACTGTTCTTGGACATACTCCTTTGTCAAAATATTATCAAGTTTCTTGTTCATTTCCACCAGCTTCAACTCGTGTTGATTTGAAATTTCAGAGATCTGTTGAAGTTGTGTGGCTTCGCTAAACTCTGTCATCGAATCCTTCATGGATCGAAATGGCTCTAGATACCAGTTGTCATGTACCCAAGAGTACGATGACAAGGTTGGATCAGAATTTGGGTAAGATAATCCCCAATTCGTGAGAATTGAGGTGGATAGGGTTTATTCTCAAACCTCACGGTAAGAGCCTGCTAGTTCAAAGAACCATTTGAAGAACAATGTTACTCAAAATATATTCATAATTCCATATTCTTCATTACAGGACTCTCACTGACTTATATAGCTAAGGTTGCCTTCAAGATATCTACGACTATTACTAGCCCACGTATGTACATATAAGACACACGTTACAATCGATAATAACAACTAATAATAAGCCAAGGGATACCAACTAGTATACTAACACCGCCACTCCACATGATATGGGCACCTCCCCCTCATAGAGGGTACATGACGCATAGTTCACATAAGATAAATGTGAACATTCAAGAATCCCATAGCAATGCGTACTACTGCCCATTCTTGAACTTCCTTCTTTGTGATTCACCAATTCTTGTAAAAGCTACAAATGAGCTTAGAAGAGAAGTACTCCAAGAATCCAAGTGCCCAAGTCCAAGAGAAGTGGAACAAGTGCGACGAAACGGAGCACAACACTCAAAAATAAGAGACAGGACAAATACCAATCTTAACTTATCCAAATTCAAGAATTCTCATCTCCATTTTGTAGAGAATTCAAATAGGAAGATAATGCAAAAATAATGAGGTCATTCCGAGTTCGTACGAAGAAGTTACGGCCAAAACGAGTTTACCGAATATTGACGTCTATAGGCCAGTATGCATACCGGTTTGCAAACGAATTTTCGTGACCTGGAGCAGTGTGCAAACGGGTTTGCGAACTAAAATCCCTGGATTTTGATTTTAAACGATGGTATGCATACCTTTTATGTGTACCATGAAGTCCAAACATCCCGAACTACTATTTTCAAACCTAAACATTTAAGAACCTTAAATACCTATCAAGTTAGGTAGAAATGAACGATAAGCAAGGTACATGGATCATTATAAGTACTCTAATCAAATAATAAAAACACAAATCTTGCTCAAGTTTATAGACATACCTTTTAGAAGGATCATATCGTGAATCCCACGGCTTTACCAAATATTCAATATCATACCTAACACATATGTGCGCCCCAATTCTCATGCTTCCCTCACCATATACATAACACGACATTCCTTGGTGAGGATGCACTTACAACACAATCAAGTTGTGTTGAGGTGAACAATGTCTTGCTCACCATAAGTGACTGAAACAGACTTTTCTACAACTATGGATTTTTCACAATCTATAGTTTTTGGCTTATTCAGTTTCACTTTTGGAATAACATGAAAGAGACCACTTTTAGAACCTTTCACATCCGAATCCATCTTTCCAAAGAACTTTTTAAGCTCCAACGTCATGGATACTGCCTTCTCCATAGTTATGGAATTTTCTGGAAGATCATTCCTTTTCACACTCAAAGCATCATTGTCTTTCTTTGGTATCCACTTATGAGTGTGTTTAGGAACAACCAGAACCTTCTTCCCATTACTCTCTTCAAGAATTCTCGGAATAGAATTGGATTGACTATTCTTTTGCAAGTTAGTCTTTCTCCAATTGGGAGCATCGGATCTTGTCTTCGTCTTTACAAAGTTATCCTTTTGATAACCATTACGATTGTGAAAAGGCTTTGTATGACTTTTATAGGAAAATATAGGTTTATCACAGCACTGATTCCTTTGCCTAAAGGTTGGACCATTGCAACCTGTAACGTTAAGGGATTAGCCTTAACATATGATCTTGGTTTCACAACTTATTGTGATGCCCAAACAAGAACATCATGAAGTTTCTCATTCCTTATACGGAAACGACATCTCCTTTCCAGGTGACCTTTTGTTTGAGGGTGAAAACGGTTTCTGCTGATTTCGGTAATTTCGCGTGAGTGGGTGAGAAACTGAGTCTAAACCCTAAACAATGTACTGCAAGGGACTACTTTAGATTCGAGAGATCAATCTGTACAAATCCGGACTAAACCAAGAAATGGTCGTTCCAGACTTGCTTCGGTCACAAAGTGAAGGAGAAGGGTTGGTTTAGGGAGGAAGCGAAGAAAGTGTTGAGACCAGAATAGTTGATTCTGGAAGAGTAGTTGTTTGACTTGTATCAGAAAGTGAAAGCTAACAGATGGGAAATCTAACAAGTGGTTTCTGAGTGTTGTATTCCCCTGACCAAAACTTGTCGTTCGGTGAAAATAGGTAAGACCTATTTATACAAGTCAAAGTGAAACGTACTCTGGTCTTGTAAGAAATAGAAACGGATGAGTAAATGGGAGGAGCTGGTAACCGGTAACGCCTAGAATTGATGTTCCATAATGAAGGAAAGAGTTTTACCATTACTCCCTGTATTTATAATCGCCTTATTCTTATGACACTTTCATGTAACGGGCGTAGTGTACGCCGCACACTGTAAACCGCCAAACCAATACCCTCTATGAGCATCCCCCAATTTGTGACATGTGTTAGATGTCTCGAGTGTTTTCATGGGAAAACGTGTAGCAAGGTGTTACGTGTGGCATGGTGGCATGCCAATGGCCATGGTAGAGTCGACATGGCTTTGTCAAAAAATAGGCGCGGCCAAATTTGGGGTTTAGATGCAAACCGTGATGTTTTGGCTTTGGTCCGTAAGTTAGGTGGCGAACTTGAACGGTCGAGATCCGCATCTCAGAGGGAAGGATAGCCGTTGATTATTGCAACCTTCGTTTTAGCAAATTAGCGTTGAGCATGGCTTTGCCATAGAGTAGGCGCGGCCAAATTAGGGTTTAGGTGCAAACCGTGTGTTTTGGCTTTGGGCCGCAAGTTGTCATGCATCAGTTGGTGACTTTGGATGGCTAATATCTGCATCTTAGATGGAAGGGTGGCCGTTGATCGTTGCAACCCTTCGTTTTGGTGGCCAATGATGTAAAGGAGAGGCTGGCATGGTATAGGCGCGGCCAAAACTAGGTTTTGGTGCAAACCGTGGTGTTTGGCCTTGGGCCGCAAGTTGTCGTGCGTTAGGTGGCAAACTTGGATGGTCGAGATCTGTATCTCGAAGAGAAGGGTAGCCATTGATTATTGCAACCCTTCGTTTTGGCGTGGAAAAGTGGCTGGCATGGTTTGTCATTGGCACGGTGGAGCGGTGGGTATGGTTGGCATGCCTTGGCGCAGAGACGTGGCTGGCATGGTTTGCCATTGGCACGGTGGTGCGGATGGCATGGTTGGCATGCCTTGGCGTAGAGACGTGGCTGGCATGGTTTGCCATTGGCACGGTGGTGCGGCTGGCATGGTTGGCATGCCTTGGCGCAGAGACGTGGCTGGCATAGTTGGCATGCCTTGGCGCAGAGACGTGGCTGGCATGCCTTGGCGCAGAGACGTGGCTGGCATGGTTTTCCATTGGCACGGTGGTACGGCTGGCATGGTTGGCATACCTTGGCGCAGAGACGTGGCTGGCATGGTTTGCCATTGGCACTGTGGTACGGCTGGCATGGTTGGCATGCCTTGGCGCAGAGACATGGCTAGCATGGTTTTCCATTGGCACAGTGGTGTGGCTGGCATGGTTGGCATGCCTTGGCACAGAGACGTGGCTGGCATGGTTTTCCATTAGCACGGTGGTGCGGCTGGCATGGTTGGCATGCCTTGGCGCAGAGACGTGGTTGGCATGGTTTGCCATTGGCACGGTGGTGCGGCTAGCATGGTTGGCATGCCTTGGCGCAGAGACGTGGCTGGCATGGTTTGTCATTGGCACGGTGGTGCGGTGGCATGGGTGGCATGCCTTGGCATGGCATGGTTTGCCATTGGCACGGTGGTGCGGTGGCATGCCTTGGCGCAGACGTGGCTGGCATGGTTTGCCATTGGCACGGTGGGAGAATTAGGGTTAGGTGTATACAGCTGTGATGTCAGTTAATACTAAGGGATCTGTCGTGGAACATGACACATGTATAAAAAAAAGGTACCCTTGTAATTCTTACATAAATACGCTGATTGATTCAATAAATGCGCTATTGGTCATAGTGACGTCATGTCAGATGTACGGTTTTACGATTTTATCCCTAAGCTAAAAACCACCATCAACATTAAGTCCCCTGCTTAGCTCGGAACAAGAGCGTTGTTGCGAGGTAAGCATAAGATGGTGACAGACAAGGATAAAATCGAAACAGCGGGTCATGAAAGATGACTAGGAAGATTCGTCTAACCTTTTTCGAGAGTTTTCTGAATTTCGTGATCCTTGTGTTGGCAACCTTGCATAAATTTTGCTCGCGTCGTTACTGGCTAGACCGTGAAATAGTAGATGTGATTGCTGCAGGATGTTGGCTTGGTTTGGCCACGAGTCATCTTGGATGGGTTAAGGAATGTGGAGGCGTTGGCTTATCGAGTTGTTGGCGTGGCTAGGAATGGGATTTGGCTTGGCGCAGCTCGGGGGCGGCTCGGCTCGGTCTTGGCGCAACTTGGATTGGGAGCGGCTTGGGCGCTGCTTGGCTCGGGCACGACTTGGCTTGGCTCGGCTCGGGCACGGATTGGCTTGGCTCGGCGCGGGCGGTTTGGCTTGACTCGGCGCGGGCGCGGCTTGGACGCTGGCGTGGCGCGGATTGCTGGGGTATCGTGAGGTAAGGCATGACGCGGACTTTTGGGCATCGTGAGACTTATCCTTGCGGGCCCGATTGCCTTTTCTTATTCGTGGATTAAAATTGGGAATCCTTTCCTTATTCTAACTTCAAAAGAATATTACTCTTATAAAAGGGTTGTTCTCCTTTTATTTTATTTTTCATCTTTGTTCTCACGTCTTTGTGCTAGCGGCAGAGTGGTAGCAGTAAAACGAGCTAACATTCTAGGTATGTACTCCAACGCTTATTTTTTCTCTTTTTCTTTTGTCGGTGCAAGCCCTAGCCGTAGATATACTCTCCATGAACCCGTAAAATATATTTTTTTGTATGAATGATTCTTCCTTGCTAGCATTATCATAGCAATATTAGTCGCTATGCCGATAGTAAGAAAACCAAGTATTATACAAAACATGCGTGCATGAGTAGGTTGCTGTTATTAGTTTTCTTCTCGTGAAAACCTAGCTTCAAGGTTGCCTTTCCCTTTTGTGGCCGTGTGAAAATATTCCTCCCTTGGTTGCGAGCGTATTTCCATGATAGAGCATGACTTGACCTGGGTTGTACTTTCCGTGCCTTCTCATGCTTCCCGCGGTACTATCTGATTTCGACCAATAGCGTATTTCCCTTGACATTACATATGCCTCGTTGGGTAGCATCAATCCCCATTCTCCTAGTCATGAATGTCGTGACGTGTGGCCAAAGAGAAATTTCCGTGACAAACACGTTATTGTTCGTAACCGATATTGGTAATACTTTATGTATGCTTTTTCTTCGAGGTAGTAATTCTTCGTTTTGTTTTGTTGTATTTACTTCAATAGCATAAGGAATTCTATTAAGATGTCACCTGGGAAGAGCCTTGTAACTGTACCGAAGAACGTTAGCAACTCCAAGCCAAATGCGGATGATGAATTTTTTACAATGTCTTCTTCACCTAGGAAAACCCATCCCAAGTATGTGGCGGTTCTTTTGACTGGTTCAGAAAATGAAGGAGAGGTCCACTCGGTTCGGCCAGGGCGCATAATGCGATTTTGTCTGCAGAGGAAAGAATATCCTATTTCTCCCATCGACTTCAAAATCTGTCAGAGCCCGTTGCGTTCTTTTGATAAGTGGATGCAATTCATGATAGGTCAAGACCGTGTGAGGGCCAATTTGACCAAGGCGCAGATTGTTGGAGCTGTCACGGCTTCTGCAACACTTCAAGTTAGGAAATACATCCAGGATTTGATCACGTTTGTCTCCAGATGGTGTCCAGATACTCATACTGCCATATGCAGGTGGGGAGAAATGACCATCTCTTTAGAGAGCGTAGCCGTCTTGCTAAAACTTCCCATAATAGGGAATCTTGATATCACCTTGTCTGATGATGAAGAGGAGATGTGTGCCGCCCTTGTCGAGAAGTCAAAAGGGTTCGTCCGAAAGGATCACGAGACGAAGTGCTTCTACATCTGGTGGGTGTCTGAGTAGTTCCCTGATGAGCCGGAGGTGGACCTAGAATTAGATGACACTCTCCATGTTGCCGCGTTTTTAGCTCTGTGGCTGTCCAGAGATATTTTTGATGACGACTCTGGCAATAAGGAGATAAGGCGATGGCTTATTAAATTTGCCATCAAACTGGCGAAAGGCGTCGTTCTCCCCATTGAGGGCTTGTTTCTTGGTTCTTTGTACACTCATTTGGATCATCTGGTTGCGGATATGTATGTTTCAAACGGTTATTTGAAGGTAGACTCGTATGTTCACGTTGCTTTCCTCCAGGCATGGTTGTGGGAGCATTTCGCAAAGTAGCTCCTAAACCGTTGACTCACTTCCTGAGTCTTGCGACGGTTCTCGAATTCTGCGCTGGTCCAATAGGCGTCCAAGATCTGGAGTGAAGCTCATTGATTTTCTTGATAATGTCTATGCTGTTACTTTTCGTCCCTGGGCTCCAGTTCACGCGTCCATAGTTCAGCCAACACTTTTGCCATTTACTCCGAACTTGACTTTGCTTTCGTCAGGGAGAATACAAGTGTTGGAGAAGTCGTATTTATGCGGAGTTGCATCCATGGACACGTGTCATCTTTCTTTCGGGGATGTTGCAAGACGGCCCCTTATAATATCGACATGGCGGCTCGGCATATGGGTTTTGACCAAGGGGTCCCATTTATTCGTCAGTCGGTTTCTTCGGAAGAACTGTTGCCAGCTGTTCTTAATGCCAGTGTTCTCGCTCCAGGTAAGAGCCTTCCTTTCCTGCTCCTAGATCGAAGTCCATTGACAACCCCTAGGTACAACCAGTTCTGACAGGATGAGTTTCTTGCCATCCATGGGTTTGCAGGCGATATTGCGGAGAATACCCGCGGCAAGCCTTCCTCTGTGACTTTAGCGGAACATCCACTGTTGAGGGAGCCTTCTACTGCTAAGCGAAAATCTCCCGACAGTTCTTAGAAAAAAGAGCGAAGGTCTAAGAACCGTGCGGGTGGTTTCCAGTCGGATTCGTCGGCTCTCGTGACTTTCAGTTATTTCAACACACGGGTATGGGCAGCTCTTTCTTGATTTTACTTATTCACACAAATCTTCTGTTTCGTTGCTAAACATCTTTTATTTTCCTATTCAGGGCCTTGACAGCGCAAACCCCTTTGCCAAACTCGCGCATAGTCAGAAATCGGCTACTAAGTAACCTGAGGATGTAGAAGAATCTGAGGAAGAAGAAAGATCGGGATCCAGCAGTGATGATGAAAGTGCTTCCGAAGGTAACACCGAGTCTTCCTCCGGTGAATCCGCAGATGAGTCGGTAAGTTTATGCGTTCCTCTTTTTTTTTTGCCCTTTTTTTTTTTGAGTGAAAACTAAATCGTAATGTTGCAGGAGGGGATTATTTCTGAAGAGGGTCTTGAGGTGGAGACTCGCCACAATGAAGGTCCAGCCGTGGAAGCCGCGCCTATAGGTGGCTCGGAGATGGACGTTGATAACGGTGAAACCCAGATGGTGGAAAGTACTTCTGCGACCATTGGTGCGGTCGTGGTCAGGAATCCTTTGTCGGTCGCAGATTCAGTTGCGGGCGCCATTTTCGTGCCTCCATATTTGACTCCCCACGAAGACCATGTGTTGGTTGGAGGCTTCAGTGTGCCAGCCAAGCATGCGGAGTTGTATACCAGGATATGGGAAAAATACGGACATATCGCCACGACCAAGAAGCTCACTAGCCTATTTGCATTGGTCAAGCGTGTGGAAGAAGCTTTATCTTCAATTCACCATATGTGCAACGTGACTGGTCACACTGTTTCCGGAGATGTGATCTCAAGTTGGAAGTTTCATCGGGATATGTGTGTAGACTTTGAGTTTAATGTCTCCTGGTTCTGCAAGGGATTTTCTGAGATCCAAAGACTGCGGGCTGAAACGGTTGATGGTCCTTCTGCGGATTCGATTAATCGTCAGGCGGCAGAAGTCGATAAGTTATCCCAGTAGCTGGAGAAGTTATCTCAGGAGTTGAAACTGAAGCAGGCGGCCCTTCAAAGTATGAAGAACGTTTTCTCCAAGAAGAACGGGCCGTTGTTGAGCGATTTTCCTTGAGCGCGTTACATTTCTGAAACTCCTTTCCTTAGTTTTTTTTTTTTGAAAGGCAAAGAAACGCCTAGTTTATGGTTCGGTTTTTTTTTTCTTTCCCTTTTTGGATTGATAGATGATTGCTTTTTATAAGAGT
Organism: Papaver armeniacum; assembly: GCA_023531295.1. NCBI lineage: Eukaryota > Viridiplantae > Streptophyta > Magnoliopsida > Ranunculales > Papaveraceae > Papaver > Papaver armeniacum. Next base: position 614,162 of record JAJJWW010010057.1, on the reverse strand, counting down.
TTTTGGATTATTTTGGGATAATGGTCTTTTGATATGTTAAAGTCTGAGTTGCAAGTGTAGGTAGCAAATCATCTAGGAAAATTGTGAAACCGTGAATGTTGCATGACGGGGGAAAGTATGGGATGAAACTTGGGAATAACATGGTGTTTGGTTTCAACGTGAAACCTATAGTAATTGGTTATGTATCCTGGCGTGAAGATGATAGGCTGATGGACTTACTTGTTTTTATTACCTTCTTCAACAAAACGGATCCCAAAAGATGGACGCGCGTGATGGCCCCTAATTTTGCAAGTCCGGCGGTTGGTTTTGACGACAAATTGCCCGTGAGAAGTCCCGATTGTTCCCGACCATGCGTTGCGTGATTATTGATAATCGGGATATGGTCAGTGTCGGATGCCGAATCGGGCTAGTCGATCCTAAGCGAATCGTTTTTTTTTTTTTGGAAGTCCCGTGTTACTTTGTAAGGTCGGCTCTTGTTGTATTTGTTGCTACGCCTAGTAATCTCCATTCTTGGTGTTAAGTGACGACTTTTACAAGATGTCGACGTATGAGTAACTAGGTCGTTGATCCCTGAGCGGATCATTTGTTGCTACCATTCCGAGATCTAAGTCAAACGATGAGATTGAGAGTTGAAAATTGACAGCGTGACCGAAAGATCAATCCTCCCGCTGTGGTCGCCAATTGTTTGAGGGTGAAAACGATTTCTGTTGATTTCGGTAATTTCGCGTGAGTGGGTGAGAAACTGAGTCTAAACCCTAAAAATGTACTTTAAGGATGGAGTACTTTAGATTCGAGAGATCAATCTGTACAAATCCGGCCTAAACCAAGAAATGGCCGTTCCCGGACTTGCTTCGGTCACAAAGTGAAGGAGAAGGGTTGGTTTTAAGGAGGAAGCGAAGAAAGTGTTGAGACCAGAATAGTTGATTATGGAAGAGTAGTTGTTTGACTTGTATCAGAAAGTGAAAGCTAACAGATGGGAAATCTAGCAAGTGGTTTCTGAATGTTGTATGCCCTGACCAAAACTTGTCGTTCGGTGGAAATAGGTAAGACCTATTTATACAAGTCAAAGTGAAACGTACTCTAGTCTTGTAAGAAATAGAAACGAATGAGTAAATGGGAGGAGGTGGTAACCGGTAACGCTTGGAATTGATGTTCCATAATGAAGGAAAGCGTTTCACCATTACTCCCTGTATTTACTAACCACCTTATTCTTATGACACTTTCATGTAACGGGCGTAGTGTACGCCGCACGCTGTAAACCGCCAAACCAATACCCTCCATGAGCATCCCCAAGTTTGTGACATGTGTTAGATGTCTCGAGTGTTTTCATGGGAAAACATGTATCAAGGTGTTACGTGTGGCATGGTGGCATGCAGTGGCCATGGTAGAGTCGACATGGCTTTGTCAAAGAATAGGCGTGGCCAAATTTTGGGTTTAGATGCAAACCGTGATGTTTTGGCTTTGGTCCGTAAGTTAGGTGGCGAACTTGAACGGTCGAGATCCGCATCTCGGAGGGAAGGATAGCCGTTGATTATTGCAACCTTCTATTTTAGCAGCCAGCGTTGAGCATGGCTTTGCCATATAGTAGGCGCGGCCAAATTAGGGTTTAGGTGCAAACCGTGTGTTTTGGCTTTGGGCCTCAAGTTGCCATGCGTAAGGTGGCGAACTTGTGTTGTCGAGATCTGCATCTCAAAGAGAAGGGTAGCCATTGATTATTGCAACCCTTCGTTTTAGCAGACAGCGTTGAGCATGGCTTTGCCATAGACTAGGCGCGGCTAAATTAGGGTTTAGGTGCAAACCGTGTGTTTTGGCTTTGGGCCGCAAGTTGCCATGTCTCAGGTGGAGAACTTGTGTGGTCGAGATCTGCATCTCAAAGAGAAGGGTAGCTGTTGATTATTGCAACCCTTCGTTTATAGCAGCCAGCGTTGAGCATGGCTTTGCCATAGAGTAGACGCGGCCAAATTAGGGTTTAGGTGCAAACCGTGTGTTTTGGCTTTGGGCCGCAAGTTGCCATGCGTCAGGTGGCGAACTTGTGTGGTCGAGATCTTCATCTCAAAGATAAGGGTAGTCATTGATTATTGCAACCCTTCGTTTGTAGTAGCCAGCGTTGAGCATGGCTTTGCCATAGAATAGGCGCGGCCAAATTAGGGTTTAGGTGCAAACCGTGTGTTTTGGCTTTGGGCCGCAAGTTGCCATGCGTCATGTGGCGAACTTGTGTGGTCGAGATATGCATCTCAAAGAGAAGGGTAGCCGTTGATTATTACAACCCTTCATTTGTAGCAGCCAGCGTTGAGCATGGCTTTGCCATAGAGTAGGCGCGGCCAAATTAGGGTTTAGGTGCAAACCGTGTGTTTTGGCTTTGGGCCGCAAGTTGCCATACGTCAGGTGGCAAACTTGTGTGGTCGAGATCTGCATCTCAAAGAAAAGGGTAGTTGTTGATTATTTCAACCCTTCGTTTGTAGCAGCCAGCGTTGAGCATGGCTTTGCCATAGAGTAGGCGCGGCCAAATTAGGGTTTAGGTGCAAACCGTGTGTTTTGGCTTTGAGCCGCAAGTTTCCATGTGTCAGGTGGCGAAATTGTGTGGTCGAGATCTGCATCTCAAAGAGAAGGGTAGTCGTTGATTATTGCAACCCTTCGTTTGTAGCATCCAGCGTTGAGCATGGCTTTGCCATAGAGTAGGCGCTGCCAAATTAGGGTTTAGGTGCAAACCGTGTGTTTTGGCTTTGGGCCGCAAGTTTCCATGCGTCAGGTGGCGAACTTGTGTGGTCGAGATCTGCATCTCAAAGAGAAGGGTAGACGTTGATTATTACAACCCTTCGTTTGTAGAAGCCAGCGTTGAGCATGGCTTTGCCATAGAGTAGGCGCGGACAAATTAGGGTTTAGGTGCAAACCGTGTGTTTTGGCTTTGGGCCGCAAGTTGCCATGCGTCAGCTGGTGACTTTGGACGTCTAAGATCTGCATATTAGATGGAAGGGTGGCCGTTGAACGTTGCAACCCTTCGTTTTGGCAGCCAATGATGTGAAGGAGAGGCTGGCATGGTATAGGCGCGAACAAAACTAGGGTTTGGTGAAAACCGTGGTGTTTGGCCTTGGGCCGCAAGTTGCCGTGCGTTAGGTGGCGCACTTGGATGGTCGAGATCTGTATCTCGAAGAGAAGGGTAGCCGTTGATTATTGCAACCCTTCATTTTGGCGTGGAGAAGTGGATGGCATGGTTTGCCATTGGCACGGTGGAGCGGCGGGTATGGTTGGCATGCCTTGGCGCGAGACGTGGCTGGCATGGTTTGCCATTGGCACGGTGGTGCGGGCGGCATGGTTGGCATGCCTTGGCGCGAGACGTGGCTGGCATGCATTGCCATTGGCACGGTGGTTCGGGCGGCATGGTTGGCATGCCTTGGCGCGAGACGTGGCTGGGCATGGTTTTCCATCGGCATGGTGGTGCGGCTTGCATGGTTGGCATGCCTTGGCGCAGAGACGTGGCTGGCATGGTTTGCCATCGGCACGGTGGTGCGGCTGGCATGGTTGGCATGCCTTGGCGCAGAGACGTGGCTGGCATGGTTTGCCATCGGCACGGTGGTGCGGCTGGCATGGTTGGCATGCCTTGGTGCGCGGTTTGCCATTGGCACGGTGGTGGCATGGTTGGCATGCCTTGGCGCAGAGACGTGGCTTCCATGGTTTGTCATTGGCACGGTGGTGCGGCTGGCATGGTTGGCATGCCTTGGCGCAGAGACGTGGCTGGCATGGTTTGCCATTGGAACGGTGGTGCGGCTGGCATGGTTGGCATGCCTTGGCGCAGAGACGTGGCTGGCCTGGTTTGCAATTGGCACGGTGGTGCGGCTGACATGGTTGGCATGCCTTGGCGCAGAGACGTGGCTTGCATGGTTGGCATGCCTTGGCGCAGAGACGTGGCTGGCATGGTTTGCCATTGGCACGGTGATGCGGCTGGCATGGTTGTCATGCCTTGGCATGCCTTGACGTGGCTGGCATGGTTTTCCATTGGCACGGTGGGAGAATTAGGGTTAGGTGTATACAGAGGTGATGTCAGTTAATACTAAGGGTTCTGTCGTGGAACATGACACATGTATAAAAAAATAGGTACCAGGTAATTCTTACGTAAATACGCTGATTGATTCAATAAATGCGCTATTGGTCATAGTGACGTCATGTCATATGTATGGATTTACGATTTTATCCCTAAGCTAAAAACCAACATCAACACCTTTATTTCCACAATAGTGGCAAACATAAGGAATGTTCTTACCTCGATCCGTGTGTGCTGACTTTGGAGGTTGATATACATTGCTCTTTCGAACCTTAACTCTCGGTGAAGGTATTTCACTTTTGCCATCAGTGGAAACCTTTTGTTGAGAAGAATCACTAGCCTTGACAAATTTTACCTCTTTGCTAGTACTTGGAGCATCTATTCCCTTATAGCCCAATCCTCGTGTATCACGATGATTTTTACTTGCTCCTAACATAGTGGTTAATTTGCTTGAACTAGTATTGAACTTTTTCAAGTCATCTTCCAACATCTTGATTTTATCAAGGGCATCAATTAAATCAACCTCAAGGCGTTTTCCTCGAGCGAGATAAGCGCTTTCTCTGTCATCAAAACTTGCTTGCTGAGAGTTAATCCTTGCTTCAGTTTCTGCAAGTTTCTCTTCCAACGAGAAGTATTTTTGATAAACATTATCACATTCAAGTGACTTTCTACTCAGGTTTTCCTCATAATATTTGAGGATCGATTCGCAAGAGCGATTCCAAACATAAAGACCTCCGAAAATCCTTTTCAATTCCTTGTTTTCTCGACATAGAGGAGTCTGAAGAGGTGTGACATGAGAAGTTCTCATCTTCTTCTTTTCCAACGAATTCAAAACCTTAACATACTCTGAGACTTCCTCATCAACATCTCTATTAATATCTTAATCACCTTCATCAGAAAATTCATCCAACTGTTCTTCTAGGCATGTATACCAATCAACAGTTTCTACATCAAGAGAATGTTTAGATATTGACTTAGATATGAGAGTTCTCTCAGGTTAATCCAAGCTTTGAAAAACATCTGGTAATTTCTGACCTGGTACCTTATTAGAGATAGACTCGTCCATAATAATCAGATTGCTACAAACACAGACTTGTGAGGTCTTTAACGTGTTTGCCTGCTCTAATACCAATTGAAAAATGAGGGATCTAACAACCACACCCAATATTTCATTTAGGCAATCTGTATGGACAAACTCCAATATAATTCCAAGAGAATCAACTAGACAGTCAGACTCAATCAATGGAAATATATCTAAGAGTTATATCTCTGTTTCTCAATGTAATCACCAAATCAAACAGATAGAATCCGCGAGCCTGATTATTATGAGAAACAACTTGAACGGTACCAAAGACTAATATTGTTCAAGTGTCAATCAATTTATATCAACAACCAAAGGTTTAATTATCTAATTGATTGAACTACGCACAACCTGTGATATTTCAATTATATAGAAAATATAACGCGAAAAAGAAATAACACAGACACCAGAAATTTTGTTAACGAGGAAACCGCAAATGCAGAAAAACCCCGTGACCTAGTCCAGATTTGAACACCACACTGTATTAAGCCGCTACAGACACTAGCCTACTACAATTTAACTTCGGACTGGAATATAGTTTAGCCCTAACCAATCTCACACCGATCAAGGTACAGTCGCGTTCCTTACGCCTCTAGAACCACGCCGATTCTGCGCACTTGATTCCCTTAGGTGATCTCACCCACAACTAAGAGTTGCTACTATTAAAGCACTGCTCAGTCGAACTCGCAAGCGTTGCTATCTCAAGCTTGTTTGTCAAGTTTAGTTGCCAAAACTATAAGTATTGATTTCTAGTATACTTATAGCTAAGTCTTGGATTAGGATAATAAGTGTAGTTGAGCTTTAGACTCCACGGCGTTCATCGATTGAAGACGAAAAACTAATCAAGGGAACTTGCGGACTTCATCAACAAAAGGTATGTGGAGACTTGAACTCATATATCACTCAAAAGTCTATCTACTATATCTCCTATTTGAGACAAAAAGTCGTATTGATATATAGACTTCAATTATACACATTTGCTATTTCGAGCAGTTTATAAAGTAATAGACGCTCCAAGTACTAGTAAGATCAATTTTGTCTGTGCTAATGATAAGTTTCTATGTGAAAATCTCACTGACATCAAAAGTGAAAAACCTCCTTCAGCAGCTGATGTTCCTAGGAAAAAGAATTGTTCTCCTTGAAAAACAACTCATATGAGAACAATCAAGAACATTCCCTATAACTGCTATTATTGCGGGAACAAAGGTTACCTTGAAAGAAGATGTCATTTTCGACTGCGGAATGAAAAACTTCATAACATTCTTGTATGGGTGTCTAAAGAAGTAATTAAACCTACTTCTCATTTTGCTGAAGTAAAAGGTCTTGTCTGTAAACCAGAAAAGTGTTTTGATGAGCCAATTCTTTGTTATAAATATGGCACAATACCTGTCTACAATGGTAACATGAAGAATGTCATATGGACAACCGACTCATCAAAGTATTCTGTGAAGATAAAAAGTCATCGAAGGAAAAAGAAATATTCAAGCACCTTGCCGATAACCTAAGAAAGTCTTGAATCTAAATTGACTGCTCCAGACTTCATTCACATCAATAATCGAGTCTAGGAACTCAAGCAAGTGTATACAGGCTCAAACGCTGCATTAAGAAGGCAAGGAAAGCAGCGGTTTCAGGTATCTTCTGTCCTTCATTTTTTGATTCTCTTTCGACTAACTCTATTAATGTGTCTGAAGATCTTCATGAAGGAAAAAGGGAAGAAGTCAATATCCTTGATGAGCCAAATGCTCATCAAAATAAAACTTGACTGCCCAAAATAGCATCCTCCTTTTACCATGGGAGGATGCTCATAATTCTCAAGAAGCTCTTTGTCTTGAGAAAGTAGTCTTTGCTGTATTTTTATCACTATTCTTCTTAAATAATGATGATCATATACTGTTGAGCCCTGCTCCAGTATATCATTGCATGTTGCAATAATTTTGATCTCTAACTCTTGAGAATTTCTTCTTTGTTGCTTGCCTTGAAAAATTTCGTGACAAGTAAGTTGTTGTTTTTCAACAATAATCTTATTTTCTTTTGAACTAAGACTGTCTGTCATTTGTTTAGAATGTGTCTTTGATTTTTTATCAAAAACTACTTCTAAATATGGCTCCCTTTCTCTTGGTCTTGAATCCAACTTGTAACCATAAGTGCACGTACGCTTACCGAACGTATACGAGTAATCCTAGGGTTTCCCTATGAAGCACTCATATATATATATGTATCATGTTTTTCATCCTCTTCTGATACATACACGTTCCGTAACTTCAAAAGTTCTCCTGAATCTTTGTGGTGTGCACAATGAATGGATGCAATAAGGAAGACGAAGTCGAGAAGGGCAAGGCTATTGAGTTTCACGAGAACCCTGTTTTCATAACTTGCTACCATGTTGTTGATCATGAAAACAAACTACTAGTTCAAATATCATCTCAACTGGTGGGAAATCTTCTTCGAGATTTTGATATCTTGGAATTACAACAAAGAATCTTGAATTTCTGAAAAACGAACTGAAGAAAGCGACTGATGAACTTGTCTATGTTCGATCTCTGGTTGTTGATCATGTCTGATGTTATTCGGTTGTGTTTTTCCTATGAGTTATATTTCAAATTGTCTAAGAAACTTCTTATGAGAATTTATTCTTGTGTTTTAAGAAGGATAACTAGGGTTTGGAATAGCCTTTATTGTGAGTACACATAGCTATTTCCAACGATTTTCATCTTGCAATGTTTTTAAAATTTATTTATTTAAATTCTAAAGTTGATTTGGAAGATGATTTTGCAGTATTAATCTTTATGGTTTTATATATTGCAACTTATTATGGGATATGTGTGTTTGCGTCCGTGAACTATGATTGTCCCATATATGTCAAAAGTTAAGTCTTTCATATGTCATTATGCAAATATTGATAAAGGATTGAATGAACTTTTGACAAACAAAAGTTAAGCATATTATGTCATTATGCAAATATTGATGGAAGATAGGATGAACTTTGTTTACAAAGATTAAGTCTATTGTATGTCTCTATGCAAATAGTGATGAAAGATAGAATGAATCTTTGTATATTCCGCAGTATTGGTTTTCGTGATCCACATCCTTGTGTAAATACTGTGTGGCTCCGTAAGTCTTCTTATGTTGAGCACATCCGATTAAATTAATCATGGGTTCTCTTGTGGTTAATTTAATTGAGTATTTTGGATACAAATTCATGTTTCATGTAATTTGTTAATGTCCAAATAAATCCTTCTTTTCTTGTGAAACTAAGGTCGCTCTTGTTGTTCTTTCGGGAATCACATTATATGGGGGAGAGTTCTTAATTGAACTTGTGCTTAATTGATAAATCTTTGTGGGGAGTGTGGTTGTGGAATATTATAGGGGTTATCTTGTATCTTTATAAACTCCTTGATGAATGCATTTAGTTTCTGATAGACGCATTTATGTGTCTAATTTGTCCTCAATGTTTTGTATTGTCGGTACTCGTTTTCGTCCTTATTATAGTATTTTGTGTGTTTGTAGGTATTTTTTTGGAAATAAATTTTGTTGGAAAATTCGGCTCGAAAAGTTGCTCGGAGCACCTCCGGAGGACACGTGTTATTCGGACTCTCGTCTTTGGATAAGGGGTAACCCAATTGCTAAGGGGCACCCCAGGGAGCCAACTGCTAATCGCACCCCATCACTGGTTAAGGGGCACCTCACCTTCTTCGTTTGAACTTTGAAAATGGCGGGAAAATTTTGCAGTTTCCTGCGTAACTTTCTGTTGGATTTGTGGAGGAGTTTTAGTGAGACTCAACCACTGGTTTCGATCGGGATGGACGGGATATGTCCAAACAATGCTGGTATGGGTGTTCGTTTGAGTTCAGTTGGGCTGTTTAATCCTTGGGAAGAGAACAAGTAGTACGTGGCCGGAGGATAATCACGAAATTACAACGAGTTAGACGTGTGCTGCTCGTGTTTGGATAGATATATGACTCTGAAGAAGCGTTTAGGAGTTAAATAAGGAAGATTCAGAAGCTGTAGACGCGTGAAAGAGTTAAAATAGAAAATTATCTCCGTATCTTGCATGAAAATATGACCGAGTAATGGAGGATTATTGGCAGTGATTGAGCGAGATTTTTTGGTGTCTATGGCTATATAAAGGGTACTCGTGCACCACAGAAAGGTACAAAGAGATTGGGAGAGTTGCAGAGCATCAGAAAGCCAAAAATCGAGTTGCGAAACTGCCATTCTTTATTCTTTGTGAAGAACACGAAGAACATTCAACGCACACGAACCGTCGTTTTAAATACAATGACAACGACTCACAGCCGTGGGTCGTAATACGGAAGACAGTCTTAAAACTACAGCGACAGCGACAATTCACATTTATCGTTCTCTGTAACAGTCCGTTTGTAACAATTATAACTGTTACAAATCAGGCTTTCATCTTTTCTCCCTTGTTCATCATTTGTAAACCATTTTTGAGCAATAATAATGATTTTTGAGCGTGTTTCCAACATGATGAGCGGCTAATTCTCCCACAACCAAGGCCATGAGGAAGCCATTTACGCATGAATAATTGGTAACTATTTTATTTTCTCTAATTTATAATTAATAATTCACTCAATCACTGCTTTTGCAGAGTTTTAATTCAATATGCAGTATAAATAATATCGTGTTACATGTTAATTTCTGGTCGGCAACCTAGCAAAATTCTTTTCATTAGTTGTGATTCAATTAGATAGGTTATGCTTGTTTGCAACCTAGCAAAATTTAATTGTTTGCAAAATTCTTTTCATTAGTTGTGATTCAATTAGATAGGTTATGCTTGTATTAAGATAATCTATGCTTAGGGGATACAATTACTTTTTGAGAATTTGCCTGATTATTTGTGAATTAGGAAACAAGGGATTTAAAAGATAATTAGAGTTTTGGGTTATTTACCATTATTCATTCATGTGTAATAGTGGAATCAGTGTCTTGGTTATTCTCTCATATCTTGAATCAATTTTGTGTTAATTTTTCTTTATTATTAATTTTTATAAGTCTAAAATCTTTCGCTTTCACAAGTCTCAACGAACCTTTTCACTACAACATTATTGAGTCACACCAATTTTTGGCGCCGCCGACGCGGACTTGTCTTTAGGCTAGAGTTTTTAGATTTTCTTTTAGGTTTTTATTTATTTGTTCTTCTTTACGTTTTTGGGTTTTTGTCTTTTCCTTTCAGATTTTGGGATTTGGAGCGAAAGAAAAATTTGCCAAAGCTTTTGGTGGATACTTAGAGATTTGGAGTTAAAGACAAAGCGAAAGGAGCGAAAGAAGAAGATTTTTTTTTTTTTTTATAAAAGAGAAAAAAAAAAAGAGGCATTTTTATTTTTTTAGACTTTCCTTTTCTTTTGCACTTTTACTTTTTGGACTTGGACATTTGGACATTTGGACATTCCTTTTTTTTAAACCCTATGGAAGGGTAGTATTAAATATAAATTGTGTGCAGAGAAGGACGACGATTACGATATCGTCTCGGCCCCTCGGGTTCGTACATGACATAGGAGTCGTGGCCCGAGTCGACTACAACGGTTCATCCCCCGTCTGGCACGGGAGGTAAGTTTGTCGAAACACTCGCGAATCCCCTGTCAGCGAGTTACTGTATTCCTTCGTTTGCATATATGTCGAGGAACTGAAAACGGCTGTTTTAATTTCCTAGTAAAGGGCAAGGCCTGGCCATACAAGATAAGGGTTCGGATTTCATCACCGTTCTCTTCTTGCCCGCCTTAAGAAAACAATACTTAACGCGAACCCAAGCTTTAAAATTTGGAATAGAACGAGACCGATAGGGTAACGAGCTTAGTAGGAAAGTCGCTCGAAAAATATTGGTTACTCTTTTAGCATACTTCGAAGTTCATGATGGTTTCTGTGAAGTTGAATGCGTGACTACGCCGCCTTGTAATAGCGGTGAGGCCTTGGGTATCAAAGCTCCACTGAGCTTCCCTCGCCTTGATTCAACTTACTTTGACTCGGATTGATCCGAGAGGGTTTGCTTAAATTGTAACGAATTCCCTTTCGAAGGATTAGAAGTCTGTCTAGAAAACAATCTAAGTGGAGCCATCATGCTTTTTGTTTGCTAGATATCATTAGGTTTGTTGTGGTGGAGTCATCCTTGTTTGTGTTTGCATAGAATCTCCCTTCCTTTTAGGATTTTTCTTTTTCTTTTTTTATTTTGTTTTTCTAGTGTATGCCCGAGGTCATTAGAGAACGGGCTTGGAAAAGAAATACTCTAGGTCATTTGATTAGTGACAAACCTAGTAGTTCTTCTTGTGAAGGCGGGGAACTCGAAGACTCTTCTTTTGAGAGCCCCGTTTTGGAAACTTCAGTTTCGAGAATCTGTCTCTTCTTGAAGAAAGTACCCCTAGTACTTCAATTGTGCCAAAGCAATGACTACTTTGAAAGATTACATGTTCCCAACTAGGACCAACCGAGCTTCGTGTATTAAATTGCCAGCCAATACGGCTAACTTCGAGATAAAAGCTAGTATTCTTCGAGATGATCCCTATATTCTTAGGAAAAGATGATGAGAACCCTTATTTTCATATTAGGGACTTTGAGGAAATTTGTGGGACAGTTAGAATAAAAGACCTTGCGATGAAGTCTTGAAACTTAAGATGTTTCCCTTTTCCTTGAGAGATAAAGCCAAGACCTGGCAACAACCTACCAAATGAATCCATTGAAACATGGCAAGAACGATTGCGACTTTCTATATGAAATTCTACCGTAAGCATAAAGCTGCAGGTTGTTAGGCGTAAAATTAGTGCTAGTGTGCAACAAGAGGGAGAGTCTCTTTATAGGTTTTTAGAGAGATTCAATGATCTCCTATCCCAGTGTCCTCACCATGGATTTGATAAGATGAAACTTGTAGAGATTATTTATCATGGTTTAGACTATTCGACCAAAGCCATGGTCGAGTCTATGTGTGCTGGTGAGTTCACTAATAAAACTGCTGATGATGCTTTTACCTTCTTAGGAACTATCGCTGAAAAATCCCAACAGTGGGAGTCTTGTGTTGAACCCCCTAAAAGACTCTTGATCAATAGAGGTTGCACCAATGTGGTAGATACAAGCTTCGAGTCAGATGCTAAGTTTGATGCTTTGTCTAGAAGGTTAGAAGCTTTGGAAATGGGTCAGTCTAAAAATAGGTCCCTTGGTGAACCTAATAGAACCTCTCAAGTATCTAGCTGTGGAATAGAGGCCGATAACTCATTTTGGGAAGGTCAGGTTAGTGAAGAGCAATCTCATGATGTCTATAACAATGCTAGGTTTGAGAACCGTCAGAAGTATGACCCATACTCAGAGACCTACAACCCTGGTTGGAGAAACCATCCTAACTTTTCTTGGTCTAAGGGCCAGAATCAAGGTCAGTCTAGTAATTCTCGGCGTTTTGGTTATGCTAAGAACTCTTGAGTCAACCCTGTTTGGAACCCTTCGGATAAAAAGATCACAAGTTTAGAGGATACTCTCGCCTCATTTATTAAAAGCTCAAAAGATCAACCAAATGGTTGCGCAAGGGATAGAAGAAAGTAAGAGTATAGGTTATGTTAACTCTCGTGCTATTTCCGAGTTGAAAACCCGGGTTAGTCGATAAATGAGTCTTTGAGGGAAAAGGTAAGTTTCCTAGTCAAACTCAGCCCAATCCTAGAGGAGTTCATCAAGTAGGTGAAGGACCATCCCATCATGTGAATCCTATTAAAACCCTTAGGAGTGGTAGAGTGGTAGACAACAAGGTAACCATGCCTGATAGTGAACATGTTGTAGTTCACCCTTCCGAACCAGAAACCGAATAGGCTGATAGAGTCTCTAAAGAGACCAATGAGGGTCATATTGAGCCAGGCTTTGTTCCTAGAGCCCCATTCCCACAGATGCTAGTTCCAACTAAGAGGGAGTCCAACTTTAATGATATATTGGAGGTTTTTAAGCAGGTTACTATCAACCTCCCATTGTTGGATGCGATTAAGCGATTCCCGCTTATGCCAAGTTTCTTAAGGACTTGTGTACACGAAAGCGTAAGCTTAGTGTTCAAAAGAAAGCCTTCCTAGCTAGTCACGTGAGTTCTATTATTCGAATACCACTACTCCTAAATACAAAGACCCAGGGTCCCCGACCATTTCTTGCACAATAGGTAAATACCGTGTTGAGAAAGCTTTGCTTGACTTAGGAGCCAGTGTGAACTTACTTCCATACCATGTGTACCTTAAGCTAGGACTTGGTGAGATGAAACCTACCCGATGACTCTTCGGTTATGACTCTTGATCGAGGATGTTCTCATAGCGACAAGTTTATTTATCCAATTTTGTTATCCTAGATACCCAACTTGTCCCTCGACCCGAGAAACCGTCTGGTAATTCTAGGTCGCCCATTTTTAGCTACATCTAATGCGATCATTAACTGTCGAACCGGGTATTATGAATTTGTCTTTTGGTAATATGACTATTGAGTGAACGTCTTTCATATTGGTAAGCTACCCTCTCAACTAGATGACTCGAGCATAGAAGAGGTGAACATGATAGGAACATTAGTCGAGGGGTCATTACCAAACACTCTGTTAGAAGATCCATTAGAGAAATGCCTAGCTCACTTTGGGATTGATTTTGATGATGATGATGTGATTAATGAGGTGAATACTTCGTTGGATTCAACCCCTTTGTTAGACACTAGTAATGGATGGAAACCTAAGTTCGAACCACTACCAGTTTCTAAGTCTACCCTAGTTCCTTCGTTAGAAGAGCCTCCTAAGTTGGACCTAAAACCATTGCCAGATACCATGAAGTATGTGTTTTTAGGCTCATCTGAAACTTTACCTGTGATTGTTGCTTCCGACTTGGATAGTGATCAGGAAAGTAGGCTAGTGACCGTCCTTCAAAATAACAAGGAAGCTTTAGGGTGGACCATAGCAGACATTAAGGGTATAAGTCCTACTGTTTGTATGCATCAGATTTATTTAGAGGAAGATACCAAACCTTCTAGGGAGATGCAACGAAGACTAAACCCTAATATGAAAGAAGTAGTTCGAACCGAGGTTCTTAA
>JAJJWW010010056.1:0-27692 GCA_023531295.1 Papaver armeniacum | reverse complement strand
ATCCATCACATTCTCCATCAAAACATCCACAAAACAAGTAGATTAATCAAAATTAAGAAATCAAACACATTCGCTTATCCGTAATGCCATTGGATTTCAAATAAGACCCAAAACAAGGGATCAAACACTCAACCACGTATTAACTGAATTATTCATACTTGGATTGGAAAAAACCAATAAGTTGGTGGTACATTTCACTTAAAGGAGTATGACTAATCAAATCAAATGATAAGGAATACCTGAATTGCATCAATGAATACAACGAACAAACTGTTTGAATGCAAGAAACACTTAAAAATTACATCTTTGAGATGGAAAAGGCCAACGTCACTGAGATATTCAATTGTACCAAGCGCACTAGCCTTCTTTTTTAATTATATATAAGCTACATTAAAAAAGAAGTAACATTCTAACACTGTAATCAGGGGCGGAGCCAAGAATCATTAGAAGGGCTGCAAAAATTTGCTATGGTGTAACCAAAATGTTAGGGGTGTAAAAATGCAATAACATGCTTGTTTGCAAAAAAATAATTCCTATAGGGCCTAAAATGGGCTTTGGAGCCAGCTGGGCAGGGGATGCAAGTGCACACCCTTGCAATGGGCTGGCTCCGCCCCTGACTGTAATTTACACAAGATAAGACATGACTCATTGCTCTTTCTTGTTGTTGACGATATCTTTGTTGTTGTTGTTGACTATGATGATTGTGCGAAGATATCTTTGTAGATGTATTGAATCATCTGCTGCCATGATTTTTCTGCTGCTGGGTTGTATCTGTTGTTGATTTGATGAAGAAGCGGCTGTGGTTTCTAGGGGTAGGTTTGTTTTCGATCTCTACACACACGAGGGAGGCACAAATTGGATGTATTATAAGTTTTTAGGTATCTGTCCGCTACGCTTAGGGTTTCGTTCATTTCTGCTTTATTATTCGATCTAAAGGTTCAAATGTATTTGCATCAGTGACCGCTTTTGTTGACCGGGAGATTTAGTGTAGACGGTTGTGATTATATTTTTGGTACACATGGTGGATTTAGTGTACTTTGAGTCGGTTTAGAGGTGCAAGATTGGACGACTGATATGAGGCATTCCTTTCCTGCTATATCGCTACCGGGCGGCAATTCATCTTGATATGATAATTTAGCTCTCTCATTCTTTAAAAATCATACATAGAGATACATGTGCTAGTAAATAATCATTTTATTGTTTCCTCTCATGGTTAAGAAATCAGGTATATATGTGCATCAATCAAACTGAAGGAGAATTTATTTTCTGTAGGCTACAGATTGAAATATGTTGTGGCCTCTAGGTATGATGCGTTTACTCACAACTACATGTGCATTCCTGGTGCATATCAAATTACATTTCATGAATGAAAAAGAAAACACAAAAGTTCAATTGATAATTGTAAACTGTCAACAGATACATAAGGATGATTATCAAGCTTCGGGATTATTGTGAGGTTAATTGACAATTAACAATGCGGTGGCTTACGGTATGATTCATGCTAAATCATGTATATCTAAGTCAAGTTAATCATTTCCAAACTTTGCTAGTTGGTGCAAATTCTAATGCAGGACAACATTTTAATTTCTCACCCATTTGGTGATGCTTAATCAAATTCAATTATATGTGCATCTATTTTCCTCATCAAACTAGATTCGGAATCATTTTTTTTTAGGTATCCTTGACTGCATCCATATTACACCTCATGAACAAAAAAAAACAAATGAAGAAGAAAACTAGCCATAACGGAAATTCTCTACTTGACAATTTTATTCATTTACTGAGGTAATTGGTTGACATACATGAAATTAAACTATGGAGATGGAGAAATAATGTGAATAAGTATAAGATTGAAAGTAACAGATTCATTTCCTGTAATTGTGAGTTGAAATTGAATTTTCAACAGGCCGTAAATGGAGAAATGAGTGAAAAAACTGACAATCAAAATTGAACTTTAAAAGAATATAGGTAAATCTCCAAAAATCTCCATATTCTCAAATAAACTAGTACTATGCACATCTTAGTGGGTAGATCCTTCTAATCGAAGAAAAATCTTTACATCATACATGAAATTTTTTAAAAATTACATCACAAAGTCATACCAATCCGAAATGTTAAACAAGTTACCAGACATTGAGAGTAGAAATGATTATTAATAATACGGATCAGATCTTGTGCTTCGAAACTTCAAATCTACCAAATCTTCTAATTAGCAGCTGAACTCTTCTAAGGCCATATATATAGCGTTAAATGTTGTAGCCAAGAAAGACCACATAGAAACCTTTGGAGAAAATGCAACTACCACTGAACAAAAAGAAAAATTAAATCAGAATTCCTAACTTGTTGTTGGTCGGGATACTATTAACAACTGATGGATTATCTTTCTTTGTTTCTTTGGAGATAGACAGGGAGGCAAAGCTTGGATGCCCTATGAGATAACTGCGCTACTTATAATGGTATGCGATTTGCCCGTTTGTCTTGGAGATAATTTATCACCTTTGATTTCAATTTTAATATTTGATCTAACGGCTGTAGCATATTGTATCCCTGACCTCTGACCTATATTTGAGTTGATAGACGCTTATATGTGTAAGATACACGGGCACCTGTTAGATCATTTTTCTGGTTTCATCTAGCGCGAGCATTACGTTTGTTGACTAGGAAATTTTGTGTAACCTTGGATTGTAAGTCTAACTGAGAGATACAACATTTTGGTGAGAACATTTTCTCTTTCATTGGCGGTGCTTCAATTGAGCATCCACATCTAACTGAGAGACACTTAACTTTCTAGTGATAAAGTTACCAAGAAGAATCGTAGTAACAAGGAACATCTGTGGTTTTGAACTGCCACATGTTCTAGGGTGTTGATAGTAATTTCTCGATGAGTTTATGGACAAGCAATAGGGAGGCAACTCTCAAATAGAAGAAGCAAATGAGTTTATAGTAGTGCTCTCTGCAAGCTCCAACCGCAAATTTAACGGCATCTGGAACGTATGATGTGACTGGCTGTATGTTGTTTGGTCTTGAGGTGCCGGTCATAATTGGACAGTTGTATAACATTTGATGCAAACCGAATCGACTCTTCTTAATTTTAAGATGAAGGCAAATGCTTATACTGGTGCAACCATTTTTTTTCCCCACACTAGTGTTCCTTTATATTGTACAATTAAAATGAGATTTTCTCAATAACATGTTTCATAATTGATTTTTTTGTAGTAATGTCGGATTTCAGTTCCCTACTCGAAATATCTCACTGTTTCGGACCATTTCTAAACAATTTGAAACTGAGGCCATGTTGATTGAATTTGAGTTACAATGCCATTCGGTGATGCTTGTAGTCATTTGAATTTGGTATTGTATCACATACCACGCCAATTATGAAATTTGAAGCCTCCAAATTCATGGTTGAACAAACCAAATTATTAATTGATCATCCATAGTCCGCATCAGATTTAATTACCTCATTTGCCGAAGGTAAGACTTAGGAATATTGAGCCACTGATTTTGAATTACATACCACAAAATTTGGAGACAACATTTTTCCAACCTGGGGGTACATTATTGCATCAAATTGAAATATGTTGTGGCAACATTTTGAATATCATTATTCATTCATTATCTGAATATCCAAGGAGATAATACTATTCAATAATTTTGTTTGTGAGCTGCTCTTACAAATTAAGGGACAGGATAAATACTAATTGTTCACTGAAATTAAATTGAATTATGATCATATCAGGCATATCACTACTATGTATTTACAAAGATTTAGTCTGAATGAGAGAAGTAAGGTGAATTAGAAATGTGGTGATCAAGATTTTCTATACGAAATGGATCAACCCCGGGTTTTCTCTATCATCCAGAGAGATTTGGACAGAAAGAGAACACTGTGAAGACGAGATATTAAGATTTTGAGAGGAGAAATCATTATGCTGATATGTTTTGTGATTGATGATGATGCTATGGAATTTAAACCATCTCCCATGATTTTCTTCTGTGTCATTAAAGAATCTGTTGTTGCCGTTGTTTCTGCTATGCATGCTTTGGTTGTTGCGGCTGCTTGAGGGTACTGTTGTTGTGTGTATTTAGGGTTTCTTTTATCTACTTTCACAACTCAGTATGGATGCCCTAGCTAGAAGTAATTGGGCCGACCGAGCGAAGCGAGGGAGGACCTTTATATGGCCACTTTTTTGTAAATCTAAGTGATCAATTACCACAAAAAGATTGAGAATGGTCCATGCTGAAAAACCAAAAATATCCTTCTCTTTTAGTCCAATTACTATAACTCCTTATATATCCTATTTTTTAGGGGTATAATTGGAAAGCAAACTTTAATATAACATATCTAAAAATCCGTGCCTTGGAATTTTACAATTTTATCTTGTTGGAAAGCTAATAAAAAATCTATCCAACGGGCACAAACAACAATATCAAATTTAGAGTTTTTACGAAAAATTCGAAATATTTATCATTTTAGGCACAATTTTAAAAATTAAATGTATATTCATTATGCAAACCACCACAAAAGATACATAATACTTTATGTAGCAAAATTTTGGTTTATGCATCAACTAATTTTCCGTTCCAACTAATAAAACGATGTACTCCCTCCGTTTCAAGAAAAATGATACTTTAATTTTAGGCACAATTCTCGAAAATTGAATGCATAGCCATTATGCAAACCACCACAAAGGATGCATAACACATCATGCAACCATATTTTGGTTTATGGATCGACTAATTTTTCGTTTCTGTAAAAGTGATACTTTCACAACCCGTTTCAGGAAAAGTGAAACTTTCGCTCCGTTTCGGGAAAAGTGATACTTTCACTCCGTTTCGGAAAAGTGATACTTTTTCTGAAACCGGGCGAAAGTATCACTTTTTCCGAAACGGGGTGAAAGTATCACTTTTTCGGTAACGGGGCGAAAGTATCACTTTTTCAGAAACGGGGTGAAAGTAATCGCAGACGAACCCCATGTTCTGATTCTTTTTCGGTCGGCCCTCCCACCGTGGCAACGGTCGTACTAGTATAGAATAGTACTACTTATAAGGCCGGAGATCTGCCATTTTAATTTAAAGAATTTTGATTTGATCCAACGGCTTTAGTGTATTCTTTAATGGACCGTCTTTGCTGGACGGCATATGTCTTAAGCAAAATTTCGAATCATTTTAAAGCAAAAACCCTATAACCTCTTATCTCCAATCTTTTCGTCTTAAAACCCAAAAACAAAAAAACAATGGCGAAGAAGAAAAACTCGCAGCAGCAACAAGCAGAAACCCATCAAGAGACAGAAACAAAACTCGAGAGATGAGATCGTACACCGCAAATCCAAAGAAGAAATTGAATCCAGATTAAGAAATTCGAAACAGAGAAGAAGGAAATTGAAGATAAAGTGATGGAAGAAGTGAAAGATGAAATCAAGAAAGAATTTGACCTAACCTCTTATCATATCAGAGTAATCCCAAACCCTAAACAAAAATCAATGTCTAAGAACACAGCAACAAACACAGGAAATTGAAAATCCGGCTGATAAAATGAGCAATCTGAAATTGCTGAATGAAATATTAGTGAAAAAAACAGTTGAATACAGACAACAAATCAATACATTGCAGAAATCCAAAGCAGAACTTGAATCTGAGATTACTAAGATTCAGAAGTTCAAAACAGAGAACAAGGAACTTGAAGGAAAACTCATGGAAGTGAAAGACGCCAATCAGTTGAAGAAGAGAATAATGAAAGAAAAATTAAATGAAATCCAACTGTTGAAATTGAAGTTCGATTTTGTTTTGCAAGAGAAATCTGAATTGCAAGATGAAACTAACAGGTTGAAGAAATCTGTGGATCTTCTTAACCGAGATCTTGTTCGTGAAAGAGAGCTTGTTTCTGAAATTGAGAAGAATCAATTGTCGATTCAGAAGAAACTCAGTGAGGTACTAATGGAGAACGGAAAGCTTGTCCGAGAAAAGAAAGATACTAAAAGTGAGAAGAAGGCGGTCGAGAAGAAATTGTCCGAGGCTCTGAAAGCGTTTGATGATTTGAAGCAAGACAAGGAAAGGATTGTATTGCAGAAGGAGAATATTGAGAAGAACAGAAACTATCAGTTGGCCAAAATCGAAGATTTGGAGAAACAGGTTCAGGAGCTTGTTGCAAAGATTGGTTCATCGGAGAAGAACAGAGTTTCTCAGTTTTGGAAAATCGATTACATGTGCAGGGGCTTGATTCAACAATTGCTTCATTGGAGAAGAATGATAATATGCTGAGAGCCAAAGTCGCACAAGAAAACAAGGAAATGGATGAAGCATTTCAAGTTTTATTGTCTGAGAAAGGTTTGATTCAGCAGAAGTTAGTTGACTCGGAGAAGATGTTTGAGGAATTGAAACGCGAGAAGGAAGAAATTGTTGCGGAGAAGAAGAAAATTGAGAAGAACACGGCCGATCAGTCAGTGAAAATAGCTTTAGAGACACAACAGCTGTTGAAAGTGGAATTGGATTCCGAAAGAAAGAAAATTGTTGAAGAGACAGATGTCATTGAGAAAAGTAAGATGAAGATGAAAAATGAGATTGAAGAGCTTCGGAATGAATTGGATGAGCTTGAGATGTCGGTTTCTCAGCTTGAGAAGTGTTACAAAGATCAAATGAACGCTAACAAGCATCCGAAATCAGAGGTTGGGTCTTTGAATGATAATCTCAAAAGTGTTGCTGCAGAGAAGAGAGAAATACAAAAGGAACTTGAGTTGAAGAAAAAGGAAGAGTTGAGTTTGAGTTTGAAAGTGAAGGAGTTGGTTACAGAGAAGTCATTGCTAGAGAAGAAATTGGTTGAAGTGGAAAAGGGAAACCAATGTTTGACTTCGAAGATGGAGTCTGCTCAAATGAATGCTGACAAGGCCTTGTTGATGTTGAAGGACGCTGCACAAGTGATGTGCAGGGCTGAAGATGAAGAGAAGGAAGCAAGTGTTGAATCATATATTGACATGATGAAAATCGAGGAAGATATCCAACCATTTGCATCTGAGTTGGAAAGTATTAGAAAGGCTTTCAAGAACAAGGATAAGAAAATCGAAGAAATTACTCAACAGGTTGAAAAGTTAAACAAGGCTGCTAAGAATAATTTTAGCATTTTGGCATTGGTATCTTCTGCCACCACCATCCTTGCTGCAGCAGGTGCGACTTACATCGCCAGAGGACAGTAATTTTTTGCGCAACAGTTGTGATGCATGTTTCTACCAGTAACATCAAATATCTGCTGCCTGTGTATGTCTTTTGTCTTGCTTATGTTGTTAGTTGAGGTTGATGTCTGTCTTTTAACTGTTACTTTATCTGAAATAGCAAATCCTTGTGATATGCACCGTAGTTTGGTTGCAGTAGTCTGTGTCTATTCTGATTAAAGACATAAACTTAAACTAGACTACTAGATGTTGCAGCTTTGTTACATTCAAGACACAGAAAGTTCATTCACTAACTCTTACCATCAGTTGATCGAAACATGATTTTCTGTAATAAAAATTGGAGACTAGTTAACATGGGTTAGGTGAAATGAAAACTAGAGAACCGAAGAGAATACAAACTGTTGATGCAAATAGAGAGCCATGTATATGGTGGATAAGCTAGTCTAAGATAAATATTGAGGCACTGGTTTTAATGAATTCACTGATTCAGTTATAGTGACTATCATTTTGGCAATCGAACATAACATATGGGATCCAATGACGCCTAGATAAAAGTTTCACTCATATAAGCCGATCAAACATACTTATTCCATTGTTTCCTATCAATTCTTAGTCCTCGGCACAAACAGTAGGTACCAGGTTCCTATTTCCTAATCAAGTCATTTCAAAGAAACTTATATGTCTAGGGGAGAACTGCTGATGCAAATTCGGTGACTACATTTTAAATCTCACCACTTGGTACTGTCGATAAGAAGTTGAGAAAATGGTAGTGTCAGATTTCCAATAAAAAAACAACATTACGCAATATGATTAATGGTAAAACATAAAGTGGCCGACTACAGAGTTGTACCATAATTTATGTTTTGAAGGAACGTTAACAATATGATCTGATTTCTAGGAACCTTTTTCATAATTGGCCGGATCTAGGTCGTGACTCTAAAACAAAAATAGACAACAAGCATATATGAAGTTAAAATCAGTCGCCAATCCTTGTAATTGTAATGGTAGCTGTCCTTCTTCATCAGAAAAATTGCATTCACCTGCCTCTAACAACAAATTCCCTCTAGTAGGGTACATCTCAAGATATTTAAGATTTCACTACTAATATAAAACAATCAAATCATAGAGATCTCCTACAGTTTCATAATTTAATAACAACGGAGTCATAACAGATCTCCTACAGTTTCATAATTCCATCTGTTTTAGTGATTGTTTCTGATGTATTGTGGATGTCCCGTATCAATATTGGAGCACCACTTATCTTCTATCTTTGAAATACTTTGAATATGCCGAATATGCCCTTGGTGGTAGATACTATAAATTAGAAGAGATAAGGTAAGAGTAGGGAGTTTTGGTTTTAGAATATTGTGTGAAGAATGAGAGGTTCTCTTCTTTCAAACCTAATTGCTATCTCTAGGGGGAATTAGATCATCTAATTCTAGAGTATCAACTAGATGCCTCTCATAATCTTATAGTTTCCAATTTAATTGGGTAGAAATTGTAAGTTATTTGAGAAGAATCTCCATTATTAGGTTCTTCCTTTATTCAAAGGGTAGAAGAAACTAAATTGGTTGATTATTTATCATTTTCAATTTATCAATTTCAATTTATTTTCATTGTAAGCTTCCGCTTCTCATCATTTGGTATCAAGAGCTTTGGTTTGATTCTCAAGGGGAAAAGGTGGTGATTGGTGAAGATACTTGTTCTTGAGGTGAACATTACTAATCTCTTTATCAAGTATTTTGGGTTGATTTTTATGTTTGTTGATAGTATTTTCAAATTGGGTTTTTCAATCTTATATTGATTTCACTATGGTTTACAAAAGAGAAGTTAATTTGGGTAGGATTCATTCAAAGGATGTGTTAATAAATATTGTACATGAAGTGTTTGATGATATGTATCTAAGAATGGGAGAAATTTGTGAAGAATATTATTGGAAACTTGTAAGTCTCCAAAACCAAGAAAGGATTCTACCTAATGATTGTGATAATGTAAGTGAACTAGATGTATCAATTTTGGTTGGTGGATATGAGGATGAACAAATTGCCCACAAGAAGTTTGATGAAATGTCTCCACCAAAATTTGATAGTTATTTGAGTCATGGGGAAAGTGAAATAGTGGGTAATCTTCCAATCTATCAAGATGGCATGAATGTAGATCAAATCTTTAATTATTTCACTACTATGGAGCAAGTTCTATCATGTAAGAACCAAGAGAAAGCAGAATACAATCCTTTGTGTTCAATTTTGGTGGGGTAATTAATGGTAGTGAAGTAAAAGATTTTGGTGTACCAAGGTATGATATTGAATTGGAAAATGCTATGTTAGAAGCATCTCGAGAAAAAAATTCAAATATGTGAACCGACCACGGAAGCAAGCCTTCACTCAAGCTACAACAAAATGGGGAGGCAATATATATGAATCCAATTTGGGCTTTCATTGAAGATAAGTTTCATGGTTGTAGTCTTCGTGTAAGGTTGAGAGAAATGCTTGGTGTTTCTTTACTACTTGGGGATGCTCTTAACTATGACCAAAAGATGCTATATTTGGTGAGTAACTACAATGGAATGTGTAGAGGTAGAATTGTCTTCAAACAAGGAAGAAGTTCAAGCACTAATGGAGAATATGCTTTGGAGAATTCGTGGAAGAATTTGTTGAAACAAGGGGAGGATGATGTATTTACAAACAAAGAAATACTTGGTATGTCATTACTACTTGGAGATGCTCTCAACAAAGTGCTACATTTGGTGAGTAATTATAATGGAAGGTGTAGAGGTAAAATTGTCTTCAAACAAGGAAGAAGTTCAAGCACTAATGGAGAATATGCTTTGAAGAATTCGAGGACGAATTTGTTCAAAGAAGGGGAGGATGATGTATTGTGGATGTCCCGTATCAATATTGGAGCACCACTTATCTTCTATCTTTGAAATACTTTGAATATGCCGAATATGCCCTTGGTGGTAGATACTATAAATTAGAAGAGATAAGGTAAGAGTAGGGAGTTTTGGTTTTAGAATATTGTGTAAGAATGAGAGGTTCTCTTCTTTCAAACCTAATTGTTATCTCTAGGGGGAATTAGATTATCTAATTCTAGAGTATCAACTAGATGCCTCTCATAATCTTATAGTTTCCAATTTAATTGGGTAGAAATTGTAAGTTATTTGAGAAGAATCTCCATTATTAGGTTCTTCCTTTATTCAAAGGGTAGAAGGAACTAAGTTGGTTGATTATATATCCTTTTCAAGTTATCAATTTCAATTTATTTTCATTGTAAGCTTCCGCTTCTCATCAGTTTCACAGACAAAAAGAAATTCCATCTTCGATTACTCTTTATAATGTTTCTATCTCTTTGTACATTCGAAATCCCTCGTGAAAATATCTACCGTTAACAAAAGAGAAACCGAAGACAATTGTCCCGTCTTCAAAGATAACCTAAATTAAGATTTTGAGAGGAGATATCATAGTGCTTTGTTGTTAGTGGTGGTGATGTTGCTACTGAACCACCACCACCACTTGCTTCTCCCATGATTTTTGATTTTGTTGCCGTCGATGAAAAGATGTGAACTGTTGTTATGTGTTTCCAGGGTTTCTTTCTTTGTTTCCTTTGCTCTTCACAGATGAGGGATGGAGGCGGTGTTGGGATGCCCTAGTAGAAAACAACACTACTACTTATAAAGGGTTTGAGATCAGCCCATCTTGTATAGGAATAACTTATCATCGTTTTATTCCGGTTTTATCATTTGATCTAACGGATGTAAAGTGTCCTTTCCCTGACCGCAGTTGATGAGATGTAATTCAAGATGTGATATCCTGTTCATATAAACGTGAAGGATTCGAAAGGGAGAGAAGTTAGGTGGTGTTGCCTGTGAAGGCCAGTGTAATTGAGATTTGGAGTTAGCATTGCATTTCATTTCTTTAAGTTATATATTTGGATTAAGAAATTTAAGTGTATCCCCAAATTAGCTATAGCCTATAGGACATTTACTGTCACAACCATGCTATAAAATTATAGAAATGAAGAACCGATTTACATGTTTGTTATACACGCCGTGGTTAAATACACTGAGCTAAATAGAGCAGACTTATAGTTTTATAATGTGGTAGACTGGTAGTTAAGATAAAATGTTCATTTTTGTTAAGATTAAATGTAATATATAACATCTCCTCCCCCTTTAATTAGAGCAACACTAATCAAAAGTCAAAGAGTTAACTAAGATTAACCGTTAGATCTCTCCTTCCTTTAAAATAGAGCCGTTAGATGATAGAATATTCCATAAAAGATTCCTATCACAGATGCATTTTCCGTGTGGCTTTTTTTCGTTACTGTTTATGGGTAAAAATCGTTTCTGCCGATTTCGGTAAATTCGGTAGGTGAGTGAGAAACTGGTTCAAACCCTAAACAAATGTGCTGCACGTGAGCACTTTATAGGTTCGAGAGATCAATGCAGCACAAGTCCGGCCTAAACCAAGAAATGGCCGTTCCAGACTTGCTTCGGTCACAAAGTGGAGGAGAAGGGTCGATTTGGGGAGGGAAGCAAAGAAAGGTGTTGAGACCACAATAATTCCGGGAGAGTAGTATCTCGACTTGTATCAGAAAGTAAAAGCTTGGGAAGCTTGCAAGAGATGAAAGATTTTGGGAGAGCTTGCAAAGTTGCCTTTCTGAGAGTGTAGTATTTTTCTCCTGACCGAGACTTGTTGTCTGGTGGAAATAGGTAAGACCTATTTATACAAGTCGAGATTGAAACGTACCCTGGCCTCATGAAGGAAGAGAGTAAAGGGTGAAATAATGGGCGAAAACGTTTTTCACCATTATTTCCTCTTTTATTTGACCGCTTTATTCCTTTTCACGCTTTCTTAATGTGAGCGTAGTGTACGCCGTACGCCGTATTTGTGACCGCCAAACCAAAACCCTAAAGAAGCATCCCCGGTTTGTGTCGATGTCTCGAGTGTTGGTTGCATCTTGAGTGCAAGTGGCGCTGCTAGTGGCGCGTGTGGCATGTGCCAATGGCATGTGCGGAATGCCTTGGTGGTAGGTTGCACGGTTTGCAAGTTAGGTTACCAGCGTGTGTGTTTGGCATGTGCCAATGGCATGTGCGGAATGCCTTGGTGGTAGGTTGCACGGTTTGCAAGTTAGGCTACCAGCGTGTGTGTTTGGCATGTGCCAATGGCATGTGCGGAATGCCTTGGTGGTAGGTTGAACGGTTTGCAAGTTAGGCTACCAGCGTGTGTGTTTGGCATGTGCCAATGGCGCGTGCGGCCATGTTGACCTAGTTGCAAGTCTTGCAAACCTAGGGCGCTATGTTTGGCGTGGGCCAAAGGCATAGCGGCTTAGAAATATGGCTTGCGGCACGTGTTGGCATGTGCCAATGACACGTACGGCCATGTTGACCTAGTTGCAAGTCTTGCAAACCTAGGGCGCTATGTTTGGCGTGGTCCAAAGGCATAGCGGCTTAGAAATATGGCTTGCGGCACGCGTTGGCATGTGCCAATGGCACGTGCGGCCATCTTGACCTAGTTGCAAGTCTTGCAACCTAGGGCGCTATGTTTGGCGTGGGCCCAAGGCATAGCGGCTTAGAAATATGGCTTGCGGCACGTGTTGGCATGTGCCAATGGCACGTGCGGCCATGTTGACCTAGTTGCAAGTCTTGCAAACCTAGGGCGCTATGTTTGGCGTGGGCCCAAGGCATAGCGGCTTAGAAATATGGCTTGCGGCACGTGTTGGCATGTGCCAATGGCACGTGCGGCCATGTTGACCTAGTTGCAAGTCTTGCAAACCTAGGGCGCTATGTTTGGCGTGGGCCAAAGGCATAGCAGGCTTCGGAAATATGGCTTGCGGCACGTGTTGGCATGTGCCAATGGAACGCGCGCCATGTTGACCTAGTTGCAAGTCTTGCAAACCTAGGGCGCTATATTTGGCGTGGGGCCAAGGCATAGCGGCTTAGAAATATGGCTTCCAGTGTTGGCATGTGCCAATGGCACGTGCGGCCATGTTGACCTAGTTGCAAGTCTTGCAAACCTAGGGCGCTATGTTTGGCGTGGGCCAAAGGCATAGCGGCTTGGAAATATGGCTTGCGACACGTGTTGGCATGTGCCAATGGCACGTGCGGCCATGTTGACCTAGTTGCAAGTCTTGCAAACCTAGGGCGCTATGTTTGGCGTGGGTCAAAGGCATAGCGGCTCGGAAATATGGCTTGCGGCACGTGTTGGCATGTGCCAATGGCATGTGCGGCCATGTTGACCTAGTTGCAAGTCTTGCAAACCTAGGGCGCTATGTTGGGCGTGGGCCAAAGGCATAGCGGCTTGTAAATATGGCTTGCGACACGTGTTGGCATGTGCCAATGGCACGTGCGGCCATGTTGACCTAGTTGCAAGTCTTGCAAACCTTGGGCGCTATGTTGGGCGTGGGCCAAAGGCATAGCGGCTTGGAAATATGGCTTGCGACACGTGTTGGCATGTGCCAATGGCACGTGCGGCCATGTTGACCTAGTTTCAAGTCTTGCAAGCCTAGGGCGCTATATTTGGCGTGGGCCAAAGGCATAGCGTCTTGGAATTTGGCGTTGTTGTCATGGTGCGCAGGGTGCGGCTTGGTTTGGCATTGTTGCCATGGTGCGCAAAGATGCGGCTTGGTTTGGCATTGTTGCCATGGCGCGCGGTATGCGGCTGGGTTTGGCATTGTTGCCATGGTGTGCGGGGTGCGGCTTGATTTGGCATTGTTGCCATGGTGCGCAGTATGCGGCTTGGTTTGGCATTGTTGCCATGGTGCGCAGGGTCCGGCTTGATTTGGCATTGTTGCCATGGTGCGCAGTATGCGTCTTGGTTTGGCATTGTTGCCATGGTGCGCAGTATGCGGCTTGGTTAGGCATTGTTGCCATGGTGCGCAGTATGCGGCTTGGTTTGGCATTGTTGCCATGGTGCGGCTTGATTTGGCATTGTTGCCATGGTGCGCGATATGCGGCTTGGTTTGGCATTGTTGCCATGGTGCGCATATGCGGCTTGGTTTGGCATTGTTGCCATGGTGCGCGAGATGCGGCTTGGTTTGGCATTGTTGCCATGGTGCGCAATATGCGGCTTGGTTTGGCATTCTTTGCCATGGTGCGCAGGTGCGACTTGGTTTTGGAATTAGGGTTAAGTGTTGAAAACCCTAATGGGTATTTTGAAAAAATACCCCTATGAATTATTTACACCCGAGTTAAATGCTCTTAGTTAATGTGTTGCGGGTAACACTAGGTCATGGGGTTTTACGATTTTACCCCTTGTTTAAAAACCACCATCAACATTAAGTCCCCCGCTTAGCTCGAACAGGGGCTTTGTTGCGAGGTAAAGCATAAGATGGTGACAAACTATTAACAACAAACCGTAAAGAAAATTGAAGGTGGCTCGTCGACCTTTTATAAATAGGATTTGGAATCCTTGCCTCCGGTAGTTTTGCACAATCGGAGGTCGCACGATTGGGGGCCCGGATGCGGCTTAGGCGACGTTAGGAAGTTGGTGTGAGTTGGGAAACCGAGTGGGCTGGTGGCGGGACCGGCGCAAAGTGTAGAAAGCCGTGCGTTCTCGCAGGTTGGCGCAATTGGTGGGGCCGGTGCAGGCTTGGGCGACGTTGGGAAGTTGGCCCGAGTTGGGAAGCCGAGTGTGCTAGCTGGGTGGGACCGGCGCAAAGTGTAGAAGTCTTGCGTGCTTGCAGGCGTGACTTGTGCGACCATTGGGAGGTCGGCGCAATTGGTGGGGCCGGTGCAACTTGGAAGTCGTGCTTGCAGGCGTGACTTATGTAAATAAAGAGGGAGTAGGCGTTTCTTCAGACAACAAAGTTTCCTTATTTTGCTTTCCTTCACGTGCGGCTTCAATTAGGGTATCATCCATGCCAAAAAATATGGAAGCGTTATGTCCTTCATTGCTTCCTTTCCGGTATTCATACCCAACGCGAATGCATCGTCTCCCTTGTTTGAGAAAGGGTTCTTCCTGTTGATTCCCCTTTTCCTTTGCTTTGCCGGTACGTTTTCTTCTTCTTCTTTGTTCACGCTATCCTCTTTTATATGTGTATAGACAGGATGGAACTTGATCATCTTCCATTTTTGCAGTGTATGATGGGACCTTCCAGAGATGGCCGTGCCTTTAACTTTTCGGAAAAGGACTTCAGAATTGGCGGAGATCGATCTTCTTCTCTTGAGGAGGTGTTGGTTGGGATTGAATCTTTGTTCCATGAAGCTAATGAAATTATTAAGGACCTCCCTCCCATCTATCCCCACGAAGAACAGGTGCATGTTCGGACTCCCTTGGGTTCAGTGGACACGGAGGAGAACGCCATGATTCTCGATTTTGATGTGGATGAATCAACAAACTTTCTTCAAGCGTCCAATGAGAAAACTTTCGAAAGAGCATATGATAGGAGCGAGACAGCCTTTGAAGTTGATGCCAAAGGTGTTATTCACGATCCGGAGGTGTCATGGTGGCGTATCTTGGAATAGTTGTCGGGGAGGACACTGCTGGCTGCTTTGGGTCTGCTTCGGGATGGGATGTTGAGGTTGCCGCATGCTAAAACCGCCGAGTGGAACCTTTGTTGCCCGAAGGATTGCTGGAGGAAATGCTTGAAGATAGCTTTGCCCGAAGGGACTTTCGCTCCATCCTTCGAGGGCTAGTTCCTCATTTTTTTTTTTAGTTGCTTAGTTCCCCGATGTTTTTCCCTTCTTTTTTTTTGTAAACACATCTTTCCCTTCTTCTTCATCGATAAACCTTTGCTTCATATATATATATTTTTTTGAAAGGGGTTGTGGTATGATGGCTCTGCAATGGTTTTCTGGGTTATTCTGATGTATTTCTCTGATATCTGAAGGATTCGCTCGGGAAGAGATATATTTATTTTATTTTTTAGTTTATTTTTTTTTTTTTGACAAAAGGGTAGATCTCCAGGGAAAAAATACAAACGGTGTATTCATCCTGGGGAAGTACAGCTATTAAGAGGAATGATTCAAAGGAAGTACTGAAAAGGGGAGTGATTGGGAAATACAGCATTTTAGGGATTGGATTCCTTGAGCCATCGCGAGTGAACTATCACGCCTTCAGGTGTGTCGGTATTGATGAGCTTGCAATATCCTCCCAAAAGGGTATCCGCAACCAGTACAGATCGCCTTCACTTTCCTCGGGCAAATCCATCTTCTACCGTCATCCTCCCAACTTGAAACGAGCTTTCCTTAACCACTACATCTCCGATTGAAAACGGGTTCGACGTCGTGTAACCATTTGATCCTTGGCTTCGTTGGTTTCGCTAGAAGCTTCCAAGCTTCTTGCAAAGTGTTCGAATGGTCCATCTCCCCATTCACATTTTTTGACAAAATTCGTGCTTGGTTGTTGCGTCGAGTCCCCATGACGAATGGGGAAGAAAAGGTCGGTTGCGAAAAGGTTGCTCGTTCAGACTTACTTGCATTTGAAAATCATGGGCTAGCGCCAACGGGTCCTCTTCGGACGCTTGGGTTCCTTTAATAGCTCGTTGATGTGATAACCCGTGGGACGATTTGTTGGGAATCCCTTCGGGCGAGGGATGTCGGCGAGGGTGTACGCCCCCCGTTTTGCCTTGTTGTCGAGCGCCCATAAGCGTCCCAAAATCATGTCATGATCTAGTTCTTTGACAATGTGGAACTTGTCGTGCGTTATAGCGTCTCCCATCTCGATCTCTAGGTTGATGTAGCCATGCGCGTTCAAAGCCTCTCCTCTCAAACTATTAATCACTGGACGGGAAATAGGTAGCGTCTTGCTTTGTAAATCCTACTGCCTTTAGTGTCTTGAAAGTGATGATGTTGTGGTCGGAGGTCGTGTCGATGAGCGTGTCGTCAAGTTCGAATACCTCTTAAACGGGACGTGGTCGGCAGTCCCAGTTCTCCGCTTCGCTTGTTTGGGAAGCTTGAGCCCTTGCGTGGATTCCGAGGGGAGAAAAAGCCGTTTGCTGGATACAACACGATTGAGAGCTGCGAAAATATCTTGGCGCCGAACCTTGGAGAGATAGAGAATTTCGCATATATGTCGCATCATGGATTGCATGAGTCTCGTGCACGGAGTCCCAGAGGATCCGCAGTTTCTTATTGGGAGTGGGTCTCAATGCACTCTTTCGTCTCCTAGTTGGAGTTCTCCTGCTTCTATCCTTTCCTTGAAAATATGCTTTAATATGTTGCAATCGCTAGTCGGGTGGTGAACGAACCTGTGGTAATGGCAGTATTTGGGGTTTGCCATCTCGGCCTCGGTTGGTGGACGTCTGGCGGTGGCGGTCCGGATGACATCATCTTGAACCCCGGAGCTTCTAGGAGGTCAATCACCTCCTCGATGGGGAATGGGAAATCAAGGATATTTCCTTCGGCCTCACGATCTTTTGCACAAGAGTTTTAGTGGCGATCTTCCGTTGCGAGGGCTCCGTTGCGCCGGCGCTTCACGTTTCTACCGGTGGCTCATAGTTGCGGCTTTCCTTTTTCTCTTTTGTTCACTATGTTCACGGAGGATGAGCCGGTATTAAATTGTTTGTTGATGAGGCGCCTACTCCCGCGAGTTTCACGTGCGTCTTCGATTCGAGTTGGCCTAGTCCTTTCCGGTAATGCCGGTCTTTGTTGTTGCAGATCGTCTGGCGGCCTCATGGAGTTCGGAGAATGTTTGGAAACGCAAGTTTTCTAGCAGGGCGCGGTAGATCGGTACCATACCATTGATGCATGCGTTTACCAATTGTTGCTCGGTCACGTTTGGGTCGTGACAGTCGAGTGCTTGAACCCTGAACCTTTTGACGAAATTATTCTGATGTTCGTTATCCCACTGGTACATTCTCCCGAGGTCCGAAAAGGTAACTTGTTCGGACACGAAGAAATACTTCCGTAAAACGCGGTGACCATGCTACTCCAGGTTGGGAATGCTTTGTTCGGTGGGATCTTTGTTGTACCATGTATACGCCCTTCCGGTAAGTGATTTTGAAAATTCCCTTAAACGAAGAACGTGATCTCTCACCCAAGGATTCCAGGAAACGAGAAACATGTTCACCCAAGGATTCCAGGAAACGAGAAACATGTTCGCGTGCATTCCCGGTACCATCATACAGGGTAAATTGATGGGAAGAGTACCCCCTTGGGAGAGGGATTCTCTGTATTTCGGACGGGTAAGGGGGTTGGTGATGATGTACATCGAACTCATCATGCTTGATTCGGTCACGTAGGAGTTGTTCCAAATCTTCTCTCGTGACGAAATTTGGTGGTTGATTTCTCTCCAACGGGACTCTAGTGCGAGTTTCTTCATCCGTGGAAGCGTGCCCTGCCGAGGTGCCGGCGTCAGGGTTGTTGGAGATGCTTCTAGGCGTCTCTGAGGATGCGACTCACGGGGTAGTCGCTCTGTCGGGGTTTTGAGAAAGGTGAGCACCTCTTTTCTCGTTGAAACCATGTCCGTCCGGCTCGCGAGCGTCTCCCGTCGTTCCATCAAATCGGCGATGGTGACGTAAGGGCGACTTCCTCTGGTCCCTCCGGTCCTCGTCCCGTCGGCGGGTAATTGGAGCCTTAGTTGTCGGAGGCGCCATGCTTTGGAAGAAGCATTCGGGGTCGCGGTGGCGGCCCTAGCCCCGTGACCGGGGGGCGTGACACCAAGAGATATTCTCGTTGCCGTGATTAGAAGGTTGTGCGGAGACGCTAGAGGAGGCAGCGGCTCTCGCCCCGGTGATAGCGATGTTACACTTAAGGGGAGTGCATTCGATGTTGTTTGTTGTCACCGGTGAAGTAACAATGTTATGGGGGAGACGCCAACATCGGGGATGCATTACGCGTTGATGTTCTCGGCAGCCGCTCCGGATCCGAGTTCCACCATGTTGGGATTTGACGTTCGGAAAACGAAATCGGGAGTTGGAGTTGATATTGTAGCCGATAGATCAATCCTCCCGCTGTGGTCGCCAATTGTTTATGGGTAAAATCGTTTCGCGATTTCGGTAAATTCGGTAGGTGAGTGAGAAACTGGTTCAAACCCTAAACAAATGTGCTGCACGTGAGCACTTTATAGGTTCGAGATATCAATCTGTACAAGTCCTACTAAACCAAGAAATGGCCGTTCCAGACTTGCTTCGGTCACAAAGTGGAGGAGAAGGGTCGATTTGGGGAGGGAAGCAAAGAAAGGTGTTGAGACCCGACAGTGGGAGAGTAGTATCTCGACTTGTATCGGAAAGTAGAAGCTTGGGAAGCTTGCAAGAGATGAAAGCTTTTGGGAGAGCTTGCAAAGTTGCCTTTACGAGAGTGTAGTATTTTTCTCCGACCGAGACTTGTTGTCCGGTGGAAATAGGTAAGACCTATTTATACAAGTCGAGATTGAAACGTACTTCGGCCTCATGAAGGAAGAGAGTAAAGGGTGAAATAATGGGAGGAGGTGGTAACCGCGTGGTTTAATGGGCGAAACGTTTTTCACCATTATTTCCTCTTTTATTTGACCGCTTTATTCCTTTTCACGCTTTCTTAATGTGAGCGTAGTGTACGCTGCATGCTGTGACCGCCAAACCAAAACCCTAAAGAAGCATCCCCCAGTTTGTGTCGATGTCTCGAGTGTTGGTTGCATCTTGAGTGCAAGTGGCGCTACTAGTGGCGCGTGTGGCATGTGCCAATGGCATGTGCGGAATGCCTTGGTGGTAGGTTGCACGGTTTGCAAGTTAGGTTACCAGCGTGTGTTTGGCATGTGCCAATGGCATGTGCGGAATGCCTTGGTGGTAGGTTGCACGGTTTGCAAGTTAGGCTACCAGCGTGTGTGTTTGGCATGTGCGAAATGCCTTGGTGGTAGGTTGCACGGTTTGCAAGTTAGGCTACCATCGTGTGTGTTTGGCATGTGCCAATGGCGCGTGCGGCCATGTTGACCTAGTTGCAAGTCTTGCAAACCTAGGGCGCTATGTTTGGCGTGGGCCAAAGGCATAGCGGCTTAGAAATATGGCTTGCGGCACGTGTTGGCATGTGCCAATGGCACGTGCGGCCATGTTGACCTAGTTGCAAGTCTTGCAAACCTAGGGCGCTATGTTTGGCGGGGCCAAAGGCATAGCAGACTTAGAAATATGGCTTGCGGCACGCGTTGGCATGTGCCAATGGCACGTGCGGCCATGTTGACCTAGTTGCAAGTCTTGCAAACCTAGGGCGCTATGTTTGGCGTGGGCCCAAGGCATAGCGGCTTAGAAATATGGCTTGCGGCACGTGTTGGCATGTGCCAATGGCACGTGCGGCCATGTTGACCTAGTTGCAAGTCTTGCAAACCTAGGGCGCTATGTTTGGCGTGGGCCCAAGGCATAGCGGCTTAGAAATATGGCTTGCGGCACGTGTTGGCATGTGCCAATGGCACGTGCGGCCATGTTGACCTAGTTGCAAGTCTTGCAAACCTAGGGCGCTATGTTTGGCATGGGCCAAAGGCATAGCGGCTCGGAAATATGGCTTGCGGCACGTGTTGGCATGTGCCAATGGCACGTGCGGCCATGTTGACCTAGTTGCAAGTCTTGCAAACCTAGGGCGCTATGTTTGGCGTGGGCCAAAGGCATAGCGGCTTAGAAATATGGCTTGCGGCACGTGTTGGCATGTGCCAATGGCACGTGCGGCCATGTTGACCTAGTTGCAAGTCTTGCAAACCTAGGGCACTATGTTTGGCGTGGGCCAAAGGCATAGCGGCTTGGAAATATGGCTTGCGACACGTGTTGGCATGTGCCAATGGCACGTGCGGCCATGTTGACCTAGTTGCAAGTCTTGCAAACCTAGGGCGCTATGTTTGGCGTGGGCCAAAGGCATAGCGGCTCGGAAATATGGCTTGCGGCACGTGTTGGCATGTGCCAATGGCACGTGCGGCCATGTTGACCTAGTTGCAAGTCTTGCAAACCTAGGGCGCTACGTTTGGCGTGGGCCCAAGGCATAGCGGCTTAGAAATATGGCTTGCGGCACGTGTTGGCATGTGCCAATGGCACGTGCGGCCATGTTGACCTAGTTGCAAGTCTTGCAAACCTAGGGCACTATGTTTGGCGTGGGCCAAAGGCATAGCGGCTTGGAAATATGGCTTGCGACACGTGTTGGCATGTGCCAATGGCACGTGCGGCCATGTTGACCTAGTTGCAAGTCTTGCAAACCTAGGGCGCTATGTTTGGCGTGGGCCAAAGGCATAGCGGCTCGGAAATATGGCTTGCGGCACGTGTTGGCATGTGCGGCCATGTTGACCTAGTTGCAAGTCTTGCAAACCTAGGGCGCTATGTTGGGCGTGGGCCAAAGGCTATCGGCTTGGAAATATGGCTTGCGACACGTGTTGGCATGTGCCAATGGCACGTGCGGCCATGTTGACCTAGTTGCAAGTCTTGCAAACCTAGGGCGCTATTTTGGGCGTGGGCCAAAGGCATAGCGGCTTGGAAATATGGCTTGCGACACGTGTTGGCATGTGCCAATGGCACGTGCGGCCATGTTGACCTAGTTGCAAGTCTTGCAAGCCTAGGGCGCTATATTTGGCGTGGGCCAAAGGCATAGCGGCTTGGAATTTGGCGTTGTTGTCATGGTGCGCAGGGTGCGGCTTGGTTTGGCATTGTTGCCATGGTGCGCAGTATGCGGCTTGGTTTGGCATTGTTGCCATGGTGCGAAGTATGCGGCTTGGTTTGGCATTGTTGCCATGGTGCGCAGGGTGCGGCTTGATTTGGCATTGTTGCCATGGTGCGCAGGGTGCGGCTTGGTTTGGCATTGTTGCCATGGTGCGCAGTATGCGGCTTGGTTTGGCATTGTTGCCATGGTGCGCAGGGTGCGGCTTGATTTGGCATTGTTGCCATGGTGCGCAGTATGCGGCTTGGTTTGGCATTGTTGCCATGGTGCGCAGTATGCGGCTTGGTTTGGCAACATGCGGCTTGGTTTGGCATTGTTGCCATGGTGCGCAAATATGCGGCTTGGTTTGGCATTGCTGCCATGGTGTGCGAGATGCGCTTGGTTTGGCATTGTTGCCATGGTGCGCAGATGCGGCTTGGTTTGGCATTGCTGCCATGGTGCGCAGGGTGCGGCTTGGTTTTGGCATTGGGGTTCTGTGTTGAAAACCCTAATCTGGTATTTTGAAAAAATACCCCTATTAATTATTTACACCTGAGTTAAATGCTCTTAGTTAATGTGTTGCGGGTAACACTAGGTCATGGGGTTTTACGATTTTACCCCTTGTCTAAAAACCACCATCAACAGCTACTTGACGAAAATGCCCTCATCTTCTTAAAACACAACTTTTTCTATTCAGTCTATTCCTTCTTCAGTTTCATCACCACCCCATCGTTACGATCGCCACCAGCAACACCCCACCGGTATCATCATCACCAGCAACACTATCATCCCTGCCATTACCAGCAGCACCAACAACTACCACTGGTTTCTTATTCCACCAGTTTTCCAGTTCCAATTTCTCCAAATTTTTTGATTTTAACATTTATTCTCCGGTTTGCCCTTTTAGTTTCTGTCACCACCAACATCCTCCTCCTCCACCACCACCACTACGTTCGCCACAAGCAATACCAAATTCATATTCGACTAATTTCCTAATTACATCCATCTCAGTTTCGATTTTAATTTCTCTCAACAACAAGGAAATAATGATGAAGACGAAGATTCCACACGATTGGTTTTCGCTTCTTTAGGTATGAAATTTTCTTACATGAAATTTTCTTACATGTAAGAAAATTATCTCACACAACATGAAGACATGAAAATTCTCTCATGTCTTCATGTAAGAAAATTACATGAAAATTATCTCGCTCTTTATTTCCCGGACTCTAATTACAATACGTTAACTTCAAATACATTTTGGTGCGCTGTGTAGTATATTTTGGACCATGAAAAATGCATATGTAAATAAATATTGTTTGACGACGTGCAACGCACGTGCACTCTACTTGTTTTTTTTAAATGATATATTACATTTGTAGGAAAATAGAAGGCTAATACAATTAGTCATGATTGTTCAACACGTACCAGTAATTTGTCATATTGCATTTACAGACACAATACGAACACAGTATCAACAGAGTTATTGAAACTATGCCGAAGCTTAAGCATAATACATAACATTATGAGAACTTCTATTTAACTACTAAACAAAATGACTATCATAATAAGATTTTGTACTCTTAGGGCGACAGGATTACAAATTTCATCACTAATTAAGATACAACTATCTGTGCCTCCTTCCAAAAAAAAGAAATTCTTCTCGTGTATGTTGTGGATAAGCTATTCCTTTTGAAGTTCAGTCCACGGACACGAAAAGGTTCTTTTAATGTTGGCTAGCAA
This sequence comes from Papaver armeniacum, assembly GCA_023531295.1. Lineage (NCBI taxonomy): Eukaryota > Viridiplantae > Streptophyta > Magnoliopsida > Ranunculales > Papaveraceae > Papaver > Papaver armeniacum. The sequence continues at coordinate 4,265 of JAJJWW010010056.1, read as the reverse complement.
ATTCAATTTGGCATGGTTCCGATAAAAACGTCATATAGACGGAGGTTCTGGCATCACCGTGGTGCTGGTGGTCCTGATACTAGTGGTGGTGTTGGTGGCGGCATTGCCTGTGCTGGTGGTTTCACATCAAATATACTCTGTTGGACCCGTTGTTTATATCGATTAATGCAAAAGTTCAGTTTGACTCGATAAAAATTTCTTCTTTTTTTTTTAACGTGAAACTAAGAATTCACTCTTCTCCATCTCATTTTGATAGAAAATAAAAATAAAAATGAAACATTTTTAAGGTGGTTGAACTGCTAGAAAGCAAAATTGCACTCCTTAGTCCTTTACGGAACTCTTCCCTATCAATTCAATAAGTTATGAACGGCATTATTTATCATTCATAATTTATTATCTGCATCTCCAAGGAAATCAGCCAATTTCAGTGAGGGAAAAATATCATTTGGTCCTTTTTTAGGTGGGCCCATGTCTGTTTGGTCCTTTGGTCAAACGCCTTTACTGTTTGGTCCATAATTATTTAAAAATATTAAACTGACAAAAATACCCTTTCGTGTTAATTTTTACTTATTTTCTTGTAGCATTTCATTCCAGAAATGAAGTCCATATAAAAACCTAAAAAAAACAGACTTCATTCCAGAAATGAAGTCCATATAAAAACCTAAATATAAAACCCTAAAAAACAGACTTCATTCCAGAAATGAAGTCCATATAAAAACCTAAAAAAAAACAGACTTCATTCCAGAAATGAAGTCCATAAAAAAATAGACTTCATTCCAGAAATGAACTCCATATAAAAACAGACTTCATTCCAGAAATGAACTCCATATAAAAACCTAAAAAAACAGATTTCATTCCAGAAATGAAGTCCATATAAAAACATACTTCATTCCAGAAATGAAGTCCATATAAAAATAAACAACACATCCGTGAGTATACACAATAAGGAAGGTACAATAGGAACACGAGCGAGAAAAAGAGAGAGCTAGAGAACTCCAAATTCCAAAGGACCGAACATCTCATGAGTTAACCATATCTGAAATATCACAAACTAGATGGTACTTCGTTTTTCGGAATAACATCCCAAGAAAACGGGTCTTCACCGTGTGTGCAAAGTGTGGAAAATCTCCATACTGTTCAAAGTTATGTGCCAGTAGTTTTTGAGCTTTCCAATACATAATAAAGGAACCAACCGTTAATTGCCTCCGCAAGATATCAACCATCGTTCTTGAGTTACCAAAACTAGGAATTATGATTGAAAATCCAAAAGTTATTCCTCAAATTTTAAAAATCGATTAAGAATAGATTACGAAAACTATGAAAAAACAAACCATAAATAACCCGTTGATACCTACTCCAACCCTAATAAGGAAACCAACCTAATAAGGAACAAAATTTAAGTTTTTATCATCTTTGTCGTCTTCAAACAGTAACCGATTAAATCTTCACATCAAGATTCATCGTCTGCAAACATAAACAGCAGCAGAAAGAAAAAAAGAAAACAAATGGAGAGAGAAAGAAAACTAGATCTGAAATTGAGAGGAGAGAGAATGTAAATCTGAAAATAAGATATTTTTTATTAAATTTTATATATATATGATCACCTTAGGACCAAACTATTATTTTCTAGGACCAAATAATAATATAAGGGTATTTTTGTCACTACAAGATGACATTTACATCATCCATGACATCACCCTAGGACCAAACCATAATTTGTAGGACCAAACTATAATATATTTTACCAAATAGGACCAAACAACCACATGACTGAGTCAACTGGACTAGACTCTCTCTAATTGGGCCGACCGAGCGAAGCGAGGGAGGACCTTTATATGGTCACTTTTTTGTCAATAGTAAGTGATCAATTGACACAAAAAGATTGGATTTTGGTGTCCCAAACCTTTTCAATCAACAATGAAAGGACTAAAGACCCCCTCCATGTTTCCATTTCTCACTAAAACAAGCGTAAATACAACATAAAATGAAGGGTAATCACGTAAATTTCGTGGGCAGAAAAAAGGACACGGAGGTTGGAATTTGGTTTAATGTTGAGGGACAGTTTAGTAAACTCCGAGGTAAAATGACCTCAAGGTTGCAGGATCGATCCCGGCCCCTCCTTTTTTTTTTTCCTTCTTTTTTTCCTTCTTCTTCCTTTTCCTTCTTCTTCCTTCTCCTTCGTTATTTTTTTCTTCTTTCTCCCCAAACTCCGAGAAACTCCACCTTCACCTCGTCGCAAACTACCACCATCACCACCGCCGCAAACATCGGTTTTTTGAAACACCACCACTATCTTCACCCGCATCTCTTAATCGACCAAACACCACCGCTACTACCAATTTCGTCTTCTCCGCCTTATTCTACAAATCACCCATACTTTCTCAATCTAAATCTCTGTTCATCTTCACCAATTTCCTCTAAATTTCGAATATTATGTACTCAATTTCGAATTTAGTCTACAGGTGAGTTACAACCATCATCTAACCTGTAACCCTAAATACGAAAATAGGTGAATTCTTTCAATTACTTTTAATTGTTGTATCTGAGAATTTTGGAATTGAATCCAGGGTGAGTAATTAGCGCTTGTTGTTTGTTGAATTGAGCAGATCGGAGAAATGGGTGGTGGTTACCGTAAATTGATAAGGTGATGGTTGAATTGAAGCTGAAATGGGGATTAAATGGGTCGATGGTTAAATCGACGGAAGACGAGTCTGAGGTTGGTGGTGTTGATTCACAACAAGGGTTTTTTGGATTTACTAATAAAGATATCCCCGAACTCGAGAAAGATTTTTGGATCGACATTTGATGTATTTGGAGACCGAAATTGATCCTACTTTTTTCAAAGAAAGAATTTTATTCTTCGACATCGATTACTCTCAATCAAACGGAGGTAAACAACCTGCTTGTTTTGTCTTGATGAATTATAATTTTTTTTTTTGAGTTGGATTAAATTGGAGCAAAGGTTGTTGAATCAGTTGTGTTGATGTGCCAATTACTTGAGTTTGGCAAAGAATATTGTTTATTTGTGATTTCAGGACAAACTAGAGCACCTGAATTTCCAATAAGTGTTGGTAACTCAAGATTGTTTCAATGGTTGAAGACTAACAAGCTTAGATCTTGTTCAATCCTTGTTCAATAATCACTCAACCGCTATCAATTAGGATTTGATTTCAACACCGCTTGAAATCAATAGATGGAGATGGATGATAAATTAGTGCTTATGTTGGTATGTCTGAATTGCAAAGATGGGTATAAAGATGATTAGAATGAAATGGGTTTATGTTGGAATCAAGGTTGGATCAATTCACATGAAAGATTGCAGAAATGGGTTGAACTTGTTGCGGTTTGATGAGTTTGAGGTCTGGTTTGAACCGGACAGAATTAAGCAACAAGGAAGTTAGGGTTTACGTGATGAAATGGAATTTTGAATCAAGAGCAGATAATGTCGTTATTTGGTGACCGAGTGCAGATTAATGAAATTGAAGTTTGGGTTTGCCACCAATTACAGGGAGAATATGAACTGCTGGAAGAGAGGAGATGATTGAGGCTACAGAAAGTACAGATGATGATGAATTGAGATGGGTTGTACAATCACAGGTGTTGTGTAATCTGAATGGTGGCAGTGAACTGGTGCTCAAGTTGAACACAGAATTTGAGTTGATGCTCTTTGAGTTGGTTCTGGATATGGCATGAGTTCTGACTGAAGAATGGCGTGAGTTGATGCCGGGGAATGATTTGAAGTCCCGTGGAAGGTTTTTGACCTGATCTAGAATGGTGTTTGCAGTGAATTGAAACAATGATGGAGAAATGGAACTGCGGATGAACCTGGTGATGCTGATGTTTGAATGGATAGATGTATGATTAGGGACTTGACAGTGGCTGGCAATTGCAGGGGCAGTTCAGTTGGTGGTTGAAGGATGGTTCAAGAAGTGAGCTGCAGCTGCATTTGCATATGGAGATGGACAGAAATGGCTGGTGCAGTTGTGCAATACGGAAGTGGTGATGCTGCAATGAATGAAACTGGTTCTGATGGTTTCGGTGAATGATGCACAGGTCTGAACAACAAGAAAGAAATATTGTAGTGGTGCTTGTTGCTGCTGCTTTGAGACGAGTTACAGGTTGTGACGGAACCAAAAGTTGTGTTTTTGAATTTATTTTGATATCTTTGTTTGAACATCTCTTTGCGTTTTACTTTACAAATTTACAAGTTCGACTCCCGTGCCATTATGGTTGTGGGTAGAAAATTTAGTTTTGTCAATTTTTTT
>JAJJWW010010055.1:35534-54651 GCA_023531295.1 Papaver armeniacum | reverse complement strand
AGAGTGATATTAATTTCCGATCGGGTGAGAAGGTAAGTGAGTACTCCCATCCTTGCTAATGGTTTATTTCCTTTCTTTGAGATCATCAGAAAAAGATTCTTTTTGTCCACAACTCTGTGGAGTATCCAAAGCCCGTGCGCGAATCAGTTGCAACTCAACAAGTAGCAACCAACTTACAAGACATGGGCTTGAGCTATCCATAACCCGGATCCAAAACCCGTTTTATTCTGAGCCATCAGATTTGATCCATCCGCATCCAACGATCGCTCCACCCATCTCATCATTTCTCGCTGCTCCCGCTCAACACCAAAACCGCCTATACCCTTACCCATCGACCAAACACACCATTCCACCTTTTCTCTTCTCTTTCTTCTCCCCCGACACTTTCAGAGAAAACCCATATCTTCTCCTCACCCGACCATACCAGCAGCCAACCACCACCATCTCCTTCCCCTGACACCAGCACCAACAGCACCAGTAGCCGCATGCTCCGCCACTCTATCTCAAGTTATCTCCATCATAGCTTCTCCATACCCTAGAAGCTAGGTTAGAGATAGTTGGATCTAGGGTTTTCTCTAACATCAAATCAATGGATTCAAAGACGAATCAGAGAGGAAAGAGGTTTGGGGTTTTGTTTAATTGCTAGTTCGGGTGATTGGGAGATATAAATGGAAGTATTCTTCATGAGAGAGAACTAAGTCAGTTTTAGGGTTTTATTTTGTTAACCTAATTTGAACTCAGTTTAATATTTGTATCATGTTCTAAGTCATTTAACTAGGGTGTAGATGAAACCCTTTAATTCAATGTGAAAGTAAGTGGATTCTCATTTTGTTCTTGATATGTATAATGTTTAGGGTTATATTTAGATAGTGAACTAACCTCACCTGTGATCAATGGTACTGTAAGAAGACCATTGATACTAGGGGTAAGCAAGGAGAGTTAGCTAATCAAACATCCAATTAAGGCCTTCAAGGGAAGGCACAAGAACACAGTAAGATTTTACATTACCTTAGCTTAAGATTAGGGGGTGGATTTGACCATCCTAGTAACTTTCCCAACTGTTACAACACCCTTTTGCTCAATTGTTACCTTAGATTAGAGTCACAACAACCAACTTGTCGTATCGACACCCAACAGCTCACATTTGTATCACCTCTCTAGGAAATCAGTTTAGTAAAGCCCTTAAATCAACTTTACATACACTCCATCTCCATGTGGATTCGACCTGTACTTGCCATGCCTCCAATAGGCACTGTGCACTTGCAGTTAACCGTAGGCAAAACTCTTTTACCAGCCTACCAAGTTTTTGGCGCCGCTGCCGGGGATTTGGTAGTGTGTTGTGTTTCACATTAGTGCTTACTTTACTGGTTTTTAGTGTAATATTGTATATATTTGAAACTTTATTTTTAATCAATCTTAGTGTAACTTAGCTGTGATTTTGCTATTTCTGCACCTGTTATTGCATCTATTATTGCATTATCACATCTGTTAGCTCTTCTTCTGTTCTTGTTTAATACATCTGTAACTTAACTCACCTGTATCATTATCATATGTAGCTTACATTCACAACATGTACATCTCTGCATCTGTCATTGCTAGTTTTCTTTTGTGCTTGTTTTAGCTCATTGTCTTTTGCAGTTGGTAACTTGTTTTCCTCTCAGTTTGCACATGTTGTAGCTTAGATAGTAAGCCTGCTAGTTTGCATCTGTTCATGCCTCTTGCTCACTCAGCACTAGAGGGGAATACAATTGTCACCTCAGTCCCATAAAAACTTTCATCCTGAGATTGCTGACTTCCTCCACTGTGTCAGCTGTTGTATGAGTAGGATTAGGTGCTCTTTAGTTCCCATTTTCACTCGGAAACTTTGTATGCAGCCTGAGCATAACTCATTGGTAGCTTAGGTGTAGCTCTGAACCGTGTCATTTCAACATTGGTGCTATTTTGTTTTAAACTCCTTGTTTCATCTGTGCACTTCAGAGAACTAAAACTCTTTGTTGAGCCAACAGGTACTTGTGGTGCAACTGAGCAAAACCAAGGAAAAGAAGAAAAGGGAGAAGCAAAGCCAATTTGTGGAATTGCCTAAACCCAGTTTTTATACTGGCGGTATTGTACTTTCCAACCCCATTTCTGCCCTGAATGGTTGTCTTGAAACTGTGAATCTCATTGAGTAGCATTGAATAGTTGAATATTTTTTTTTTCTGATGAAATGAACACCATGTATGCTCACTGAACTTTGATATCTGCATGAATGTTGCTGACCCAACAAGCATATTGTATTGCCCTGTCACATATGTGAATGAGCTGTAATTTGAGGTTAGCCAAACTCAGAATCGACATGTGCATTCTTTGAAAAGTCACGAGCATCTGTGTATGTACATGTTACCACCTTTGCATGATAAAACCTCTATCTAGATACCTTGCTGAGCATTGCTCAACCTTGCAACACCTGAAATCCTTGTTCTTGTGTGTTCTGGGCTGTAACCCTTAGCTTCCATCTGCCCTGTGCTCAACTCCAGCCCCTGAAGTTGTTGAGACTGAGCTGCAACTTGGTTAACCAAGTTTGCTGCAATCCCTACTTGACATCAACTGGGCTGGTTGATATCAACTGACCCTGTTGACACTTGCATCTGAGTAGTTTGCTGACTTGCTGCTGTGCCTTAGCTAATTGCCATGAGAGCTTGGCTCTGAAGTAGTGCTGTGATCACAAAACCCTGCTGATATCTGTATAATTGTGTATAACCTCTGAGAATTGAAATCACTTGACTGTGTTGACACTCTGAGCATGCTGTAAAGTGCTGGCATTGATTATTTCATTTGCTACATCTGTGAAGTTTATATACCCTGCTAATATTTACACTCCTGTGTACCTGATCTATGAAAATTGATAGCAACTAGCTTGTTTTTCCAAACACACAAACCCAGCACATGCTTCACCTTGAGTGAGCACATGCCATAACCCTTTGCACCTCATACAATTTTTTTGATTTTATTGTGCACAAGTGATGTATGATTTTTCAAAGTTTTCGTAGTAGTAATTAAGATTCGTTCTCTCAGACTTGCGAAGATTAAATTTAAAGGTTTAAAGAAAATAAAAGACAAAAGCGAGAGTCACTGGGCCTAGGATTCCACCGAATTCATATCAATAGGTTCAATTTATTTATTCTCAACAATTAAAGCTCAATAAACAAAATAACACCGACTATTATTTTTGCCAAGGTAGACTCTCAAAAGATTGATTGTATCCCTAAGCATAGATTATCTAAACAAAGGATAACCTATCTAATTGAATAACAACCAATTTAATCAAATCATAATTCTATTTTAATTAGTGCAAAAGCCAAATAAAGAATTAATTAAAATTTCCCACGTATGAAATTCGGCTTCCTCCGTCAACCCAGTGTAGGGACTTAGCTACTCATGATGTAGACACACTCAAAATTCATTTTTATTGCCCAAATGGTGTTTACAATGAAGAAAAGAAGAGAAAATACAATAAACCGGGAATTTGCAACGTTTATAAGCGTTGCAAACCCACTCTTACGAAGAATAACAGTGGACTGTCGCAGAATGACAATCTTATATTTTCCGCGTAAACGACAGTGTTTTAACGACTGTCTTTGAGGGTCTGTTCTTCGCGTTCTTCAAGCTTTTTCTTTCTTTCTGCATTTCTCTCGCAGCGATTTTCTCCACTCTGTAGCCTCCCCAATCGCTCTCTCCCCTTTGGTAGACCTCGAATATCCTTTTTATACCCGGTAGCACCATCGAATATCCTTATTAACTTCGAGAATAATCTTCTTTTACTCTCACAGGGAATATCGAAATATCTTTCCCTCGTTTATCTTTTCCACGAGTCTTTTAGTCACAAAGCTTCCATATTTATCTCCTTCACGACTCTACTACGCTCGTAACATTCCGACATATGCGGTACACGTACAAAACTTGTGTAATCCCGTGGCGACGTCTTGACAATAACCATCCCCTGTTTTCTTCAATGCGGTTATCCAAACCCAATTAAGACGAGTTAGACCGCCATACCGAGTCTGTTTAAGTGAAATAAGTCCATTTAATCAATTTCGGCCATTGAATCTCTTGAGAAGATTTCCAAAACTCGAATCTGGTTTTGTTCTTGGCTGCAAAATTTTCCCGCCAAAATTCCTTTACTTGTTTCCTTTGATTTGCTGATTATCTAGCCAATTTTGATCGAAACAATTACCCATACCAGGCCTGTTTAGGTACTAGGAACAAACCCATTTGATTTCAACCATTTAGTCTCAATCAAACACCTCCAAATCTTCAACCCTAATCTGCACCCATTTTCCCGCCAAAATTTGAATTTCAAATGAAGAAGATGACTGCCCCTTATCCAATCCGGGAGTGCGAATAGCAATTAGGGTGCCCCTTAGTAATTGGGTGCCCCTTATCCAAAACTGAGAGTCCGAATAACATGTGTCCTTCGGGGTACAAAAACCACTTTTCGAGCAACTTTTTCCATAAGAGCTTATTTGACAAAAACACCTACAAACAAGTTTATTAGTGATAAAATGAGGCCCAACTAATGTATTTATGGGTGAAAATGCGTCGCACTTTCGTGCTCATCAAAATCCCCCACACTTACATTTTGCTAGTCCTCGAGCAAAACAGAAAATTGACCCGCTACACAGCTGGTCATATAATAAGATAGAGTTAGACCCGCTACACAGCTGGTCATGACAAATGCCATACATAAGACGCGACACAATTAATTTTTTTTTTTTTTTTAGACCCGCTACACAGCTGGTCATAAGGCTAACAACAATTAATTATTATTTTTTTTATTTTTTAAGAAAACAAAAGAATAGACCCGCTCAACAGCTGGTCATAAGAAAATGAAAAGAAAAGAATAGACTTTTTTTTTTTTTTTTTCGAGACCCGCTACACAGCTGGTCATAATAAGGAAATAAAAATAGACCCGCTACACAGCTGGTCATAAGCTTAACAACTATAATAACTTTTTTTTTTTTTTTTTTTTTTTTTTTTTTTTGGACCCGCTCAACAGCTGGTTCCTGAAAAAAGTAAAGTAAAAAGTTAACCACTCCCCCACACTTAAACATTACATTGTCCTCAATGTAATTGAGTCATCCAACGTAAAATTTAAGATGGGAAATTAAAAATAAAATAAACAAAAGTAAACAAACATAAATAAATAATTATACCCTCTTTGATCGTACAAAAACGGATCCCCATACACTAATAACTCCGAAAACTTGGGGATCGACCCAAAATACCATATATACAAATGACAGCTTCACAATTATTTTATGAAAAAATGGGGACACCGAAACCGTCGAAAAAAAAATTTACCCCTAAACCAAGTTTTTACTGCACATGGAAGTGCGTAAAGAACAAAGTATGGGGATTCTGGGAAAATTTCAACTGGCTCATGCATGGTATTAGAAATAGGCAAATCCTCTGGGTACTTAGATGCAAAGTAATCCAACAATACTTTAGAAGCACACAATTCTAACCCTAAATTAGGCAACTTTTGGAAGTCTAGTGGTCTAGAAACAACCTCTAAGTCGGGTGAATGATCTTGTGAGGTAGATTCATCTATGGAATTAGGCGAATCATCCACACAATCATTCACAGGGTCATCTATACGTTCTTTTTGGAACAGAGAGTCACTATAAGACTGATCATCATCATCATCATCATTAATACTTCTCAATCTTTGTTCCAAACTAGGCGGTGTGTGTTTGTAATACTTCTCATATATAGTTTCATGTGATTCTTCACTTACCTCATGTGGAGCAGAAACTCCATACCATTGCCTACGCATATATTCAGCAAGCGTCATCTCAGATGAGTTTTCCTGATAATTTGACTTTCTACGCATATATTCCGCCAGCGTCATAGTAGGTGACGTCTCCTCAGAAGAAGTCATCATCCTCAAAAATCCCCTGAAAAGAAATATAAAAAGAAACGCATAAAAAGGAAAAAGAAAATACTGTACAAAATAAAAAAAATAAACCTAAAAAATTAATCTAAAAACAAATCCCCGGCAGCGGCGCCAAAATGATGTATGATTTTTCAAAGTTTTCGTAGTAGTAATTAAGATTCGTTCTCTCAGACTTGCGAAGATTAAATTTAAAGGTTTAAAGAAAATAAAAGACAAAAGCGAGAGTCACTGGGCCTAGGATTCCACCGAATTCATATCAATAGGTTCAATTTATTTATTCTCAACAATTAAAGCTCAATAAACAAAATAACACCGACTCTTATTTTTGCCAAGGTAGACTCTCAAAAGATTGATTGTATCCCTAAGCATAGATTATCTAAACAAAGCATAACCTATCTAATTGAATAACAACCAATTTAATCAAATCATAATTCTATTTTAATTAGTGCAAAAGCCAAATAAAGAATTAATTAAAATTACCCACGTATGAAATTCGGCTTCCTCCGTCAACCCAGTGTAGGGACTTAGCTACTCATGATGTAGACACACTCAAAATTCATTTTTATTGCCCAAATGGTGTTTACAATGAAGAAAAGAAGAGAAAATACAATAAACCGGGAATTTGCAACGTTTATAAGCGTTGCAAACCCACTCTTACGAAGAATAACAGTGGACTGTCGCAGAATGACAATCTTATATTTTCCGCGTAAACGACTGTCTTTGAGGGTCTGTTCTTCGCGTTCTTCAAGCTTTTTCTGCTGCTGCTGCAGATTTCTCTGCAGCGATTTTCTCCACTCTGTAGCCTCCCCCAATCGCTCTCTCCCCTTTGGTAGACCTCGAATATCCTTTTTATACCCAGTAGCACCATCGAATATCCTTATTAACTTCAGAATAATCTTCTTTTACTCTCACAGGGAATATCGAAATATCTTTCCCTGTTTATCTTTTCCACGAGTCTTTTAGCTGTCAAAGCTTCCATATTTATCTCCTTCACGACTCTGTTACGGCTCAGAACATTCCGACATATGCAGTACACGTACAAAACTTGTGTAATCCCGTGGCGACGTCTTCTGACAATAACCATCCCTGTTTTCTTCAATGCGGTTATCCAGCCCAATTAAGACGAGTTAGACCGCCATACCAGTCCTGTTTAAGTGAAATAAGTCCAGCCCAATCAATTTCGGCCATTGAATCTCTTCAGAAGATTTCCAAAACTCGAATCCTGGTTTTGTTCTTGGCTGCAAAATTTTCCCGCCAAAATTCCTTTACTGTTTCCTTGATTTGCTGATTATCTAGCCAATTTTGATCGAAACAATTACCCATACCAGCCTGTTTAGGTACTAGAACAAACCCATTTGATTTCACCTTTAGTCTCAATCAAACACCTCCAAATCTTCAACCCTAATTCTGCACCCATTTTCCCGCCAAAATTTGAATTTCAAATGAAGAAGATGACTGCCCCTTATCCAATCCGGGAGTGCGAATAGCAATTAGGGTGCCCCTTAGTAATTGGGTGCCCCTTATCCAAAACTGAGAGTCCGAATAACATGTGTCCTTCGGGGTACAAAACCACTTTTCGAGCAACTTTTTCCATAAGAGCTTATTTGACAAAAACACCTACAAACAAGTTTATTAGTGATAAAATGAGGCCCAGCTAATGTATTTATGGGTGAAAATGCGTCGCACTTTCGTGCTCATCAACAAGCTGAAGCCCACATAAACTGGGTTGTGCAACAAGCTGAAGCCCACATAACCTGTGTTGTACCTTACAGCAACAAAAAGCACTCCTTTGTGCTTAAGTCTGAGAATTGGTGTGTCACTTGGTTATTTTGTGCTTGTCTGTGTTGAGATCGATTGGATGTATGTATGTTAACATGTTGGATGCGCTAGCTAGGCTATGATTGTGTCTTTTAGAGACCAAACAAATCGATTAGTTAGAATCCGCCCGGACGAAATTGTCAGCATACCCAGTTCTTCTACAGAAAGCCCAAGCCCATCAGAAACAGAAACCATGGGTGATGAACCAAACCCACCCCGTAGTCTCAAGGACTACATGTACCCAACTAGGGCAAGCCAGCCCTCTTGCATCATTCTGCCAGCCGGTGCTTGTCAGTTTGAACTGAAAGCAAGCACCATTCACATGTTACCCGTGTTTAGAGGGGTCGATGCTGAAAACCCCTACCATCACGTGAGAGATTTTGAGGTTATTTGTGGGACTCTGCGTTTTAACCAAATGCCAGAGGAGTCCCTCAAACTGAGATTGTTTCCTTTTTCTCTGAAAGACAAAGCCAAGTCATGGCTTCATGCCCTACAACCACAGTCCATTAGAACATGGGATGACCTCACAAAAGAGTTTTTCAAAAAGTTTTTCCCAAACCATAAGACGGCGACAATTCGCCAAAGTCTAAATGGTTTTGTGCAATTAGAAGACGAAACTCTAGCAAAATACTTGGAAAGATTCAATGAATTATTTCTCCAATGTCCCCACCATGGTTTTGAAAAATGGAGACTCGTGCAAATTTTGTATGAGGGTCTAGATGTTAGAACCCGAACCATAGTCGAGTCAATGTGCATGGGTTTCGGGCTAGTCAACTTCGAAGCTTCTTTTTGGAGAAGTGACAGAATGATAGTCCACCGCTTCCATGATATACTGCAAAGGAGAAGAAGTTATGAACACAAAAAAAATAATCAATCAATCAATCAGACAATCAGAAGATCAGATAAGTGTGGAGCAGTACCTGAGATATAAAATAAACGACTACGTGAGATGATCCTTTATAATCTCGCAAGTCGAAAGAATCCCAGGAGAAAAGAAGTCTTTACTTGCCACCTATAAAGGCTACTAATTCGGGATAGCAATCAATGATGCTTATCAGACACATCTGAGGAAAGCTGTTGTATGACGAAAGGGAGTACACCTGACCCAAGGAAGGGGCCAAGCTCTGTCCAGATATGTACAAAGGTAACCAAAGCGACTCACCAGATCAAGTCCTGCTCCCTTCACAACCTTAATCAGGACTAACCAGCTCCATGGCAACGCCTGACGATGTCGACCTATCCGGTAAATATGTATTCACTTTAGCTAGGTCATTTCAATGTACAAATTTGTCACCATCTCATGCCTACCCCAAAATAGTGTAACCATTATGTGCTAGGAAGGGGACTTAATGTTCATGGTGGATTTTCATTTAAGGTTAAAATTGTAAAAGCCAAAATCATGCGCTAACATCTTGTAAAAGATAAAGCCATTAATAAGTGTTGGATACTTCTTCACTTTACTAATTCACCTAGAATGGAGCATGTGACAACAATCCCATTCTATGAATTAAATACACAAAATTCATCCAGGTTGGAGCATATAGCAACAATCCCATATACCCTGTGAATTTGCAGCATTATTAATTAATATGTAACCAACCTTGTATTTCATGTACTCATTATCAGTGCGGCATGACGACTGAGTGTTACTCTCAGCAGAGCAACACGAATCTCCAAGCATTATAATGAAAGCATGTACGAAATACCCGTACAGGCTGCAACTCTCGGTGTGTTATACTAGCCCGATTGAGAAACTCTCGGTGTGTTATACTAGCCCGATTGAGCATCCGGACTGTCCGTATCAGTCTGGAAATGATCACGATCATCCAACTTCACCAACATGATTGGATGGCCCAGATCAATTCCATAACCCCCAAGCAGGTATGGAATATTCGCTGCCGAACCAACGCGGGCCCGCATGGTCGGCCTCCCCAAAAGATTGGCATAGCTTGCCAAAACGTCCAAACCAGAGCAGTATGGACGGAAAACCCTAAATTAGGGTTTGCGGGTGTCGCAAAACAATTCTCAATCATCCATCTTAGATTGGAGGGTGTAGATGTAGATTCAAAGGGCCCAGAGCATGTCAACACAATCACCGTGGACCCGCCTACATACCTGACCAATTAGTCAGGACCAACCATGGTTGGTCATCTCGATTCGTACGCCCGAATAGAGCATGATGCACGACCGTGAAACCCAAAATTAGGGTTTTTGAGCATCACGAGCGTCCATCTTCTCCGGCACGAATGGAGGGTCCGAGACTAGATTAAGAAGGTCCGGTCATACCAACATGACCACCGTGGACCCATCTATCCCTCAGCTGATCGGCCAAGGCATACCATGCCTGGTTATCCCAAATTGTCCGCCCAAACTAGCGTGGTCACACTTCCCGATTGCAAACTAATCTCGACAACTCAACTTCGCCGGACGATTTGAGTGGCTTAGATCACGTTTTCATGGGACAGTCAGGTATAGGCGTGAACACCAGCCTACCACCTACACGCCAAACCGATCGGCCAAGACCGACCAAGATTGGTCATATTGGAACGCGCGCCCAAAGTGGGCATGATGCGCGGCTTTTGCGGCACCAGATTTTTGTTGCAAATCGATCTCAACCGCTCCTCTTTGCCAGTCAAATTGAGTGGCCTAGATCGCACCTTCATGGGATAGTGAGGTACAGACATGTACACCGGCATGCTGTCTACACGCATGCCCGGTCGGTCCTTTCCAAATACCTCCCATGCTTGGTTTCGACCATGCATGAAGAGTGATGCCTGCGCACCTCTTCAAAACCCTAATTCCATCAACGGTCGCAGATGAGTGTCTCAAAGATCATCTCGTCCATCCAACTTCACCGGCTTGGTTATACAACCCTAGTCGGGAGTTAATTGGTCACGAGTGAGGCATCATGGTGATCACCACCCGTCACTCTACCACACCATGATGCAGTACCTGCATAGAATACACACGATACTTCACAAGTATCGACTTCTTAAATAACTTAGTTTTTTAATCTAGCATTACATGTAACTTCTGTGGGTCCTACGATCCACATACTCGAGACATCAATCATGTCACAAACTGGGGGATACATACTGGGGTATTAGTCTGGCGGTTTACAGCGTGGAGCGTGCAACGCGCCATCACAAGAACGTGTCAGGAAGTCATGGACGGTTAGAGATGACAGGAGAAGTGGGCAAGACTGGTCGTGTAACACCAACACAGAACTCCACTAATCCATCACTCCACTTCCTCCACTTCCCATGAGAGACGTGAATAAGGCTCAAATGATTTGTATAAATAGGTTCTCCTCCCTATTTCCAACAACAACAAGAAAGAACAAGTCAAGACAAGACAGAAACCAAGTGTTAATACAAAACATATTCAAACACTCAAACCCTGCTTGCATCAATCGTAAGCATGCTCACCTTTCTGTTACAAGTCATAAACAAGCCTACACCTTCACAATCTCAACACCTTCTTCGCTTCCCTCCCTAAGATCAACCCATCTCCTTCACTTTGTGACCGAAGCAAGTCTGGAACGACCATTTCTTGGTTTAGGCCAGAGTTGTACAGATTGATTTCTTGAATCACATGCACTCACCGTGCAGTGCATTTGTTTAGGGTTTAGATTCATTCCTCATGCACACACCCCAAATTACCAAATCCATCAGGAATAGTTTTCTCCCATAAACAGCCCTTCAATCCCAGGAGAAAATCCTGGCCATCCAAGGTTAACAGACGACAAATGGTAACCTTTGGCCCGAAAACCTAAGTTTGGCCACGCCAAACCTCGCCATGCCAACGGCATGCCACCCTATCCGCGCCACCCTGTTGGCCTTCCCTACGCGGCCACCAAAACGAAGGCGTGCAACAATCAACGATTTCCCTTAAATCCCAGGAGCAAATCCTAGCCATCCAAGGTTACCATACGACACATGGTAACCTTTGGCCCGAAAATCTAAGTTTGGCCACGCCAAACCTTGCCATGCCAATGGCATGCCAACCTATCCACGCCACCACATTGGCCCTTACTACGCGGCTACCAAAACGAAGGCGTGCAACAATCAACGGTTTCCCTTCAATCCCGGCAAATCCTAGCCATCCAAGGTTACCGTGGTAACCTTTGGCCCGAAAACCTAAGTTTGGCCACGCCAAACCTTGCCATGCCAACCGCATGCCAACGGCATGCCAACCTAGTCGCGCCACCACGTTGGCCCTCACTCGCGGCTGCAAAACGAAGGCGTGCAACAATCAACGGTTGCCCTCCTCTCAAGATACAAAATCTCGACCGTCGAAGGTCACCAGGCTGGCAAGTTTCCCGAGCTTGACTTGCCAAGCCACAACAACGTGCTACATGTTTTCCAAAACATTCGAGACATCAACACAAACTGGGGGATCCTATTTGGGTATTGGTTTGGCGGTTTACAGCGTGTGGCGTACACTACGCCCGTCATAAGGAAGTTTCATAAGGGTGAGGCGGTTAGTAAATACGGGAAGTTATGTGTGAAACGTTCATGGGACATAAAGCACATGCGTTAACAACTTTATGGGACATCAATTCCATAATGTTAGCAGTTTCATGAAAACCATTTTCATGCGTTAATCACTTTATGGAACATCAATTCCATGCATGCGGTTACCACCTCCTCCCATTTACTTCCCCACTCCTTAATGAGACCATGGTACGTTTTTTACTCCGACTTGTATAAATAGGTCTTACTTATTTCCATTGAACACAAGTTCATACGAGAGATGCAACACTTAGAAATACTAACTTGCTAGCTCACCTTGTTAGACCTCTCACTTTTCTGATAACAAGTCGTAGTAACCCAACTACTCTTCCAGAATCAACTATTCTGGTCTCACCAGTTTCCTTGCTTCCCTCCCCAAAACCAACCCATTCTCCTCCACTTTGTGACCAAAGCAAGTCTGGAACGACCATTTCTTGGTTTAGGCCGGATTTGTACAGATTGATCTCTCGAATCCAAAGTACTCCCTTGTAGTACATTGTTTAGGGTTTAAATTGTTTCTCACTTGCACACCCGCAATTACCGAAATCAGCAGAAACCATTTTCACCTACAAACACCTCCATAAGTTTCTTGAGGTTGATCAAGTCTCTGAATCTTGTTATTTCCGCCACGATTATAGAACCTCCTCTCTTTCTCGAACTCTTCTTGATCACGACTTCCCATTGCAACCAACTCTTGTTGACTTTCGATTTCCATTTCTTTTTGGGGATCTTGCGAAGCATTCGCCGCTGTGTTTGTTAATATGGGCAATAAGCTGGCATTCGCAATTTTTGAGCTTGTATTCGTAACTGGGTATGACTCCATCTCATTTTATTTCTCCTCAAGAGCAATGTATTCCTCTTGGAACTCTCGCAACTCTGTCATTGTGATAGTATTCTTGATCCTAAATATTTGAACATACAACAAATTTGTTGCGAACATTGCATTAATGAATGATAAAATAATGTATCTTTCATCCACGCGGCCAACCATTTTACTACACATTGTCTTCCACCTCATAGTTAAATGCTTCAAACTTTCGCCAATTCTTTGTTTCAATCCAAATACATCTTCAATGCCAGGACGCAATGAGTTGTTACTTATGTAAGCTCCTAAGAACACCATTTGCAGTTGATTAAAAGATGCTATGGTATCCTTTGGCAGTCCTTCAAACCATTTTAACGCCTCTCCCATCAAGCTTGATGCAAAGTATTTGCACAACACAGCATCATGGTTTTCCCATTGCAGCATGTATCTCACGTAAGCTTTGATATGTTGAACAACACAAGTTGTCCCATCGAAGACGCTGGTTAATGCAGGTAAATTGCATTTTGGAGGTATTCCCCTTAACTATACTACTTGTGTAAACGACGTCTTCGCAGCTTCCTCTATTGCTTCATCCAATTGTCTCCTGCCTCATTCTCTTCTGTTATTGAGCATTCCCCTCATCTCTGCCAATTCTCTTAAAATTTGTTCATTCGCGCCTGAATCTTGGTCCATCGGTCTCTTTAACCTTGCTTCTCTTCTTCTGCGTTCATGTCCATCTTGCCTTGCGAGATTTTGTATTTCCTTTTCATCCCCTTCTTCTCGCCTTCCTCTGCGATCTTCTCTTTCACCCCTTTCATGTATTCGCACATGATTGCGTCTTTCATCTTCTCCTCTGCGTTCTGGTTCATTCCTCGCTATTTCTCTTTCTCGCCTTTCAATCCTTCCTCGTGTTCTATCTTCTTCTTCATTAATATTATCGTTGTTGCGATTCCGTTCGCGCCTTCTTTCCCGGTTATCATGATTGTTCTGGCGTATAGCCTCCTGAAACTCTTGTTCTTCAATTTCTGCTCTTCTTCTTTCTCCTTCGCAAGCTATACGTGTTTGTTCGGCATTTCGCCTCTCAATCTCATCCTCCACTGTTTGTCGATTCCTTTGTACTTCTCTCCCATATAATATCCTTCTTCCTTCCTCCCGGTTTTCTTCACCATCTTGATTACTTCGTCCATGACGTTGCTCACCCCTCTGATCTCTATCATTTTGTTCAATATGATAATTTTCTCCATGTTGGATATAGCGATCTTCAGCTATTTCTCTCTCTTCATGATGTCCACCATCAAGATTTTGCATCTCTTCTTGAATGTCCTCAACGACACCTACTTCAAGTGAGTTTCGTCTTGCTTCTCTTATAATTGATCTTGAATTTGATCTTGCAGTACTTCTCGACCTTGTATTTTGTAGCCTTATATTTTCCATTCTCAACTCATGACTTTGTCGTGTTAAATTTGCACGTTCTTCTGCTTCTAATCTCCTTTCTTCAAATATCCTTTGTCTTAGTATCTCTAGTGTTTCATTCCCCTCTTCTCCATGGATTATTCCTCCTTCTACTCGCCTCAATTGCCGTGTTTATTCTATTCCCTCTGTTGAGTCTGTCCTCCAGGTGTGTACACTGACTCTATCGTAATCAATGTTTCCACCTTGTATTGGTGCCTGCTGAATTTGGAGTTGAATTCGTTCTTCTCCTTCGTTTCTTGTTCCCATCCTAGAAGATTCTCCCATTTCCTTTCTCCTCCTTCCTGCAATTCTTGTGCTTCTCCTTACCATCTTTTCAATTTTAGTGATCTCTTACCAATTTCACTAATTCTTCACCAATCTTTTAAAACTTTCCTCAAATCTCCTCCCTGTTGCTAGCGTCAATATGTGGTTGTAGGATTTCCTACAACCACACCCCTCCAAGATTATACAATGCTCTAATCAAATTCCATGTTCAATTAACAAAGTTTTTGTTTATTTTTCTGAAGAATCTTATAAGAGTAATAAGAATACAAGGAAATCAAAATAGCTCTAGACTTTCTCTCTCCTATTTGTTCTCCTCTAACTCTCCAAAAAGATCTCTCCCATCTCGACTCTGCTTGGTCCTTTATATAGGATATTACATAGTGGATGACAGCTAAGCCGGCCTTTATTTTCGGATCTGATTTGCGTCCTTCTCACAAGCTTACAAGGGTTTTCTTCGCAAGTTAATCTCGATCTTCGCAGAATCTTCATACTTTCCTCATGATTAAGCTGACGTCATTCGCTACATCACTTCTCTAACACTCTGCGATGGTCTTCGCAACTATCTTTTAGTTAAAATTTCGCTGAGACATAACTGTTGCGAGATTATGCTCCTACAGTAAAAGAAATTTAATCACCCTTCGCTCCGTCGCCGAACAACAGTTTGATCACCCGAAAAATCATGACACCATTGGGTTCACACTACATACCAGAGATTCACCACTTTCTCCATACTATTCAGTGAACATAAGATACGAGAATAAAATCGAAGCGTTTCGGAGTTCTCATAGAGAGATTTGACTGAGGAGGAACAAAAAATTCAAGTGATAGTTGGTATAGTAAATCAATCCTGCATATATACTTTGATCACTTTTCAAGTATCAACACCTGATTTATATTACTAGTTAAAATTTGAGTAGTTGTTGCATATATGTCGCATGTCTAGGCATGCTCATTGAGACTCTAAACTACCGAAGTAACTAAACCTGAGGTTAGCGAAAACTAAAAAAGCATGTAGGCAATGCCATTTTGTTATTTCTCACTGTTCTTGGAGATTGATAGAATTTTGCTATGTCAGACTTCTTTGAATTCTGAATGTCAACACTCAACTGGCACCAGCGGTCTAGTGGTAGAAGATTCCGGTTCGAATCCCGGCTGGTGCACACAAAAAAACATTCTATTTTTGTGTACTGGGTAATTTTTTGGACCACCATGGGGAACGTTTTTTTACCTGTCAGCGTAGACAGCACATTGCCAACTTGAAATGGCTGGACTACCAACCTAAGAGCTCGGTCTTGTACGTCTCATTCAGTAGTCATTTTTATGTGTCGCATCACATGAATAAACAGAAGAGTTTTGGTTGGGTTTGGTGGGTCTGAGGCTGGATACGGCTGGTCGAGAAATGAATGGTCGACAACGAACGGGATTCGGTGTTAGTGCAAAACATTATTGATGGAAAACTTGGATAATAAAATCAGAAAAACTTAAATTTGGTGTGTTCCGCTACCAAACAAAAAACTTAAAGACATGTTGTCAAGTGGTTACATGTTGTTTTTCGCCGACTCCTCGATACAACAGCTTTTGTATCCTTTTTGTCCTTTCATTAAGGTTTGATGTCTCCACAAGTTTGGCATCATGTCCTCCCAAAATAAACAAAATACTCCCTCCGTCCCTAATTAGATAAGCTACTTCTAGTTTGCACAAATTTTAAGATAAGGAGGAAAATAGAGTATATTTAAGTATTTTTTACAATTATACCCTTATGGGCAATAATTAGTAAAATTTAGAAACGATTTATCTCTTAAACTATACCACGGTTTTTTATAAACTGTATATCGTTAAAAATCATTTTAAAACACCTACGCAACGAATATAAACATGACTATCAAATTATACATATTTCTTATAGAAAAAATAATCAATTAAAAGGGTAGTTTTAGAAATATCCCCTTGGTTAGTGAAATAGCTCATCTATTTGTGGACAAAACTAAAAACCAAATAGCTCATCTAATTAGAGACGGAGGGAATATGTTTTTGAACTTCAGGTCTTGCTTGACTGAATATCTTATCGAACTACTCGTACGCGTACTATATTCTAATAGAATGGCCATCAGAAGAAATCGAAAATGCTGCTTATCTCCCAATTTATCCCTCAAAATTTATCCATCACCCCACATAACACATACAAATGGGTCTCCTGTTTTCCCCACACCATCTCACTTGCAAAAATCAATGCCGCCTAATGATGGAAGGAAGTGGTCTTTTTTTTTTTTTTTTTTTGGGAGGAATTGTTGTTTTTCTTAAATGGAAGGAATTGTTCTTTGACCTCTCTTAGTTGGTCTTTTTTTTTTTTTTTTTTTTTTGGGGATTTTGGCTTTTTTGTTGCCTTGGTTAAGTAGGGGTCTTTTTCTGCTTGTGTCTGTCAGTCTTAAGTCTGATGTTGGTTGAGTTTTGCTGCTGGGTTCTTTTCCTGGTATGCGCTCTTTTTTCTAATAAATCTTTTTTTTATCGAGCAAAAAAAAATAAATGGAAGGAAGTGGTGGAAGTGTAGCAGCTTCGAGAAAAAAAAGGAACCCTAAGAGCAACCGCAGTGGGCGAGTAAACTCAAATATTTGGGTTGAGAACGAGACGTAGTGGGACGTACTATTGACCAAATCCCAGACTAAACCCAAATCCCAGACTATATTTGGTCGGGACCAAAGACTAAAACCAAATTATAGTCGAGCGAACGTATAGTGTACGCCCCACAACAGGCGAACGTATAGTGTACGCCCACAACAAAGTAACGTATAGTGTACCCCACAAAGGCAAAGAACGTATAGCCTCCGCCCCATTTTTTTTTTTTTTTTTTTTAATTTCATTTTTGGAATCTCCCCCAGATCGGGCGAACGTATATTCCACGCTCCACACCAGGCGAACGTATAGTGTACGCTCCACCAAATTTAGTCTTCCACCCGTAGCGTCACACACCAGACTAAACTCAAATTTTGGTCTTTTTTTTCCTCTTTGGTCTTTGGTTATACTCGCACCACTGCAATTGCTCTAAGCATTCAATTTGGGAGGTGAACATAATCTATGGATACGTTCTCTACCTCTCGTGTGTGTTTGATTGATTAGAAGAAAGAATCTTGCATATCGTATTTATTGAAACAAAAGACTAGCTGTCCTCCTTGTAGACATGAGAAAAAAAAAAAACAACGTTGTACTGTTAAACGGAAAAAGGTAGACAATCCGATAATATCGCACAATTCATTTCTTAATGAAGCAGGTGAGATATTATCTTATCAGAGATAAAAAATAAAATTTGTTATCAGAGATTTTTATTAAAAAGTGTACTTATATCTCTAAATCAAGGTGTTCCCTATCAATTATTGCACCCACTTTCCAACTTGAGTCGGAATTTAGTGAAACAAGATCCGTTCTTATTTTTATCTTTTTTTTTATCGATCAAAAGGAATTATATTAAGTCGTGCGCGAACGAATACAACCAAAAGAGGGTCAAGCAACCCTAACCAAAGCGAAAGCACAAAGAAAAAACTAAGCCAAAAGGTTCTAGGATAATCAAAAAGCATCAAAGGCCTCTTGACATACCTTAGAAACTAAACAATCAATTAAGATCCGTTATTAATTGATTAGTGGATTGCTTTAGCTTTAGCTTTACAATCAAATGAAGTCGTGATGGGTTTCACGCCTGACCAGCCTTTTATAGTGTATTTGTGTTTGGTTACAAAAAATCAAGGCACACCTTGATCGCCATTGTACTAAAAATCGCCTCATTTAACACAGAACAAGTAGAGAAATGAGTGGTTGACAATATGCTACACTTTCTGGGGAGGGACGAGGGCTTGGTTTATCCTTGCTCTCCGGCCAACCCCCAAAAACCTACAATAATAGCCTTTGTTTTATGACTTTTATCGACCAAGTGGCTTCCTAGTGACATCTTTTTGAATTTAGTTTTATTTTATAGTAAGTAAAAAAAATTTAGGATAATAAAATCACAAAGTCATTGATAAAACACAAAATTGGTTAAAAAGACCAAAATCAACAATTTCTGGGTGAAAAGGGCATTTAAATTTTGATACTGTTTAAATGGACAAAAATGTAAAAATAACCGGTATGTAAATAGTTTTCATCCTATCCATTTCATCTTTGCTATTTTTTAAGTTTAAGTCTGGATGAATCCAATTTCATCGTTCCTATTTTTTGGTGTTCATTTCACCCATACTAATTTTTACTCATCCTTTTAAACCATGTTTTAAAAATATTTGGATAAATGATCCATTTTCGGTTGATAAAAGGATATAATATCAT
>JAJJWW010010055.1:0-35511 GCA_023531295.1 Papaver armeniacum | reverse complement strand
TATTAAACTATACCTTTTTATAATCATTATTATTTTCTTTTTTGACCAAAAAATTGCATGTGATTCCATGGAAACAACACTTTACTACACATGCATTTAGTATTTAAAGATGACTATGAAATGAAAGTGCATTAAGTCCTATTCCTATGCATCATCTCAAAAAAAAAAAAAAAGAGTATGACATGTCATGTGGCATGGCAAATAAGTTTCCCACTATGATAGATATGTCAAACTTGATTAAAAACATATATTTAATTGTGTTGGGTGAAATATATATTTGTATATATA
Organism: Papaver armeniacum; assembly: GCA_023531295.1. Taxonomy (NCBI): domain Eukaryota; kingdom Viridiplantae; phylum Streptophyta; class Magnoliopsida; order Ranunculales; family Papaveraceae; genus Papaver; species Papaver armeniacum. Next base: position 35,223 of record JAJJWW010010055.1, on the reverse strand, counting down.
TGTGGTGAGGTATTTATAAAAAATTTAGTATTATAATATATTAAGCGGGACCCTTTAGATATAAAAAATATATTAGAAAAGTAAAAAAGCCTCGCTTGAGTGGGGTATACCCAGATTAATTGGGATATACTCAATAAGACAAAATAGGGTCATTTTGAAGTAAAATAGGCCACCCCTTAACCATATATTTTCTAAATGGCTAATATACCCTTGTTTAATTAACACTAAAAAAATCTAATTAGCTTAATTAATTGAGTTTAGATTAAAACTTTTGAAATCATGAATTTAAGTTATGAAATTTTGTTTTTGATTGAACTCATTTGGGAAGATTTTTGATGAAATTTTTTTCTTTCGAGAATATTTTTTTCAAAGGAAATTAAAGCATAACACTTCTAAAAAGAGGATTGCAAAGCTGGGTATGAAATCATACTCAAAATTAAAGAAGAATTCAACACTTTCAGTTTTGAAACTATCAAAAGTCGGCAGGGTCGACGAATAAAGAACATGCCGACTAACTTTGGTCTAAAGGTCCAACGATGAAGAACATGCCGATAACTTATGGTCGACAAGGTCGATGAATGAAGAAGATGCCGACTTTATTATTTTTGACACACAGAGACCAATAAATGCTTTACTAGTCGGCATCTTGTTGATTTCTTACCTTGCCGACTATAAGATAGTCGACAAGGTCGATAAAAAAATACCCTGCCGACTATAGAATTTTTGACGGCAAGGTATTAATTTCATAACCTGCCGACTATAGTTTAGTCGGCAAGGTATAAGTATGAATATCGTGCCGACTAAAATATAGTCGGCAGGTTATAAGGTTGAATACCGTTCCGACCCTGTAACAACTGATTTCAGAGATGAAAAGTTGGCACGGTATTCAACCTTATAACCTGCCGACTATATTTTAGTCGGCAAGGCCACTACAAAAATATCAATTTTTAGCCACGGCCCTACTGCCACGGATCTGTGTATGCGTGGCTATTGATCACGTATTTCCATGCCAGATCTATAGTCGTGGCAATAGGTCAGTCCATTAGCCACAGAAATCTGAGAATTTGCCGCCATCCAACATACAATAGTTTTACAAGTTAGGTAAGTGCTAAGCGACTTCCAGTCACGACATAGTGGGCCGTGGGTATTGTGGGCTTTTTTCACGGCATAAGAAGTTTTCTCATAGCTAACGTCCAGACTAACCCACGTTTTCATCTGATAAGAGAAAGTAACTCCCCACTCCCTCAGCCCCTCTTCCAGACTTCTTCTTCTTTCTCCGACTATGTAAAACTAAACAAATCCAATCGTTTCTTCAACTAAGTATATCAAAATTAAACAAACCCGGTCATTAAATTTCTCTACGCAATGAAGGAAGTCCTGCAAGTAAGTTAGGGTTTGTGTAAAATTAGTTCTTCTTTTTGATTTCTAAAACGTAGGTTGCAAAATAATTTTAGTTGGTTTTGTATCATTCACCTAATTTTATTTCATTTATTTTTACGTATTATTCGGTTTAAGCAATTTCTTTGATGTTGGAATGATGAAATCAAGAAATCAACCAATTTCTTCTTTTCTTACTTCATTGATTTGGTTTACAGGTCGGGTGGTATTTCTGCCAAGTTGGAAAGAAATTTATGTACCTATTCTTTTGGTTTCCTGAAATTTATGTACCCGTTCTAATGGATTGATTGAATTAAATCATCAATATATTAGTTTCTGAAGGAAATTGTTTCTAGGGATTTCAATTTTATACCGAATTTATCGAATTTCAATTGATTTGCTCAGGTATTAATCATGTAACCTTATTTTTTATTAAAATTTAGATATTTGTTTGATACAAGTAAAACATCTAGGAGAAATTGAGACTTTAAGAATCTAATTTTAGATTGGTAAGTTAAATTGTTTAGGGTTTGAAGATATTACTAGGAGGTTGCAGAGGAGTGATTTAACATGTTTTTTGTGTTTTTTTTTTTATTGTTCTAAGAAATGAATTTATAACCTATTGTCTTCAGTGGCAGGTGTATTTGAAACTGCTAGCCCATACAAATGCTAGAACGGGTGGTGGTGGTGCAAAGGACTTATCTTCATTTCTCTAGGCTGCTACGACCGAAGACGTTATTACATATACTTGATGAATCTACAAAGTCATCGTATGTTGCTCATATCAACAGTTATCTGAGAAGATCTATTTTTAAAGAAATTCCTTTACATTCTTTGACTAATGATTTCGAAGTTATAAATGATGAAGTTCTTATACGGTAATTTTTCACTCTAGCCAATTTCATATGTTAAACTTAGTCTTGGAGATACTTGTTTTCGTACCAATGGTCGTTTCTGAATGAATTAGTTGCAGTCATCAAAAAAGTGAAGTGGTAGTTGTAGGATTTCAGTCCCTTGATTTTCATCCCGGCTGGAAATAAATCTCTTGTTCCTTCGATTTCCTGGTACTACCAAACTTTGAATTGTGTAATTAAAGAACTTGCTTTAACAGTAGATAACTTCGATGATGGTAATGGTAAACATTGTGATTTTGTTGTCGTACACATATAACGGAGTATCATTGAAGTTCTTTGATTGGTGGAACTGAAATCATATATGGTTTATAAGCGCTTGTAGGAGAATATGTTTCTTTTATGTTTCTCTTAAGGTCCAAGATTAATTTCCAGATTGACTTATTTGTTATCCCATTTGGATGTTTAAACTGAGTTGGTTTCTTATTGTAGGATGACATAAGGGGTTGGGCGTGTGCGCACAATATGTCTCTTTCCATAAGTAACCGCACATATCAAATGTCTATGGTATTGTGTCTATCACTTCTTGTTTCTGGATGCTACCTTTTTAACGTATTATACAACTTTTGGCGCTGACACACCCTTTTTGGTTGAGTTGACATTTCTGTCACATTGTTCTTGTCAGCGTCTTTTCCTGCCTTGTAATTGAACTTGCATTATGATTGTTCCATGAAACTGAAAGCTCATCAGAGTAACCACCACCAGCATTGAGACATAGCTATAAGAAGAGTGGTGCTGACATTCAGAGTTCTCGAAAAAAAAAATTATAACACAGGTAAGTCTTCCTTAAGAATTGCAAGATGGAATTTGATGAAACTGAATATATTTTACCGGAAAACCTTTAGTTTTAATCTGTTACAAGGTGGAGGACTAGTTGCTTTCGGTTTAACTTGGCATGTTGGTAACTGGGCAGGCTAATGCTCCTAGCTAAAATATAGATTTATTTATCTTGTTGTGTACTAAGTTTCTGTTGATGATTTGATGTGTAACTATACCTATTTTATGCTCTAGGTTCACTAAATGATATGTTTGAAGGCTGCGGTGGAGATACAATTGTTGATTCTCATTGGAAGTGAAGAAATGTTACATCATCTCCGGTTTATTGTTTTTCATTTTAATTTTAACTTTTAGTGTTCAAATTAATTGGTAGTTGGAAACTCAAGATTAGACTTGAAATTATATTTCGTTTAGCTCTTCTTTGCGATGTTTGAATGTAATCAATTGCGAACCTTGTAATATTTGTTTGAATGAATGGATATTTTGTTGGAATCACTTATGTAGATAATATTTTTTTCATGACTATTTGAAAATGTGAAATAAGAAGCAAAAATCAAATAACTTGAATGGCCTTTTGTCAAACAGAAGCATAAAAAAATATTTGAACCAATAGCCACGGGTGGTTTATTTCAGTGGCTAATTCACCCAAACGTGTGAATCTACTCTATTAATTAGCAACGAAATAATTCGTGGCAATTGGAATAACACCAATAGACACGGCTGGAAAACCGTGGCAATCATCGTGGCAAAAACTATTAGCCACGGGGCTATTAGTTACGGGGGGACAGCCGTGGCAAAATATCTCTTGCCACGGATTTTTGACTTATACCCACGGTTTCTTATCGTGGCTAAAGACAAAAAAAACCTTGCCAACTTTCGATCCGTTTTGATTCTTCGTTTTTTTTTTTTTATCTCATCATGTGTGGCTTGAGTTTTGAAGAAAGATTTTGAAATTTTTTGGAATATATTTTAGTCGGCATGGTTTTTTTAGTATGGGCAATTTGGTCTTTTAACACTTTTTAGACACCCCTTAGCACACTAGTTTGGATGAGAATAAAATGGGTATACTTCAATTAATCTAGGTATACCCCAATCTCGGCAGGTAAAAAAGTAGGAGAGAATGAGAGATTATATATACATATATGTAAAATTATTTAGAGATAGTTTGACCATCGCTAGATGGAAAGACCATCGAGCGATGGAATCTCTATCGCTATATAAACACTTCCAGGGGCGGAGCCAAGGGTTGACTAACCCTGGCTCTAGCCCCCAAATATTAAAAAAGTCATCTAAAAACCCTTAAAATATTCATTATATATTTTGTATTTAATCCACCAAGTACTATGGATTTAGTCCACATATTCATACATAATTTTTTTAGCCCCCCCTCCTTTTTATTTTTTAGCTCTGCCACTACACTTCATCCCGTATGCCTATATGTTATTTCTGACATATAGACATAATATGAGTTTGACAGTTTGGCATACCCATAATGGGTGCATATATGGCAAAATCTGATGTTTGCCATATGCATAGGAATAGGCCTAGGGAATGAGAGAATAAGTTCCATATATATATGACTATGCGATGAAACCAACCTTTCATCGAATACGGCTTAATTTTTTATTTTACTTTCGCGTTCGTACTACAATTGTCCCGTCATTCATTAATATTGTATTTTCGTCACCGTATCCACCAGCATTAAGCATTTGCCACCAGTTAGCCCACCACAGAATCACAGATACCAGCCAGCGACACCGAAACAATAAATGATAATAATTAATAATACGTTCCGCGTGCTAAATGTATTGTTAAAGGGAAAAATATCGTTTGGTCCTTTTATAGGTGGGCCCATGTCTGTTTAGTCCTTTGGTCAAACGCCTTTTACTGTTTGGTCCATAATTATTTAAAAATACAGAATGGACAAAAGTACCCTTCCATGTTAATTTTTACTCATTTTTTGTATCGGGTTCATTCCGTAAATGAAATTTCATATAACAACATATAAAACCTTTTTTTTTTCCTTCATATCAAAACCTATACAAAAACCGGACTTCATTCCTAAATGAAGTCCATATAAAAACCTATACAAACCAGACTTCATTCCATAAATGAAGTCCATAAAAACATATACAAAACCGGACTTCATTCCGTGAATGAAGTCCATATAAAACCTAAGAAAAAAACACTTCATTCCAGGAATGAAGTCCATATAAAACATATACAAAAACCAGACTTCATTCCAGAATGAAGTCCATATAAAACATATACAAAAAAACCGAGACTTCATTCCAGAATGAAGTCCATATAAACCTAAGAAAAAAGAGACTTCATTCCTGAATGAAGTCCATATAAAACCTAAGAAAAACAGACTTCATTCCCTGGAATGAAGTCCATATAAAACATATACAAACCGAGACTTCATTCATGGAATGAAGTCCATATAAAACCTAAGAAATGACTTCATTCATGGAATGAAGTCCATATAAAAACCTAAGAAAAACAGACTTCATTCCTGGAATGAAGTCCATATAAAAACTAAGAAAAACAGACTTCATTCCAGGAATGAAGTCCATATAAAAATAGACTTCATTTCTGGAATGAAGTCCATATAAAACATCAGCAACATCATCTTCATCTTCTTCGACGTCTTCAACAGCAGCAACAACATCGTCTTCAACACCAGGCGCAACATCTTCATCTTCAACAAGAATTCGCTCAACAACAAGAACATCTTCAACCAAATCGTTCAACAACAGCAACACCAGGAGCAACATCTTCATCTTCAACAGCAACATCATTCAACAACAGCAACATCGTTCATCTTCATCTTCATCTTCAACAGCAACAACAGCAACATCTTCAACAACAGCAACATCTTCAACATCTTCATCTTCATCTTCAACAAAGAACATCGCTCAACAACAAGAATATCTTCAACAAAGAACATCGTTCAACGACAGCAACATCTTCAACAACAGCAACATCTTCAGCAACATCGAACTCATCTTCAAGAAAACAGATCAAGTAAAACAGATCAAGAAAGCAGCAGCAGAAAACAGATCAAGAAAAAAACAGCAAAATAGAGTTCGTCTTCATCTTCAACAGCAAGACGAACACCAGTATGTTCATCTCTATAATCAATCTCAGTATGTTCATCTCTGTAATCAATTGCAGTAGCAGAAAAAAATTAAAAACCCTAGAAAAATTGCAGCGGCGGAGAAGAAAGAGAGAACCGGGAGGAAAGAGAATATAGATCTGAGAAATGATTTCTCTCTCCTACCAATTGACTATATATGGTCCTTATCCAAAAGGGTATTTCTGCCACTACAGGGTGAAATTTACATCATCCATGACATCAGCGTAGGACCAAATGATAATTTTTTAGACCAAATGATAATTTATATTACCAATTAGGACCAAATGACACACATGACTTGGTCAACAGGACTAGACTCTCTAATATATTATTCCTAGGACCTAATGGTATTTCTACATTGTTAAAAGCCAAATTTATATTGCATTGGCTTTGGTTTTAAAAGCATTGACATGGCTTATCTGATTCCTTGTACAAGAACTAGGTCTTAACCCGTGCCGTAACGACACGAGATCTTTTATCTCCAATACGATTTTGTTCACATTCCTCTTGCATCATTTTTTTCGTGAGTAATTATTTTGATATTCAAATAGGTTTTGGGCAGAAAAATACTGGGTTACCTGATCTTTTTATTTTTTTACTTAAGCATGTTATTTCAATTTCTTATCTGGACGGAGTAATAATGTTGTGCCAACATGAAAAAAATAAAAAATACAGTAAATAGATATTTTCCCCATTTATTGTTCCATCACACCATAATTTTAAATTTCAAAAAGAATATTTCATCTAACAATACATATACCTAAACTGATAATCCAATTCCATGATGTTTACAACTATATTGGTTCCGAAATTATTGATAACTAAGGCTCTAAGGAATGAAGCAAAAACCCATAATATTTTCCATACTATAAATAAAAACTATTTATAATGTGAGAGTTATAAAAATGAAGAACCCTTGGCTGTTAGAAGGCTGAGATATACACATGTGAGCTGAAAAAACAAACTTATAAAAGTAAATCAAAACATGTGTAAGATTCTTTCTCAATCATATTGATAACATAAAATTGAAGAAATTCGTGGATTAAAAGACTTCACACCAACTATGTTATGTAGTGCATGAATGGCGTTCTCACATCTAGTGTTACTCAAATAATTTGGAGCTATAAAGAGCATAGTCATATTGATATTTGTATCTACATAAATTCAACTAACCTTCTGAAGTAAAACTATTAGTTTCAAGGTAGAGGCGCCGACACAAACTTCTGTCACCTTCAATGTGTAGAACACACACTGGGAATAATCGGCCTTGAGATTAAACAAATACCCCAACATTAGTCAAATAATGTCACAAATACGGGATCGAAACAAAGTTCTAACGGGAAAATGAGAGACTAACATCAGTGTTACAAAGAAAAGACCCTATATGTATCAAAATTTGTTAACCAAACATGTATTCAAATTAATAAGTCATCAACTAAATACAAAAATATAAAAGAACCCAAGTTAAATCACTACTTGCATAAACAAAACTTATAAGAGAATTTGTTAATTATTAAATACCTTTAAAATCACTATTAGAGATTTAATTGCATGCCTCGTCAAAAATTACGGTAGGACGAAATCACTAGATTAATCTGTAGACATTTCACTGGATATGTATCAATTCAGAGAAATTTACACTGGTGCTGATGCGCTCCATCTAAGTGTTGTTCGATTAATTATTTTTTAGAAGGTTTCGGTTTTCATTGAAGAAACCAAGAGGGAGCGTTTCGTTATATTCATTATCATTCAGAAATCCAAGACCAATTCGCGCTCTGCTTGCATGATCTCAATAAAACCTTAGATTTATCTATTGAAGGGAGAAACCTTGATACTAAATATGTAGATTTTAGTATTTATTATATAACGTGATATCCAAATGTTTTTTTCTTCTTCTTAATTTTCATGTATTTTAACAGAGTTCATATTAGCATTAAGACGATCAACCACATTTCTACTTTATAGTGTTACCCTTTTGCTGCGGCACATAATTAACATATTCAATTACTACTCATCAATACCCGCTAGCTAGCACCAAAAAACCACCAGATATCACCTTTTTCTCCACCTCCACCATTGCCCATCCCTCGTAGAATATTTGGCAAACTTATAAATTTAGTCCCAGACGTCATGTATAAAGTTTAGGTTTAACAAACTTAGGCAGTCAATTAATGTATTGAACTATATGTTTTTTGTTAATACTGAAAATCATATGTACGAACGGTTACCAAAGATAGCAGTGGTACGAAAAACAACCATTTTAGTTATTACATATAGGTAATGTTAGACCAAAAGTTACTACAAAGATAATGTGCATAAATATATTGATCTTGATTTAACGGATAAATTATTTCAAAATAGAAATTATATGGTATGTAAATTTTTTTCTCTCTAGACAAATCACTTCTTGGACCAATTTATCTTTATGGTCCAGTCCATTTATAAGATGATATTAGTTTATTAGTTTGATTAGTTAATAATCGTAGGTAAGGGATCATACAACTAATATTTTAATAATCTAATTGCCCATAATAGTAGTCGTATGTTCATTTTTCGATTAAAATATTACTAATTTAAAATTGGGTACTAGTATGATTATAATAATGTGATTGATTATTAAAATATTACTAATTGATCTTGTTAAATATTACTAATTAATCTTGTTTGACTAGTATGATAATATTTTCTTCATTAAAATTAGTTAATATTTCCCAAAGAGAAGATTTTGATATGCTAATATTATTTTATTAGTTAACCATATTAGTAGCGGGCGAGGTCCAGCGGGACGCACAAAAAAAACTGAGTCAGACGGTTTTGTCATAGTTCAGTTTTCACGGTCCGTAAAGAATTACCCATTAATAAATGCATTCAAATTTCATAAAACGTCTCTTTCTTTTTCTTTTCTCTTCACATTCTTATTAGTTGGATTTTGGTACTAAATTAGTACATGTGTATAGGACGAAATGTGTCCAGGTTAGGGTGAGCATGGGTCGGTATGGACCGGTTTTCGCCTCATCCACATCCAATCCATTGGACTACGGATTTCAAATTTGGCATACGCATCCAATCCATATCCAACGGACTTGCACCCAATGGATGCACGGATGGACGGATTGGATGCGGATAATCCAATGGATTTGTTTTAGTTAAAATTTATAGTAAAGAAAATAAAGCTAACACGATGACTCCTTATAAAACCTACATATCCTATATATGTATACAAATATCCATAGTATTTTCTAGAACTATATAAATGCCCTTAATTTAACGGATATGGATGTCCAACGGATTTTCAAGGATCCATCCGGGCCCGATTCGTTATCCGGTGGATTTCAAAAATTCCATCCGCATCCAACCCATTAACGAACGTTCCGGACATTCATCCGCAAATGAACGGTTGGTCCCGGTTAAATCCGCGGATTATGGGCCAAATGCTCACCCCTAGTCCAGGTCTCTGGGTTGTAGTAGGTAGAAATAATTGCAGTAGATATAGATGGCTTATGCATCCGTCGGACTAATGCATGGGCCGCTGGGTTGTATTAGATGGAAACGATTGGGGTGGGATTAGATGGCTTATGTTGTTTTTTAATGAATTAAATCCCTTGCGGTACAAAACATTGAATGAGAAAAGATTAAACCTACAATGTTGGTTGTTCTTATGATGATTGGCTGCGAAGATTAGAATAACTACGCCCACATGCCTGCAGTTAGATAAACTCCATCCTCATATTTTACCAATTTGAAATGTATGTTTGTTAATGGTAATGGGTCGTGAAGTTCGCTTATTTTTAGCGATTTTTAGGTTCATGTGGGGCATACTCATGGTGATTTTTTCACGACAACCATGAAATGAACCAAGGACATCGTCATTAAGTTACCAACATCGAACATGCCAATAAGTTAATTAAGTAATTATGATTAGGTTAAAGTATATTGTTTTTAAACATTATAAGTGTTACAATGAGATCATACCGTTGAATACTCCGTGACTTCATAAATAAACTATAAATGAAGGGAGAAACCACCAAGTCAATTGCCGCAATGGAAGAAGAGATACTTAAAGAGGAAAAGAGAAGAAGAAGATGAAGCAAAGCTTGAACATTATCGCAAAGAAGCTAAAGAAATCCTTAAACGTCAAAAATAATCTAAGATAGAAGCGGATGTCGAGGAATAAACCGAGTGGATTAAAAATTACTACATAGTATCGGATTTCCGTGAAGATCACCGCCCTTCGAATCTTTTTTTGGGGTCTTGTTAGACCGGGTCCTTACATGAATAACTACTTGGAAGGTAAGAAATGTCAATTGATTACTTGATCTCTATGTACAAAATCGAACAATTGCACTCATAAAGTTATGTCACAAATACAACGAGTTTCTTGCAAGATACAGAGTAATAGGTTTCAAGCTCAGGACGCATATACCAAGTGGAGAAAAGAGCCTTTTAGGCATTTCGAAGCTGTTTTGCTTATTGAATCTCGTTCCAAGAAATGATGTTAGTTGCAATTGTCTTGAGATGAAATGGCCCGACCCTCCACCGGATATCGTCCCACTTGTCAACTCATGTTGCTCCGGCAAAGGTGGGGTTTTCAACGGGCATCGCCGCTGAATCCAAAGAGAAACTTCCCGAGAGGTCACCCATCCCTGGATTACTCCCGCCGAGCACGCTTAACTGCAGAGCCAGCCAACTCGGCCAATTTTGGCCGAAACGGCCTCTGATAGGAAAGGACAAACTATTACTTATATTCCATTCAGCCAACCATCTGCCGAATATCGGGGTATTACAATACCACCACCTTAAATTGGAGTCGTCCTCGACTCCGGAATATATCCAAGCCCAGATCTCCGACGTTCCCGGCCCCTCATGAAAAGCACCTGGACTAATCCCGCCAGCATACCTTCCCACCCTCGAAAGGTGAACCGTCGTCGGCTCTGATACCATTTGTAATGGCCCGACCCACCACCGATATTGTCCCCACTTAGCCACTGCGGTTATCCGGCAGTGTGGGGTTTTCAACGGGCATCGCCGCGATAATCCAAATAGGAAACTTCCCGGAGGTCACCCATCCCCCGGATTACCCTGCCCGAGCATGCTTAACTGCAGAGTTTTATGCCAACTCTGAAGCCAATTGTGCTGAAAATGCCTCGGTGATAGGAAAGGACAAACCATTACTTATATTCCATTCGGCCAACCACTACCGAATATCAGGGTATTACATGAGATAACGTCGTTTTATGTGTAACGTTGTTTATGTTTATTTCCTTAAGAAATGATGTTAGTTGCAATTAGTTTGGGTTAATGTTATTTATTTCATCAATTTTCTTTCCCATACCGGCATTGATAAATACACCAAATACTATACCGTTACCTATGTCGCCGTTGAATTGTGATCACCAAATACTTATTGTCAGAATACCGAAATTGAATTGTTCCATTTTTCCATGCCGGCATTCGTACGGTTACAAACACAAGTTATGTGGCAGTTACAAACTCATTCATTCCACTTATTTTACGGTTACAAACTATTTTATCCCACTTATTTGACGGTTACAAAATACTTAATACCAAAGGGCTTGCGCTATACACGGTTACAAACTCCTTCATTCTAATTAAGTGACGGTTATAGAAAGGAAATCATTCAATCTCCATTTTTATTAAATCTATCTTTTTGTTTCATCTTCTATATCAAAGACAATGGGTTGTCGCAAACCTCGTGAAGAACCCATACACAATCCTGAAGAATCTGTTGATGAAAGTGGTAAATCGAAATCAAAAGCGCAAGAACTGCCTGAAGAGTCTGATGGTGAGGCGAGAATAACAAATTTGCTTAGGTAAGTGATGTATATGTTGAATTGAAGTTTTTTAATTTTAGGGTTTATCCCATAGTAGAAATCACAAAGTGAAATTATGTTGTTTAGTCTTTCTACTACACTAAAAGTAATTTTTAAAATTCCAATTTGAAGCTCAGTTGAATGTTTGATTCGCGGTAGAATACAATTTGAAAATCATGCCAGATTATATGTCTTGAATCCCGATTTTATTGCATGCGTTTACGGCATACATATTTAATTGAATACCATGCCGATTCCCCTGTCCTTAGCTTTGTATATTTCATCAATACTATGCCGTTTTCATTAGCCTATTTTGTTAAAATCTCTCGTACTAAAAATCCCACAAGACATCAAAGATTTAAAATTTCTATCTAACAATGCCGGTTCTCAATGCCGGCAGTGTCTATATGTTAACTTACTATGCCGGTTTTTTGTTGCAAAAAATGTTCATTCTCTGTCTAAAATTCAAAGACAACCGGCCTGGTATTTTAAATGATTAGTGCCGGCAGATGTTAAGTTCGATTTCTATGCCGGTTGTCATTATATAACTCAGTTTTCATATTGGAATATAGGTCTAAAGCAGCAGAAAAGAACAAAGGAAAAGGCAAAGTTGTTTTAGAAAGCAAAGTTGTCATATTTCCAACCCCACGTGGCCTTTCACGGAAATAAATGACAAGATATCATACCTGGTTTTATGGATGATATAGTTTTAGTCACATAGCACTCCACGGTCGTGGCTCAGGTGTTCCGTCTGGTTTTAATATCTTGTATGCCCCTTCACCGACCTTCTCAACAATAGTGTAGGGTCCTCCCCATTGTGGTGCTAGTTTTCCGCCTTTTTTATCACGTTCATAACTGGGTAGATGCTTTAGTACCAACTGTCCTGGTTGAAATTCTCTGGGTCGGACCCGTTTGTTGTATTCTCGGGATTCTTCGTTGATAATTTTCCATTTTCTGCAGGGCCATCTCTCTTGTTTCTTCTAGATCGTCGATTTTAGCCAGGATAAGATCTGCTGAGATGTTTTGCCTCCATGCTTCGGTCCTCGTGGTGGGTATCATCGCCTCTGTGGGAAAGATGGCTTCGGTCCCATATGTTAACATGAAAGGCGATAATCCTGTTGCTCTCAAGGGGTTATCCTATATGCCCACAAAACGTTGTAGAGTTCTTCGCACCATTCCCATATTCCCCTCGAGCTTCTTTCTTTATGTTATCGGCGATAGTCTTGTTTGTGATCTCGCCTGTCCATTGCTTTGGGGGTACAGGGGCGTAGACTTGCTCTTTTGATGTTGTAAGTGTTGAATAAAGCGGTCGATGTTCTTGCCTTGTAATTGTTTCCGTTGTCGAGACGATTGCTGCGGAACTCCAAAGCGGCATATGATGTGTTCCAGTTGAATCGGAAAACATATTTATCCCGTATGTGTTTCAATGGGGCGGCCTCAATCCACTTGGTAAAATAGTCGGTGGCTACAATTAAGTACTTCCTCCATCCCGATCCGACGTGTAATGGTCCCACGATATCGATCCCCATCTTAGCGAAGGGCCAGGGACTGATAACGGAGTTTAATGTTACTCACGGCATGTATCTTCTTTCCAAATTTTTGGCATTCGCTTGCAGACGAGGGCCATATTCTTCGCGTCCTCGTTCATGTATGGCCGTAAGTATCCCATGGTTTTAGCTCGTGCCAAGCCAGGCTACGACCCGAGCTGTGATTTCCGCATCCCCATAGTGTAATTCGTTGAGGATCGTGTGCCCCTCCTCTTTACTCAGGAATCTTAGCAATGGCCCTAGATATGACTTTCTGTATAGGGTGCCGTCTCGAAGTTCGTACGCAGCGGCTTTGCTATTGATCTTGTTGATCTCGGGTCGCCCCTTGGGCAACTTTCCTGTTTCGAGGTATTCGTGAATCGGTTTCCTCCAATCATCACCCGATATTGATCGCAGTGGTTGTCGTGACATGTGCGCCGATATCCACGGTCTCGGCATCAAGGCATTAGGACCCTCATAACTCGATACCTTCAACGCTGAATCACAACATGGAAGCAATATATGCTGTGGCGTCCGAGTGGCGATTGTCCTTTCTGCTGCGTATATGTCGAAACTTGATGCTCGGTATCTGGCCGATGTAGAATTGGACGAGCTCCCAGTATTTCTCTAGTAGAGGGTCATGTATGGCGTATTGCCCGCTAATTTGTCGGACAACCAGCTGGGAGCCGCTCGTAAGCCGTACCTCTTGGATTCCCATCTACACTATCAAGCGCAAAGCATGTACTACCGCCTCGTATTCTGTGACATTGTTAGTTGCTTTAAACTCGAGCCTAAAGGAGTGGACCATCTTTTTCCCCTTTGGCGTCGTGAAGACCAATCCCAAGCCCGACCCATATTTATTGGATGACCCATCCACGAAAACCTCCCATCATGTCGGGCTGCATGACTCGAGCAGGTCGGACGGGTCTTCTCGGTATTCCTCCATTCTGGGTATGTCTTCTACTTCGTCTTCGTCGCTGAGGGGGAAGTCTGCCAGGAAATCAGCCACTGCCTGTGCTTTTACCGTTGTTCTCATCTCGTAAACGATGTCGAACTGCTTTATTTGCGCACTCCACTTGGAGATCCGTCCCGACCTGGCTGCATTGTCGAGTACTGACTCTATGGAGGACTTTGTAGGCACCCGAATCTTGTGGGTTTGGAAATATGTCTGAAGCTTCTGTGTTGCAAACACTAGTGCTAATATTAGTTGCTCGATCTTGGTGTAGTTCCTCTCTACTGACTCATGGTCTTGCTTATGAAATACACCGCTTTTCTTCCCCTCCCCCCGCGTTCTTGACTAGAACGGCTCATGGCATGACTCATTGCCCCAAGATATAGTGTTAGTATGTCCTCGGCTCGGCCCTGTGGTAACACCTAGACTCGCGAGATGTTGCTTGATTTTTCAAACGCTTCTTCACACTCCTCGGTCCATTTAAACTTCTCCCTTTCGTAACGTCCCGAAGAAGTCCTTGCACTTGTCGGATGACCGAGAGATGAATCTCCCTAAGGCCGCCAAGTTCCCATTCAATCGTTGCACGCCTTTAACCGCTACAGATGGCATTTCCACAACGGCTCGACTTTTTATCCGGGTCGGCCTCAATTCCTTTGTCGGTGATTATGTATCCTAAAAACTTGCTCGAGGTGACCCAAAAGGTGCACTTGGCCGGATTTACCCTCATCTTGTATCTTCTCATGGTTTGAAATATGCCTCAAGGTCGCCGATGTGGTTGTTGGCCACCTTGCTCTTGACCAACATATCATCCACATATACCTCAATGGTGTCGTGTATTCTATCTTAGAACATGTCTTCCACCAACCTTTGATAGGTGGCGCCGGCATTTCTCAATCCAAATGGCATTTTGGTGTAGCAACACAGTCCTCTCGGTGTGAAGAAGGATTATGCTCTTGATCTTCTGGGGCCGTGAGGTATTTGATTATACCCTGAGTATCCGTCCATGAGAGTTATCGCCTTATACCCGACAATGGATTCCACTAGCTGATCGATGCTGGGGAGAGGGAAGCTGTCCTTTGGGCACGCTTTGTTCAAGTCACTATAGTCGATGCAGATTCGAACGCCCCCATTCCTTTTGGGGACTATCACCATATAAGATATCCATTGTGGGTATTGGGCCTTTCGAATGATTCCTGCTGCGTACAACTTCTTCAACTCGGCCTCCACCGCCGGTTGTAACTCGGGTGCGATTCTTCTCATCTTTTGTCTGATAGGTTTGAACTTGGGGTCTATCCGTAGGTGGTGCGAGCAGACTTCCGGGTCAATCCCTTCCATGTCGTGCATTTGCCAAGCAAATATATCCATGTGCTCCTTCAGAAGAGTTATCAACCGCTGGGATTGTTCGTTTGTTAAGAGAGACCCTATTTTCACTAATCTTGGCTCCTCCTCGGTGCCCGGGATTGACTTGTCGGGTTGGTTCTAGGGACCGAGAAATTTTGCTTTGGTTCGCCGATTGTTGTCCGCTCCCCGTGATTGCTATAAGGTCTCTTTCTCGCCGGCTTCAAAGGTAGCGATGGCTTGTGACATTACCCTTTCCAGCTCTCCTCTCCCGCCTTTATTTCCTTAGACTTGTTCTTTTCTTTGTCGTTTCTTGACCGCCTCTCCTCATTCTCGCTGGACGCCTATCTCGCACGCACCGCCTCGCCGCCCGGGATCGCCTAGTACCTCTACCACTCCTCGATAAGATGGGAACCGCAATCTTTGATGATAGGCCGAGGCGATTCCTTTAATTCCCGCAAGCCAAGGTCGACCTTAATCGCCGTATGGTGACACAACATCGACCACGCAAAAGGTGGTGAGTGTGTCAAGGAATCCCTCTCCGTCCGAGACTCCTGAGGGTGACTTCTCCTTTGGTACTCCACCGCACCGTTGAAGCCGTAAATTGATAGGTTGACGGGATCGATGTCATCGGACAACTCCATCTCTTGAAAGTGTCATAGAACAAGATTGACCGAGCCGCCGTTGTCCATTAATATCCCGCGGACGCCCCATTCCTCGATCAACAGGGTTATTACTAAGGGATACCCGTGTGCTTGGCCGTTCAATGGGACGTCTTTCGCCGAGAAGGTGATCGGCTGCATCATCCATGGTTCCATGGGCATGGTCTTGGCCATACTGAGGATTTCTTTGCCCGATCGATCCCTTTTATGAATTCTCGAGGTGATACCAGTTCCCAAGTCGTACCCCTGAGTCACCGAATTGTGATATGGTGTTACAGGCGAACTGGGTGCCGCGATTAATTCTTATTTGGTGCACTGGGACGTCGGGCTGAGCAGGTGTCGGCGATGTCTTGACGAAATGCCGTAAATATCTATCTCGGATTAAGTGCTGGACGAAGTATTTCACCTCCCTACAATCGTTAGTTGAATGGCCGCGGAACTGGTGATAATGGCAGAACTCGGGTGGTTCCTTGTTCCGTCGAACCAATTCCCGAGTCTTGGGATATCGGATATCATTCCTCTTTTCGACTTCCTTGAATATCTCTTCTAATGGTGCATTTAATGGAGTATAAGACCTTGGCTCGTGGCGAGGTTTATTTCCTTTCTCGACCCAAACTTTTTTGTTTTCGCCCTGATGCTGGGTGCCCGGCCTTTTCTCAGATCGCTTCGTGGTTTCTCGCGGGGTGGCCTCTACTGTGGCGCTTGTCTCTTGTATTCCTCTATCTTGCGCTCCTTCCTGAATCTCCACTAGGGCGATGTAGTGCTCTTGCATCTTCCGGATCTCTCTTAGTGTCTTAGGCTTCTCAGTGTACATTGGCACCCAGATGGGATCCGACTTCCTTAATGAATTCTCGAAACCGAATATCTGTTGGTCGACCGGCGCTTTCCCAATATCCGTACAAAACTTTCTCCATCTGTCCGTTAAAGAACTCAACGGCTTCCTGAGTCTTCGCGCCAGGGTGAACAACTTATCGACTCTGGGCCGAGCTATACTGTTATGCATGTAAGTCTCGAGGAAGGTATCTACCAGGACTACATAGCTCCCAACGGATTCATCGGGGAGGGTGTAGAACCAACTCTTTGCCTCGCCCTCAAAACTTGCTGGGAAAAATTTGCACATGACCACATCATGATTCTTCCACTGTAACAAGGACATGACGTACATTTTGATGTGCTCTCCTGCGCGCCCGTGCCACAAAACCTAGATGGGAAGATCGGCAACGACACTTAGGTGGGAATGGAGTCCGATCCACCCCCGGTAAACGACGTCTTCGGGCTTCATTGATTACTTCGCTAACTTATCGTCTTCGTTGTCTCCGGGGTCGCTGTTTTGACCATCTGCTCGAGCCGCCGATTTTTTGTTTGGTTGTCGCTCCGTGCTTTCATTGGTCGCTTCTTCCTGGTCGAAGAATCCTCGGCTGGCCCATACCCTTCTCTTGGCCTATTAGGGTCGGGTATGCGTTCTCGGCAGAGTGTGGTTGCTAGAAGCGCCTCGGCTTGATGATCCTCTCGACCCCGTTCTCCTGTTACGGAGTTGGTAATTTTCGTATTCTAAAGCTAGGTTTATCCTTTGCAGTTCTCTCATTAGGTCTTCTTGCCTTCTTTGGCTTGCCAATATAGCGAGTAACATTGGGTCGGTGCTTTCATGACTAGAGTGGCCATTCACTTGGTGTCCTGTTGTGTTAGGGGGTGCGGTTGTGGGTCTCGTAGTGAGATCGACAGGGGGGACGATCGGATCTACTGGATGATCGGCCGCCGCTGGGGGGGGCGATCGGAGCTACGGGGTGGTTGGCCGCTGCTGGGGGGATGTCCCGATTGTGGTCGCCCCTTGCCAAATGTACTCGCCTAAGCCTCTCAGCTTCTCGTTCTAGATCTCGCTGGTACTCTATCGGTTGTCTTTCTCTCCCTCGTTCCTCGTGTACTGTCTGCACTTCCTCCTCCTCCTCGGTATCCGATGCAGTTCTTCCATCTTCCATGTTGTCCTCATTCCTCGGCCCCATCTGGCTCGGGTTAATCCTCAACATCCCAGGTGGGAGATCGTCATCTCGGCCCAAATCGACCTCCTCGTCGACAGTAGTCATGCCTTTGATTAATGCCTGAGTCCCGCCCTGGTTGTTTGACCGATGATCGTCGTGTCGGGAATCCGTGAGTCCTTCTTGCACGCTAGATCCCGCCGTGGCCCGGTTTCTTAGGATCCTACTCGTCCTGGAGGTGCTCGCCATTTCCTTCGATATCGCCTTCGTTCCTCGGCCGCCTGCCCGCTCGTACCTACGTCAAAGAAAAGTACACAAGACTTACTTCGAACCGCTTCGAAAAGGTTAAGGATAGAGTACGGCAGTTCTGTGGTGCAAGGTGAAAAAGTTCTTATAGTACACTTCCATTTGTGCTAGCGTGTTGGTCTCAACAATTCCAAATTGTTTTGGCCGTAAAGGACAATCTTTGAAAAGTTGTGTGGACACATCGCTTTCTGTATTTTCCTATGCATTAATTACTACTTGTCCTAACATTCCTAACGCCGAAGTCATTAATCACCCGTACGTCAAATCGGAAGATTTCTTTCTTGGCGACGATGGATAGTAATGACAGCTCCTCAACAAATACCGTGCCGATGACCTTCCTATACAAGTTGCCGGAATTCCCTGGGGACGGTTGAACCGTAGGACTCCTACAGTTTTCTACTGATACTGTGAGGCTTCTAGTGTAGGATCACAATGAGACTCGCCCAACGAGCCGCTCACAACAATCCTCCCAGCCATGGTTTCCAAAAACTAAACTCAATGATTCTGAGCTAGTCTTGCTTCCACCATCATTGTGCTTTGTTCAATTTGCTAAAAAGAAGGGTTTAAACGGCGAAACGAGCAAATGAAGACAAATGTAAATGGAGACAAATGTAACGATATCTATCCTTAAATCATGGAGGTGATCATTAGATGATAAATCTAGCAACCTAGGCGTTACGATCGTTAGAGTCTTTCATTTAGCATCAACTATCCTCAATAGATGTTGATAGGAGCTGTTGAATCTCTCTTTTAAGGAGGTTTGAAACGATAGATGACGGCCAACGAGATGGGATTTCCTTTTAGCTTCTACCAACATCGAAAGATGTTATTTCGGGAGCTCACGGATCTTCCAATAACTCGTTGAGGTGTTTTAAGGTAATAGCCTAGCTTTATGAAATAGTCTTGATGATTTTGTTTTAAACGAAAGACATGTTTTGCTAGGAAAACAAAGATAATAAACAAGAACACAAAGTGAACCTATATCAAGCTCGATAAGATTTTGCTAGGAAAACAAAAATAGAAAACCAAAAGAGTTTATCCCTTAGCGTCAACTAGCACACAAGGTGACTTAGGAGCTTGGACTTTCATCTTTTGGTAGCCGATTTCAAGGTATCCGAAGATGTTATACGGTCCCCTTAGTCGGCGCCAGAATGTAGATGTAGAAAATCCTACCACTACATCCAAAGAATCTCAAAACATGCATAAAGAAGTCAAACAAAGAAGAGAGGTAGAAGAACACAAGATATACGTGGTTCTAAGATGATTACCTACGTCCACTGGGTGAAAGGATGATCTTATTACTTGTTTCACGACTTACAAGTTATGTGTTTTCTCTCTATCTCTTGGTATGCTCTCTTCCTCACTTCTCACTTACCTATCTAGCTCTCTACATGATTCATATTTATAGCTATAAAATGGTGATACAACGATATTACAGTTGTTGGGCCTAATACTGCCTTCCTTGATGTTCTTCTCGGGTGTCTACTCCGATGCTTCTCCCGATCTTCCCCTCGCTCGAGCCGAAGCATCCGCCGAGTGGTAACGCTATACGATATCGCTTGTTAGGTGGAGGTGATCGACGCCGCTTTTTTAGATTCCTGGCCGAGTCCTACTTTGACCGAGTTTTCCTTATCTCTTCACCAACTTTGTCAGTGCATTAATTGCCCTCGAACTCGACGAGCATCACATCAGAACTTTTTCTCCATCATGTCGGCCTTTCGAGCTGTCTCTGTTCCTCTTTCCTCGTGCCCAGACCTGGTGAGGTAATTCAGTGCTTCTAGTATTCGTCTCGCCTGGTACGCCCTTGGTCAAGATGGTTCCACCTGGCTCCATGGATTATTTACACCTACAATTAATAGAAATTTGTTACTAACAATTAGATAAATAGTTCGCTTCGGTTTAGAGATGAATGATTCGGTTAGGTCTGGTGTTGCAGTTTGCTTCGGTTTATGTGCAGCCCTCGTTGGCCTTGTTAGGCCTCTTCCTATGGGTATGGCAAAAATGTTGTTTGGCATGCCATGTGGCATGTCAAATGAGTTTCCCCACTATGGTAGATATGCCAAACTTGATTAAAAAAATATATTTAATTGTGTTGGGTGGGACCCTAATGAATAAAAAATATATTTGTGTTTGTGTGGTGGGGTATTTATAAAATTTTTAGTGTTATAATATATTTAGTGGGACCCTTTAAATATAAAAATATATTAAAATAATGAAAAAGTAGGAGGATAATTTATATATATATAAAATTACTCGGAGATAAAGTGAATATGAATTTGAGATAAAGAGAATATCGCCAATGATAGATTCTCTCTGTCGCTCCGTGGGCCGATAGAATCTCTATCGCTCGATGGAAACTCTGTCTCCTATGCCTATATGCCAGGAATAACATATTGACATATGAGTTTGGCAGTTTGGCATACCCATAGTGGGTGCATATATGCCAAATACTGGGTGCATATATGCCAAATATCAGTATTTGGCATACCCATAGGAAGAGGCCTTAGGATCAATGCATCATCGACCGGACATGAATGTGCTGCCATGGAAACCAGCTTTTCATCTAATACGATTTAGATCTTTTATGCATTTAATATCTAAAGACGACCATGAAATGAAAGGGCATTTTTTGGAATGAGGGGACAATTTCCATAGATGAGGACTCTGCAATGGAAGTCGTGGAGGCGTGGAGCCAACCTTTCTCCAATATGACTTAGATTAGATTAAGTGGTAACAATTTCCATAAATGACGACATGACGTATATATTTTTTGAGGAATTTTTTTTCTAGCCCAAATATTATTTTTTCAATATTAAAAACCCACCATTTAGATTTCATATATGAGTAATCCATAATTAATTAAAAGATGACTTAGATTACAAAAAGAACCTTTACATAAATAAAGAATCTGTTTTTATTTTTTTTATTTTATAAAAAATGTTGGTGTTGATAAATGATAATTCCTAAAAAGACTCCCGAAAATAAAGATTTTTGTTAAAGGGAGAGCAAAAATGAATTCGGGGAGTGCGAAAATCGTAGTTGACTCGTCAAGGACACCGATTCAATATATTTTTTCTAACTCGGACGAGTATATCCTTACTAAATATACCTATTGACCACACATTAGATCCAAGGTCACACCACCGCCACCATCTTCCCAATGAATTAGTTGCAAGTCTTCTATAGTTTCGCATGTAAATTTCATGATCACGATCCTTCACCAGTAGAGCACTTTGCATCTTCCAACTTTGTGCGGTATGTAGAAAAAATCAACGTATTATCTTCAAATTATTCTCATCCAAGATAAATAACATGGATCATTATTTAGAACGAGGATTTTACCCATTTTTGTGGGTTAGCTAATGATACAAGAAATTACATTAAGTGTGATTTTTTTTATATATATTAGGGTATGATTATCCAAGCCCAAGGTATGTTGTGCTTACAGTTGGAATCAATTCATGGTGGAGAAACATTTTAGACCCGATTGATGAAGATATTTTCAATTATCAGTATCAATTTGAACCTAAATCAAGACGTTCTTGTAATGAGACTTATCTCGATGGGAAGGAACGGAAAGAAATACCACTCCATGTCGTCTCGTTCTTGTTTAATTTTTCAAGTCATTAAAATCCAAACTTAATTTGGAGACTCGGGATCTTTCTTCTTTAATCTCACAAATATTTGCAGTTGGGATTTCTTAAAGGCTCGTTAATGGTGGTAGTGGAGTTAAATCGTGATTGGGTGTGAAATTTTTTGGTTAATGGGTGTGTTTAGTGGGGTATATTTGTCTGGATTAGAAAAACATATTGAATCACTCCTAGTTAACGAGTCAAATACGATTTTCGCACTCCTCAAATTCATTTTTGCTCTCCCTTTAACAAAAATCAAAATAAATCCTTTGACTAACAATAGACCCTAAATTAGCGACCTAAAAACTCCCACAAATAATCACAAATAATAATGCCTAAAAATACGCCTAAAATTAACTCCCTTTTACTTCTTGGATTATTATCCTAAAATAACTTTTTTTTTTACCCATGTCGTTTAATTGAAATATAAATTTGAGTTTCGTAGTTTAGTGATAATTGTAATAATCATGTTTTGTAGAAAACAGAAAATTTTCAATTTTCAGTGATAATAACAATTTTCGCCAGTTCACCAATAATTTCAATTTTCACAGTCCTGTGATAATAACAATTCACATCGAGTTTGGTGATAATCGCAATTTTTTCATATTTAACTTTCGTGATAACCCCAATTTTCATATTAGAGTTTAGTGATAATGGCAATTTTCACATGTTAACAATTCCAGTTTTCACAAATACCGTGATATGATCACAATATTAAAAATACGATTTAACCTAATCAAAATATAAAGAACAATCAGTGGAGAGACCCACGATATATGATGCGATTTTGATTTCTTTCACTTATGTACAGTGTGTATATAAGAAAAAGACGAAAATCTAGTTACGGCATAAACACAGTTACGCAATAAAATGACGAAATCAACCTGAATGCAGGTGTAGTCTTAGTTACGCAATAATATAAGAACCCCCTTTTTCTGGAAACCAATGAAGGTGTATTCTTAATTCTATTCAACTCTTCTCTACATGTATTTTTCTCATGATATAACCATACATGTAATTTTTCATCCATGCACCATCATTCAAAGATGCTTTGAAATCTCTGTAACGTAGTTATCTTTATCAACAACAAATCTTCGGGCTCTATTAAGTTGAGTTAGAAAAACTTCGATTACATTTGCATTACAGAATATATCCATCTGATTAGGGGAGAAAGGAGATGGTAATGGTAAAGACTGCAAGGAGGGAGGACGACGTTGACGTTACTAGTGAAAATTATTAAAGAGAGAAAGGGACGGAATAAAATCTCTTAATTTTTCAAATAATGGTAACAAATTAATGAAATAATTATCGGAAATAATGGTAACAGACCATTGATCGGAAACGATGAAGTCAACCGGAAATTATGGTATGAAACTAACCGACCCTAAAAATGGTAAAATCTGTTACCATAGTAAACGCCCAAAATTATCAACGGAATTTTGTGAAAAGTATTTTTGTTAATAATGTGTAACTAATTAAGGTTAAATTAGTCCATTCATATATGTGAAAATATAAATGTAATCTAAAAGGATTATTTTCAACCGTAGATCTTCGGTTTTGGCCCACACATATATACCATTTTAATGATGGGTTTATGGAACAGAGAGGTACCAAATTTGGGTTCCTCGAAATTTTCACTATATTTTTTTGTTCAATAAGAAGAATAGATTTTATAAAGAAAAGGAAGCTGCCAGGAGGATCCCAGAGACGATTAGAATGCAGAGACAACAAGGCCAAAGACAACGGACATCAGCTCATGCGCATAGTATGCATGAGAAAATGACAAATTTTTCTCATGCATATGATATATATTTTAGCTCAATCAAAAGTTCGTTAAACCATCCTCCTCAATAATTAATCAACGCAGCTTATACAAACTATTATAAACAAGTCTAGTTGCTCCTATCTCTATTTTCAGTATTTACTGGTATCTCATCGGCTGCTTTCTTGGATCGGACGATTAGCTTTGACTTTGATTGTGAACACGGAAATCAGGTATGGTCCGCGTGATCACAAACAATCTCAACATGAATTGAATACATGCATTAAAGTGCGAGTAAAGTATAATACGCCTAGGTAGATGATGATTCATGGATTCCAAACCCCGCGGGTTTGTCATGATCTCCTCATCATCCCCAAAGTGATAGATCTAAGACATAAACACATAAATGAAACTATACGAGTGCTAAAGGTAAAGGAGACGATGATTTACGTGGTTCGGCACTAAGGCCTACGCCCACGGATCCGGAGATAATCACTACAGTAGAACTTCTTTAAATTAATCCGCGATAAATTAATAACTTCGCTAAGATAATATTTTTTTGTCTTTCAGGACTTGGGCAAAAGTGCTAAATTAATAACCCCGCTAAGTTTATAAGATAATAAAATTTTTAAGTTTCCAATAGGGCCCAACTGATATATAAATTAATAATCAGTGCGATAACATTTTTTTTACGGAGCTTATTAAAATAGGATTTTAAGGTTATTTGTTTTTGTTCACATTTATCATACATTGGACTTCATCTTTAATTTTTTTGTACTCCATTGAGAAGTTCCGAAATGATTTTATTTTGTTTTCTTTTTCTTATTTTAATTTTACCGTTAAAGCATATACATTTATACACATAATATGCCATAAAATAATTAGAAAATAATATGAATTGAAAATAAAATGAAACCTATTATAGGGGCTCCAAGAAAAGAGTTTTGAGGGCTCCTAAGGATTCAAATATCCTACAATGAAGATAAAGGGACCTAATTCATAGGAAAAATACTAAAATACCCTTAACCTATTAAATATTGAAAACCTAAAACTAATTTGTTTTCATTCCTCTCCTTTAATTCTTCCATTTTCTTCTTCCCCATCATCTCCATCGCTTATTTCTTCGATTAATCGTCAATTCTCAAAATAATTCATTATCAATTAACACCATTTAATCCACTCGCAATGACTTCAATGAGGTAAAAATCAAAAACCCATCTTATTTAATAGGTTTCAATGCATGGATAAGCGGAATCGATCGGGTTGGGTTTTTGAAAAATGGTTTAGAAGCTGTCTACGGTTGGGAAATATGAATTTTCCCAATCAGACAGCCTACGGTGGGGAAATATGAATTTTCCCAACCGTATACAGAACTGTTTACGGTTGGGAAGTATGAATTTTCCCAACCGTAGACAAGATCGGAACTGCTTTTTGCAAAAATAAGTGATAGGTTTTCTTAGTTTTTTCTTTTTATGATCGTCATCTTCATCACGACGGACAAGAAGAAGAGAGAAAGAAAATAATAGGTTTTTTTTTATGATCATCATCTTCATCATGATTTATGAATGAAAAGAGAATGAGAAGACAATAGATTTAGTTTTTTGTATATGATCATCATCTTCATCATGATTTATGAATGGAAAGAGAAAGAAAGATAATAAATTTAATTTTATAATTCATGAAGGGTATTTTAGCCATTACAAAAAAATGGTTAGATATGAGGTTTTGTTGATTACTATTTCATAACCCGATTTTGTCATCTTGTGAGCCCTCAAAACCAAATGTTTGGAGCCCCTATAATAGGTTTCAATAAAATCTCTAGACATTTGATACTGCACACTTATTTTAAAAATTTAATGTATGTTTCGATATAATAATAACTTATTAATTTATCGATAAATTAATACTTCGCTAAATTGATAGAATTTAGCAGTCCCAAGATTATTAATTTATCGAAGTTTTACTGTATAAAGTAAATGGTTACAAAAGTAATCATAAGATCTTTGGTATTCATCAACCTCATAGGTTGATACTCATACTTACTTCTCACTATTCTCTCTCCTATTCCTTAGTTCTACTCTCGACCCCTTTTCTGGAAGGTGTTCATATATATAGCCAAATCAAGTGGGTCCACCGACAAAGAGCCGTTGAGACCTTATCTTCTTGTGCTCTTGCGCATGGTCCGCGGACTTCCCCGTCACTCCGCGGCTTCTATAATACCCCACGCTCGTTACTGCCGACCTATCCTCGCTTTCTTCGTGGGTCGCCCGACACGTGCCCTAAGCAACATTAAATGCGAGTGGTTGGGGCTATCCGGTCACCGTGCCGAGCGGGTGTCGGTCCTCCCCTTGTCACGTCTCGTGTCGGTTGGACTATCCCCAACCGTTGATTACATCTTACCTCGTGATGGGGTAGAGTAACTCATTGGTGTTGCGTGGGATTATCTACCTTGGATGCTCCCTCATCTTCGACCGTTGGTCTTGACAGATGGCACGTTGTCTAGACGCCATGGATGCCCCTACGTGTCATCCCTCTTTATGACATGGCCTCCACGTGGGCTCTGCTAGTACACGTGGCGATGGAGATAAATAAGTATACTTACATTGATTTTATTTTTAATCTCATGAATCATTTTATTGTCTCAAATTTGGTTTATTTCATGATACTCGTCTACCATCTTTGCTATCATAATGCAAAGAGGTCATTTAAGGCCTTTTACTAAAATGACACCACATACCCGGGAGAAATGAAAATAATTCGGGGACAAATAAGTAAAATACAAAACTCAAAACACTGAAGGATATAACAATTAGATCTTTCGAGAAACAGTTTTCAATTTTCAAATTTCAAAATCGCAACTCATTCCCTCTCTAATGAACAAATATCTCTCTTTCTCTCATCCGATCTCTTCTCCATCATTAGTGTTGTAGCCATGGAGAGAAGAAAATATCCTTTCCAAAAACTGGAGGACCCTGGTAACATCTGTTTCCCTCTCTGTAGAGCTTCATTCTGTTTTGAATAATGAAAAATGCTAATTTCGTATTCGTCAACAACCACCAAGTGCAAGTTCTGTCGTACTCTTTCTTTGTCTCTCTAGATATAATCAACGTTTTAACGGTTTTTTTTTTTTGGTCTTGAATTTGTTTGATGTTGCCATATAGGCATAAGCCTGTAACAGTAGGACTGCAAGAGTTACGAAAATATCAGAAGAGTATTGATCTTTTGTTACCTAGACCCCCTTTTATCAGAACTGTAAGTATTCTCATAAATTAGGTTTGAATTTTGGTTTTACAAAGTTGATTTCAATGTATTTGCTTAAATGCTTGAACGAAAGATTTGGTTATTTCGGGTAAAATCAGATCCAACTGTTTGTGTTTTGTGTTTTGGCTTGGTTTTGTTTTATTAATTCCCTATCGGTATGTGTTGTTAAATGTTTTCTGTTATACGTTTGTCTTAGGTGAAATAGATAGCCAACAATTTAAGTACAGATGTTTCGACAAATAGAAACGAAATTATGGAGTGAGCACTTTTGACAGTGGGATCAGTGTGACTAATCTTGATCACATTCCATTGTTTTTAACAGAATTTTTAAGTTTATATGGGTTCTCCGCTGGGTCCTGTCCTACTGTTGGAAGCTATGGTCATAATTCTGGAGGCGGATTTGATCCTTTATGCAGAAAATGTAGCCTTGCTACTGACAATGTTATTCCTGCAATTCTAATCCATGTCAATGGATGCAGTTAATTAATTCTATAATCTGAATGAAAACGCAGGGAGGATAGGCAAGAAAATGAAGTTTGCAGGCAAGTCTAATTCTTAGAGATGTCACACTAGAGTTTGTATGAGGCTTTTTTTGAACTTAGGCGTAACATAGACTGGTAAAGATAAGGAAAACAAGAAGGTACGAGACAATGCCAATGGTAGTTTCAGTTCACTTCAATATTCTCATTTGGTGCCGTTTCTTTTCTTTTTTGGCTTTTTATGAAATCCAAACCTCAAATTTGAACAGATGACAATTCACATGGACTCATTATGAGATGAGGTGGGTGATCTCTTAAGTATTTTCACAAAATGTGATCCGTAGGGTTCGAACGCGAGACCTTTCAATACATGAACAACTACCGAATCACTGCACCAGGTGAAATTTATTGTTTGATGTCGTTGATATTTGATATACTCCTCCGTTACTTTTAATAAGCATAAATAAATGTTACAAAAAAATGAAAATTTTGGTGGTTTTCGATTGGGAAAGTCAAATGTTACTTTAATTTTTTGGGACCACTTTTCTTTTAACTTTTGATGACAAGTGTTATGTGGATGAATTTCAATTACTTGTTTGGGTAGCCAGTGTAAGTGTCAGGGACCATCTCACTTCACTTCTTTTATTGACAAGTGTCTAGAGGACCACTTTCAATGATTAGTTCTCATAATTTCCTTAATTTTCTCAAAAAATAAAACTGGCCTATTAAAAAGTAACGGAGGGAGTATATACATATTTAATTGTAAAAACTAGAAATATATATCAATAATTCATAATTTCTTAATATATGCTATCCGAATTTTCCAAGCCGAACTAGTATATATAAAGCGAATCATACACGTACGTTATCTTCCATTATTATCCCGAATCACGAACCGTTGACCGGATATTTGACCGAATTTAAATTTTATGAATCCGAATAATACCCGTACGTATACCGTTCCGTACGTATGACGGATACCGAATTGCTAACTAGGATCCAGACCACATACTTCATTCATAATGTGGATGGTTGTTATTATTGTAAAACCAATGGGTCACTTTTTAGGTATGGATGCTTCTGTTTGAGGTATGTCCACATATTATCAGCTGTCGTAGACTCGTAGTCCTGTAGATAGGACCAAGAAAATAATAGCTTTGGCGTCTTTCTTCTGGTAATCCCTATGGCAGCTATTGCTTTCATATATTCCTCAGTTTCTGGAAAGTGTTACTTTCACTTTTTCATTTGACCTATTTTAGGTTAAAATGAAAAAGTAAAGATCATTTCCCAATAGTATTCTACTGGTGATGTGCACAAATTCAAAATACAAAATAAAAGGACATTATATTACGGTTTGGAATAATGTATATGTCTGTTTTATTTTTTCCCTAGCAAACATAAGTATGTATATCGGAAAAGCTTACATAGGGTAAGAAGGAAACAACATCCCAGGCCGATAAAGGGACCTGCGTTACAACACCGATGGCAGCAACCTCAAATCCCAAAAGATCCCAAACCCGAAAATTCAAACCAAAAAAAAAAAGATAAAATATAAACATATTGTAAAATGGAGAAAGAGGAGAAGAAGACACAAAGTAATTAAAGGGAGAAAAAAGAAAGAGTTCTCATTAGATGTGTAGAATTACAAGAGTTTATGTCTCTATTTATAGGGATAGAAGAAACCCTAATCTTAGACACAAGGGTATCTTAGTAAATAAACATTGGTTTATAACACTCCCCCTGATGACACTGTGTCTAAGCTAATTACAAATGTACCAGGAAAACTCAAAAGAGAAAAACCTGAAATTGCATAAGTATGTAAAGACTTGAAACATTGTTGGACACGCAAATGTTGCCTCATTAAAACCTTGACAAGGAAAACCCAGCGGGACAAAACCTTGACGAAGGAAAAAGAGTACAACGCGATAAAGTCCAGTGAATGCACCTTAATTTGATGATGGCGCTCCCCCTGATAAATACTTCAGTCAAATCTTAGCGTGCAAATCTTTGAGTTGAGATTTCCCAATTTCGGTGAACGAATTTCTTGAATGTTGGAGATAACAATGCTTTCGAGAGAAATTTTCCGATTGATGAAGTCATATTTTGCGTTAGTCTTCTAATGGTAGTGTTTTCGATTCTTCATGCTTCTTCACATACATTGAGGACTTGCTTCTTGGATTGCTAGCTTCCCGAGATGATTTGCAGAAGTTGTTGATGTAGTTTCTTTAACATAGATCCAAGATGTAGATAAATTACCATAAGTGAACAAAACTATATGTTTGGTCATACCTTAAGTGGATCAGAATGACATCCAAATGATTAAGGGCTTGTTATGTTGATTTGGTCTAACAAAATGACCTAGTTAATGGTGGGAATCCACCAAATAACCGAAATTATACAACTTCCCCTTAGATGACCACCATGTTGAATAGATTGCCTCATTAAAACCTTGCCAGTAAAACCCAATGGGAAAAAAATTGGACGATGGAAAAATAGCACAAATATCAACATTTTGAAAGAAAATTGAACATCAGATGTTGCCTCATTAAAACCTTGTCAGGAAAACCATGGGACAAAACACAAACGAAGGAAAAGAGTACAACTTTTGGCGTAAATATGGATGTTAACTCAACTATATGAGTATTATAGAAAACAAGCATAATAACTCTAGTCTATATCAAAGACGAGTTTAAGCTAGCATAATTCTAGCTGCGATTTAATAAAAAAGAAAGAAAATAGAATCTATCTTTGCAAAGCGTGGATTTTGGTGTTTTTAAGGACTCTTCAAGAGAACACTAAAGTTGATAAAATCAACTAATATGGATTTTGGTACTTTGCAAAACTTTTAAAAAAACACTTAAAGGATTGTAAACTTTGATATAATCGAGTCGGTGGGTATGATATAATTTGAATCTCAAGGATTACAAATCGAACATATTCTCCCGAATGCAATACGAGTCATTCAAAATACTACCACGCCAAATGCATTGTTCAGGGAGAAAGGAATATTATTGAATAATTCCTATGGTTTGAGTAAAAAAAATGAAACCCTTAAATCGTTTTAGAACGATAATATTTCTTATATAACGCATGAATACTACACCAACCTGTAATTGTTAGAATTCAGGCTTGCACGTTTAAGGTGTTAAGTATTGGATCCAAACATTGTGTTATTCAAGAGATTTCAATCCAATTGTTGATGGTGGCTTTTAACTTAGGGGTAAAGTCGTAAAACCCTAGTCGACAGGTGGACGTCACGAGAACTTGAGTAATAATGTCCAAACCAAGCACATTTATTGAACCCTTTAAATTGTCTGCGAGAAAATTACCAGGGTACCTTTTTTTTAATGCTAATTAGGGTTTCGACAAGCCAAAACACTAATTCTCACAACGCACGTGCCAATGGCTCATCATGCTAGTCACATCCTACCGCGCCAAGGCATGTCAACCATGCTAGCCGCACCCTTGTGCCAATGGCTCATCATGCCAGCCACATCCTACCGCGCCAAGGCATGCCAACCATGCTAGCCGCACCCTTGTGCCAATGGCAAACCATGCCAGCCACACCCACCGCACCAAGGCATGCCAACCATGCTAGCCGTACCCTTGTGCCAATGGCAAACCATGCCAGCCACACCCATCGCGCCAAGGCATGCTAACCATGCTAGCCGCACCCTTGTGCCAATGGAAAACCATGCCAGCCACACCCACCGCGCCAAGGCGTGCCAACCATGCTAGTCGCACTCTTATGCCAATGGAAAACCGTGCCAGCCACACCCACCACGCCAAGGCATTCCAACCATGCCAACCGCACCTACCAAACCCTTGGCCCCACATGCCAAGACAAACCTCACCTTGCCTTGGCCCTATCCATGCTAGCCGCGCCATGTGCCAACGGCATGCCAAACCCTTGGCCCCACCATGCCAAGCCAAACCGCACCTTGCCTTGGCCCTAACCATGCTAGTCACACCTACCAAACCGTTGGCCCCACATGCCAAGCCAAACCGCACCTTGCCTTGGCCCTAGCCATGCTAGCCTCTCCATGTGCCAACGGCATGACAAACCCTTGGCCCCACCATGACAAGCCAAACCGCACCTTGCCTTGACCCAAGCCATGCTAGACGCACCATGCGCCCATGGCATGCCAAGCCCTTGGCCCTACCATGCCAAGCCAAACCATTCATACCAAACCCTTGGCCCTACATGCCAAGCCAAACCGCACCTTTCCTTGGCCTAGCCGTGCTAGCCGCGTCATGTGCCAACGGCATGCTAAGCCCTTGGCCCCACATGCCAAACACACCTAGACGCGCCACCATGCTGGCCTTCCCTACGTGGCTACCAAAAACGAAGGCGTGCGGCGATCAGCGGTCCCCTTCAATCCCGGAGAAAATCCTAGCCATCCCGAGGTTACCGACGACGCATGGTAACCTTTGGCCCTAAAACCTAAGTTTGGCACGCCAAACCATGCCATGCCCACGGCATGCCAACCTAGGCGCGCCATCATGCCGGCCTTCCTCGCGTCACCAAAAGCGGGCGTCACGGCGATCCACGGTCCCCTTCAATCCCAGGAGCAAATCCTAGCCATCCAAGGTTACCAGACGACGCATGGTAACCTTTGGCCCGAAAACCTAAGTTTGGCCATGCCAACCTAGCCGCGCCATCATGCTGGCCTTCCCTACGCGGCTACCAAAAACGAAGGTGTGCGACAATTCACGGTCCCCTTCAATCCCAGGAGCAAATTCTAGCCATCCAAGGTTACCAGACGACAACCTTTGGCCCGAAAACCTAAGTTTGGCCACGCCAAACCATGCCATGCCAACAAACATGCCAACCTAGCCGCGCCACCATGCTGGCCTTCCCTCGCGGCTACCAAAACGCGTGCAACGATCAACGGCTATCTTTCCTCTTGAGATGCAAAATCTCGACCGTCGAAGGTCACCAAGCTAGTAAGTCTCCCCTGTGCGACTCGCGAGCAACAACAACATGCTACATGTTTTCCACAAAAATATTCGAGACATCAACACATATCACAAACTGGGGGATCCTCTTTGGGTATTGGTTTGGCGGTTCTGACGCCTCGCGTACACTACGCCCGTCATAAGGAAGTGTCATAAGGATGAGGCGGTTAGTAAATAAAGGGAGTTAATGGTGAAACGTTCTTTTTATGGAACATCAATTCCATGCGCTAACGGTTTTATGGAACATCAATTCCATGCGTTAACGGTTTTATGGAACATCAATTCCATGCGTTAACGTTACCACCTCCTCCCATTTATTCACCCATTTTTCCATTCCTTAATGAGACCAGAGTACGTTTCACTTCGACTTGTATAAATAGGTTTTACCTATTTCCACCCGAGCGACAAGTTCGGTGATGAGCATACACCCATTCGAAAACGTTTGCTAACTTTCCCATCCATTAGCTTCCCACTTTCTCGATACAAGTCGTAACAATAACTACTCTTCCAAAATCAACTATTCAGGGTATCATCACTTTCCTTGCTTCCCTCCCCAAAACCAACCCATTCTCCTCCACTTTGTGGCCAAAACAAGTCTGGAAACGGCCATTTCTTGGTTTAGGCCGGATTTGTACAAATTGATCTCTCGAATCTAAAGTACTCCTTGCGTACATTGTTTAGGTTTTAAATCCGTTTCTCACCCACACACCGAAATTACCGAAATCGGCGAAACCATTTTTACCCTCAAACACCAATATAATTTAGATTTTGTGCCTACCAATCACATATGTCGATATTCCTTTGCAAAGGGTCAACAACCACTATCTTTTATTATGTCGGTAGCTTCTTTTGTGAATAATCGATAATCATATTAGCTTACTATGATCCCACATAATTCTCAAATGCATGCTTATATTGAAAAATTCAATCGATTCTTGGTACGATTGGGAGGACATTATAATCTCCTCATCTAAAGTGAGAGGATATTAAATTTGAGAAGGTGAATTCGGTACACTCAATTGGATCACTACCTATATCTTCTTATAGTTCACTACTTATCTGCTAGATGTGATTGGATCACCTCTTAAGAGGCAAAGCTTATATAAAAGCAAACTGAGAAATTTCACGCCAATCATATAATGACAAATTTAAAAATTTGAGTGATGGGAGAGAAATTGATATAACTTTTAAGCTAATGAACACCGTGTAGTGTATAGTCTCCCAGTTATGACGGAAATTCTTTTATCTCATATACGGAAACAAGTTTCATAAAGTATTATCCGATTAATTCGAGACATATACTTACTATAAAATACGTCTTTCGACCTAAAAAAAAATGTAGTCTACTACTTGACATACAAATATAACATCAACCATGGATTTTAATAGTTATAGCATATAAAATATACACTTAAATCTTATTACAAAGACTAATAAGATAGCCTAACAAGATGGTTGCGCACCCTTTGATCTTTACTGTCCAATTCCAACTACAAGTGGAACTATTTTAAATTTTGGAGATTCACCATGAGGAAGAAAAAAAAATGCTCAATATCCCTTAACAATGTAGCAATTTCTCTTGGTGTTTGCAATTGTTAGTATCATAATAATGATACTTTATAGGGAAAAACCAAATCAATTGGTTTATATGATTCTTTTTAAGAAAATAAAGAGATCATTTTCGTTATTAAGGAATCCATGGTTTTCTCGTAAGAAATGAAAATCAATGGTTTATTAGTAGAAAAATAAAGAACTCAAAATAAACCATGATCGGTAATGGTTTGTTTAAGAAATTATCATATAACTACGAGGAAAAAAATAATAGTGGCTTAAATTTCTTAGAATGCCAATTTTAACATCTCCTTCTGCAGAATTGATGGAGAAAACCAATACCGGTTGGTATATACGATACACCAAAATTGCATCGACAAAAAGAAAATTCGACTTAGTCATCGCATAGGGAAAATCCACTTCGTGGTTGATAGATGGTTTCTTGTAAAAAAAATCGAAACCATATGGATAAATCACATGATCCTTGTGTACCACCAGACAAAGATATCAAATTGAATTTACCGTAGGTTTTTCAACCCTGCATGTAATTATTTCCC
This sequence comes from Papaver armeniacum, assembly GCA_023531295.1. Taxonomy (NCBI): domain Eukaryota; kingdom Viridiplantae; phylum Streptophyta; class Magnoliopsida; order Ranunculales; family Papaveraceae; genus Papaver; species Papaver armeniacum. The sequence goes on along the minus strand of JAJJWW010010055.1, from coordinate 230 downwards.
GCGATGACACCAATTTTGGTGATTACAATTTCATTAAAGGAATAGAAATTGTAAACCAAAATAAGATCCATCCCAAAAAATAATAAATAAAAATCTTCGAGAATAACCAAAATTGTATTCTCTAGTCAGGTTAGAAATATATAAGATCCATCCCCAAAAACAAGAACGTGAAATTGGGGATATAAAAAGGAATTGGGGATATTGATTACTTCTCCCAACCCATGGTGTGC